>OY987258.1:50424133-50835124 GCA_963920725.1 Rhamphomyia laevipes | reverse complement strand
GGGATGATTTTTTTCTTTTTTGGGTTGATTGTCATTATAATTTATGATATCATTTTGTCACTTTGTCGTTGTTGTATGTATTTCATTTTTTTTTTTGCGCTTAATCCTTAATGTATTCTTATATTTCATTTTGATATCAATGACAAAAAATCTGTCTCAAGGTCTATTATTTGTCTAACAAAACAACAAGAAAAAAAAAATGAAATATATTTGCTCTACAAAAAATGAAATATAAATATAAAAAAAGGAATCATCATTGTTAGACATTGATCTATGAAATGTAATTGAGATTATAATTTAAGAAAATTTATCATAGTCCTGTCATGATTTTATAAATTATATTTCTTACATATAAGAATAACAGAAACGAAGAAAAACAGGGTCAATCAGAGTTATAGAAAATTTGTATAAAAACATAAAATTTCATTAATAAAAAAAGATCAAGATTTGAAAGAAAATTATAAATGATATTGCTTTATATTAGAAAATGATTAGATTTGATTAATTGACAGTTTGTAAGTCTCTAAAAACTAGTATGACTGCAAACCATTAAGCTTATAAAGAAAAATGAAAAAGTTCGATGTAATTTTCCTGGTTTAGTTAAACATTTGCAGATCCTTAAATTTTTTTTGACTTTTCAGTTAAATTGCTAATTGTATGAAGAAAATAAACAAAAATTTATTTTACGGACTTAGACGTTAAAATGATTTTTTGAATTTGGTGCCAAAGTGTATGCTACATAGTTAACTTGTACGATTGCAGGCTTTAACGCATAAAATGATCTAATTTCCAGTATAATTGTTAGTAATGAATACGTCCCTAATTACAAGTTATTAGTTTGTAGGAAATATTGAATTGCATTGAATTGAATAAACCTTTTAGTTCTTTTGGAATTTATGCCCTGTTAAAAACATCTTTGTTGGTATTCCATGTGAGGAGGCATTATTTAGTTCTAAGATAGCAACCTCTAACAGTTGAAACAACAAATTTGGATTAATAAGAAATAATTTAGTATGATTTCACAAAACATTTAGCATTGGAAAGAGGAACCGAAGTTTACACGTACAATTCTACTGTGCCATTTTAAAGACGATTTTCGGAATTTAAAAGAAATCTGAAAAATTTAGGTACATTAAATAAGTTTATAAAAGAAAAAATTAAGGTCTTTGCCCATCCATAAGAATGTATTGTGAATACACTGTTGGTTTCGAGTCGGATCGGATAATGTATAACCTTTTTGATTTACTTCTCCTATACCACTGCCCGGCACTAGCTCGTATTCTGGGAGTGCCCTACTACCCAACTCTGAATGAGGTCTCAAATGGCAACACCTGGAAATTCCTCAGGTTTGCTGCAACTACGAAAATCATTCGACTAACTAGATAATCGCACGACACACACTCAGAATTAGTTATCCAAAAAAGTGCCAATATTCAGGGTCCAATATTCAGTGATACTCAGAGATTTTAAATTTTTCAATTCTTAACAATATGACTACATCATGTACCACCCTGTATATCAAATGCTACATACAAAAATAAAAAATTATTAACATTTTCCTTCTTCAAAATTTGAAAAGGAAAGATACATTTTACACAACAAAGATGTTTTGTGTGTCCTTGAAATATTTACAATAACAGGAACAAAAAACAAAAATAAATTTGTTGAAATTTGTATGCGAATTATTTTGTGTAACAGAACAGAACCGAATGAAGAAACAGTAAACAAAAAAAACAATCCAGGACCCTTTCAAATATAGTAGAAACACTGAAAAATGATCATTATTTATCTTCGAAAATTTTAAATTATCTACTTATATATTTCTTTATGTATGTATGTATTATTCCGTTTTTTTTTTGTTGAACTTCTTGTATATATTTATCAACTCTTCTCTTGTCTTGTTTGTGACATTTGAAATTAATGTTTAATTCTGTTTTCTTAACGGTATTTAATACACAATACTCCATGGACAATAGATGGAATTTTATGTATTTATGTTTGGATTTGTTTCTGGAATCCATGGATAAAGAATATATATCTACTTTTTCTTTTGATCCTTTGCCGTGATGTTCATAATATTCTCAATTTTCATATTATGTTGAAATATTAAATTTGCAAAAAAAAAATTCTTTTTATATTCTAATAAATAATATGAATTTTTTTTCCAGTTCAAGGTTATTTGAGGAGGTATTAAAAATGTTCCATTTTTGTGTCTTGTATGTGTTGCCATGCCAATTGTGAAATTGGATGGAATGGTCAGATGTTAGATTAAATTAGAAAATTAGAATTCTTATAGATTGGCAATCTAATTATAATTATTGGAGATTTTATATAGTAGTATGTGCCTTGCATCATCATTTTTAGATTGATTGATATAATAATGTCGATTAGAAAATGTATAATAATGAATCACTAAACTCCGTACCACTTCTAAAAATATAACTCATTATTAGTTTAAGCTAATTCTTTTACAAATGATTTCCGACTCTTCGAGAAAATTCCAATTTCGAAACTGAATAAATTGTACATTTCAAACACTTTAGTAAAGTATATAAATTTAAATTTTCAAATTATATAATTTACTAATTTTGAAAGAATTGTAATTGATGTTAAATTGTTTTGCTCCGAGATCCGGAGTCTAATAATTACAAATAATATAAATATATTTGCTTCACATCCTTTTTCTGTTGATTCATGGCTCTTATTTAATTGATCTTAATTTAAACATTAATATAACTTACTATTAGTTCATATGGATAATGGCTCTGAAGGGAGTAGTAACGTGCTTCCCGGAACTGAGAAATCCGAATCATATGGTGGTACTCTTTTGATATAATAATTGCACAAATAATTATTGCACACTTTTTGATACAGAAATTACAGATTTTTCCAATCTTAATGTGTCAGCTGTTATTTAGTTGAATAATTTGTATTCACTGTTTCTGCTTGGACATCTACACTGAGCAAAATATAGCTGTAGAATTTAACGATATCTTGATTGAATTCCACAATAAAACTGTCAATTTTACTCCCATAATAATATTGTTAAATTTGAAAGAAATTTATTGTTAGTTTACCTGTATAATTTGTTTTGTTATTTTAACAGTAAATATTGTTAAACCTACAAGATTTTGTTAATAATTTTACAGGAAAATTTGACAATTTATTGTTAAACTAACAATAATTTATAATCAAAAAACAACATTATATTTTGTTAATTATAACATAATTTTTTTTCAAATTTAGATAAATTTATTGTTAATTAAGAACAATAAATTATTGTTATTTTTACAAAATTTTCGTTAAACTTTTTTTTCCTGTTAAATTAGGTTGGAGCTAGAAAAATATTTTTCACTAGAATTTTAATAAATTTTTAGTAATTAATCTAATTATTCTTACGATACTTACTAGATGGAATATTATTGACATTCATAACATTTATTTAATAAAAATAACTGAAAATTTAATAAATTTTAATCAAAAATTTGAATTATACATTAACTGGAAAATTAATACGGTACAAATTTCTGGAAAAATTAAAAACTTTTTAATTTTTTATATATATATATATATATAACATTGGGTATCAATTTAATGGTATATGCATATATTATATACAATATATTCATACCACTAAATTTAAACCCAATTTTATAATAATTATCCAGAAATTGTTTACTTCTTATTTTTTAATAAAATTAAGTCGATTTTTAGTTTTTGGTTTTAGTAGCAAATGTATGAATTTCAATAATATTTCCATCTAGTAAGTATCGTAAGAATAATTAGATTAATTGCTAAAATTTACCTAAAATTCCAGTGAAAAATAATGAATTCGTCTAAAGACATTGTTTACTGTGTTATTTTGTATTAATTATTTTTGCTGTTCTCAATTAAATTTACTTTCTTAAAGTTTGTACCTAAAATGAAATTGAAAGGCAAATTTATAGTTAGTTATTAAAATGAAATATTTATTATAAAATTATTAATTATAAAATTATACAAATTATTTTTATTCAATAGCTTTAAGTAAACTTAAAACTGCAGGACTTTTTTTATCATTTTTCGTAATTACTTTAAACATAAATTTGAATGAAAATCCAAGCATTATATGATGCTGATGGATATTTTAAATTGAAAACGTGAAATATTTCAAAGCACATCTCTATAGATTTAAGAAAACTCTCTGCCTTATATTTGATGCCGTCAAAATATACACAATACTGTTTTATATCCCACAGCTCTTCACCAACCACAATAATGAATGGTTGAGTATTTTCATCCAGCATTCTAAATTCCAATAAATCATTCGGAGAGTTCAGCTTTACGCACATGCTAGTTTGGGCATCAGATATGGTATGCTTCTTAAATTTCTTAGCTTTGTCTATAATTACAGCCTTTTGACCCGTTGGTTTCAGTATTGTTGGTAACAAATGAGAGAATATGCAATTTCGGGAATCTGTTATAAAGAAAAAAAAACATTATCAAAAATACAATACAGAAATATTAAGAGGGTTGTTAAAAGTTTTGATTTTGCAATTGAAAATAAACGAACACTTTAAATACTACTGAAATTCTAATTACCTTCAGTAATCTCAATATTTTCTGAAAGATATTTGAGGAGATCTTTCGCTTTTGCATCTTTAACATCTAATTCAAAAATAGGTTTTATTTTATTCTGAAAATGTTTCCACTTTAGGAAAAATGATCCATCATATTGTCTGAAGAGGTGTCGGAAATCTATATCTACCTGTTAATTAAAATAAAATTATATATTCAATAATAATACATAAAAAAAATTACAGCTTCTAAAAAGACATAGAAAAAACACATACTAAAAAGACATAGTAAAAATATACTTAAGTCCTTGAATACCTAATGTTCTATTATGGTAGCCGAGTTGGAAATCCAATGTCGGCTTAAACTAGTAGTTAACTTAAAATTAATGTTGAAACTTTTTCCTGGCTCCTATTTTGAACAAAAAATATGGCATAATTATATTTTTTGTCTATCAATTTTAAGTTAACTCGACCAAATGAAAAGCATATTTAATAGCCCGTTTAGTTTGGATAAGGAAATTGAAATAGTTAAAAAAAATTAATAATTACCAAAAGATGTCCAATTGCTGATCTATAGCTTGGCCAAGCTTCTATAATATCTCGAATTGTGTCATCATCTACATGTTTCGAAATATAATTTCTACGAAAAACTACACTATTTTTCCATTTACTTAAAACTTCAGTCACTGGTTCTTTGTTATTTTTTAGCTATTCAAAGTAATTTTCGGCGTTTTCTTAAAAAAATAATAATAATATTATTTAAATTAGGATTTAGGTAAAGATCTTTAAAACACTAAGAAATTATAGAATGAACCAATAATAATTGATATAATAAAAGTAAAAGTAATAAATTACCTTCCTCATGCAGCTCCTCATTTGTTTCACCACTGCTATTTTCCTTGTTGACTTCTATATTTCTTTCCTTAATATTTGCAGAGGAATTTCGGTTTGTATTATAAAATCTATTATATAATCTTCCTGTTGGGGTTTTACCTCTTACGTGATTATAGTATGATTCCTTTTTGAAGAAAAAATATATTAAAAATTTTAAGCAAAAAAATATCGAAACTACTTACCGCCAACTCGCCAGGAAAAAGATTTGATATTTGTTTTGCAATATCAAGTCCTACTGTTGGACTAATTCTAATTTGATTATTTTTGAGGTATTGATTAATTACATCGGTTAATTTTTTTTTATCATGATTCGCCAAAACATTACAATTTAATTTATAAGATTTTCTTAAATCCTCGTAAGTATTAGTTGGGATCATATTCATAATTAACTAAAATTTATTCATATAAGATGATCTAATTTATTTTAATTTATTTAAAAAAACTTACTAAATTTCTATCGGTTAGACATTCCGAAAAGCTATCATTTTTGGAAATGTTGCTACCATGTTCTTTAATATTATGAGTTTCAATTTCCGAAGTTGTTTCCGCATACTTTTTTTTCCATTTCATCAATCCATCATAAAATTGCATTTGACAACCTAAATTTGTGTCGGGTATAAGCTTTTCTATTATGTGCCAGTTAATTAGCTTAAGATGTCGATATTCAATTTGCGTTTTTAGGTAAATTGGAATTAATTTCTTCTGTAATTACACTAGTTATATATTTTGTTATCTGATCTTGAATAAATACTACATCTTTTCTGGTAAAGTTGTTTTTACTATGCAAACTTAAACTGAATTTTAGGGCTGCTTTATTTAATATTTTAATCAATTGGTTAATATTCTTTTCGTAATCTTTTTCTTGAATTTCTTGAGATCTTTGAACGGAATTATACAATTGGTTGCGGACATTATTTTCAGGAGGTATTTCTATTATAACAGCTTGCTTTTCAGTACTTAATTTTTTTGGGCTTTTACATTTTTTATTATAATTGTTAATACTATTAAATATAAATACTCCATGCAATTTTAAAGTGTGTTTTTTGAAGCTATTAATTCTTTGAAATTATTGATGGCACTGTTTACAGATATATAAATCGTGAGGGCCCAGAAAATGGAAGCTTTTTAAATGCTTAATCTTTTACGTCTACAAAGAACATGTTACACTTAAAGCAATTAACCATTATTAATTAAATATAAAATAAAAATTAATCCTATATAATTAAAAACTATCAAACTATTTATATTTAAATACACTGTTTTCTGGTTGTAGACTTATAATATGTGTTTAAAATCGTTGTACCGTATTTACTTTTTTTATTAATGTTTTACTCACCTTCACACAAATTTTAAAAGTTCCAATTGCTTAAGTAGATGGTCAGTTTTCCAATGATTTAATGCAGTCTCAAAATCAACACGCGCACCTAGGTTATTATCCGAAAACAACAGATCCAAATCCAAAGAACTTAGAGTACAGAGTTTTTGTTCTGTTATCTTATTTGCTATTCAGAATGAATTTAAAAAAAATATTAAACAACTTTTTCAAACTTGTTAATTGTCATTAACAGTGGTTGCAATATTATTTCTTTAAAAAAAATTTACCACTTAATATTTCCAAAATTATATGTTTATTATTATTATTTAAATAGCGCACAATTTTTTTTAATTTTAATTTACTTAAACACTGTTCTTTATTTAATAACTTTAAACGTTTTTCTTTCACCATTACAAAAATCGCGTACTACAAATTCATAAACGAAAAACTGACTATATGTATTTCGAAAAAAAATATATATATATATTTTTATATAACACAACTGACAATAATATTGTTAAATTTAAAAATAAAACTGAAAAATTATTAATATTATTGTAAAATTTACTGTAAAACTGAAATTTTAACAATAATATTGTTAAAATTTCAGTAAACTGAAGAAGGTTATCAATATTATTTTTATCTTGTTCGAAAAACTGAAAATTTAACAATAATATTGTTAAAATTACGTAAACTGAAGAAGATTTTGTTTTGGTTTTGTTCGAAAAACTTAAAATTTGACAATAATTTTGTTAAATTTTTTGTAAAACTGAAAATTTAACATTATTGATTGTAAAAATTTCTGTAAAACATAAAATTTAACAATAATATTGTTAAAATTTCAGTAAACTGAAGAAGATTTTGTTTTTGTTTTGTTCGAAAAACTAAAAATTTGACAATAATTTTGTTAAATTTTTTGTAAAACTGAAAATTTAACATTATTGATTGTAAAAATTTCTGTAAAACATAAAATTTAACAATAATATTGTTAAAATTTCAGTAAACTGAAGAAGATTTTGTTTTTGTTTTGTTCGAAAAACTAAAAATTTGACAATAATTTTGTTAAATTTTTTGTAAAACTGAAAATTTAACATTATTGATTGTAAAAATTTCTGTAAAACATAAAATTTAACAATAATATTGTTAAAATTTCAGTAAACTGAAGAACATTATAAATTTTATTTTAATTTTGTTCGTAAAACTGAAAATTTGACAATAATTTTGTTAAACTTTCTGTAAAACTGAAGAAACTAATAATAATGTTACCAATTTTTCTGTATTTTTTTTGTAAACTGAAAAATTTTTTAATAACCATTTGGTTTTAGAAAAAAACTGAAATATTAACCATAAAATTGTTAATTTTTTAGTCAAGCTAGAGTATTATACAGTTAGAATTTTTCCTGTGAATCGACAATATTTTTTTGTTAAATTTGAAAATTTTTCTGTTGTTTGGTTTTTATGAATTTGAATATTTTAGCAATATTTTGTCAAATGACACCAAAATCAACAATATATTGTTATAAAATTAAAAAAATAACAAAAAAATATTACAATATTTTAACCATGAATATTGTTAATATTTTACAGCTAATTTTTTCTCAGTGTATTTAATGACTAGCTATTTTATTAACAATTTAATTATGTTTCTAAAAATGTCTGCTGATTGTTTACTAAGCAGGTGATTGCTAATCATTAAATAATCTGTATGTCAATTTGTACGGAGCTTAATCCACTGCGGATAGTATAAACATTTTTCATCATGTAGAAAAAGTACGTTGAAACTGAGCTTATAAAAATGGATCAACTCTATATTTCAGCTCGTTCTCATTAATCCATACAGATAACTGGTTCATTCATAAGCTTTTATTTGACCTTTTTCGATGATAAAAATCCTTCTGTTTTTTAGTTAATTGTAGATTAGAAAGTCAATTACTAAATCATTACATCTCCAATCATCCTGGTGATAATGAACATTTTTCAGATACAAGAATAACAATCCTTACCGTCAGCTCAAGTAAATTTTAAGGGAATTTGTATATAAAAATTTAACAGACTGCAGAAAAATCAACTTTATTTTAATAAGTACACTCATTTCTCACAGGAATGATATGAATTTACGCTTGGTAACCTTTTTCTTTTAGTAATTATGATTTTGTCATATAGATTCAGAAGGACAGAACAATTATTTGAAATTCTTGAATATATTTCTAATAAATTTATTCATATTCACATTTGTATCTATAATCATTTATCCTAACATAGTCTAACAATCATTTATGCAGCACGTATAATCTACTAATCTATTCTATAATTTGTATAGCTCTGTATTCTGAAATCATTCAATTTTCAACATATAACCATAAATATGATTCACATTCCATCTATAAACTACACATTTTCATAATAAATCTTAACAAATCAAATATAAAGTTATTCACCTTCATTTTAGAATAAATTACCATCAAAGAATCAATATAAAATTCCTCTGCAAATTTTCCTAATACGCATCTACTAACTATCCTTTCGCTATACCATATTTTTTTTTTGTATCAAAAAGGATTGCAATTTTAAATATGGAGAATATTTTGGTGTTCTAAAACATAAATCGAATTTCTGTGCGTTAATAATGAACAACAGTAGACAATATTGCTAGACTCTTGAATATTAAACGTTTCTTTTCCATACAATAATATAAAAAATAATTGACATGGAAACTGGCACTCTTTATAGGACATTTGGGGATTTTTAGGAAGATCAAATAAATTCTCATTGTATATGTGAAATTATATCCTTTTGCCATGTGAAAATTGATGTCCAGAATAACAAAAAAACTTTATACTATCTAAAGAGTAGGTCCATTGTCAATCTGCACATAATTTTTTTGTATTTTTTTTTTTAGATTAATGCAATGCCATGGTTATAAATTTTGATATAATGTGAAATGTTCGGATAAATGAATAACAAAGCCAAAAGCAAATTTCCATTTTGTTAGTTTTCTGTAAAAAAAAAAAAATTAACTTTTGTCATTGTCAGTCAAATCGTCATTGTATATAATCAACTCAAACTACATATATACATATGTGCAGTTGCAGTTCGTCGTCATATGTCCATCATTTGGATAAATGAATGACTGACAGTTTTTATAAAAAAAAATATATAAAAAATTTAAGTTAAAATAAAAAACTGCCGACCGCTACAATTTGAGTGATTTAAAGTTTGGCGTATTTAAGAATTTTTTTTTTTTGGTTAAACATAACCATAAAAAAAGTGCCATCAAAAGATAATCAAGGTTGATTAAAATTGAATTTCTGATTTCGAAAGGGATAAAGAAAAATTTGTATTACGAATAAGTGAAGTTCTTGATAAATGAAAATTGATTAAATCAATTTTTCTTTGGTAGTTGAAGGGATGGATGAATAGAAAGTTGGAATTAGCGAAGAACTCATGCAATCACATTAGAATTAGGCTTATAGTACCCTTGAAAACTCTTCATGTCACAAATGTATAACACTCTGCACAAAATTGATACTTTTTACTGTTGCCAAATAAATTTTACTTTGATAGTTAAAATTGAATGTTTTATATTTAAAATATTCACTTGCTTAACATCGATCAGTCTACTAAACAGAAGTCGCTATTATCCAAAAATTTTAAAGAATTCGTTCATAATAAATAATTTTCTGAAATTTATTAAATAATTTAGTTGTAAAATTTAAATTTTAATATATTTAACTAAGAAAAATTAAATTTGGTCGTTTTACTAATTAGTGTTGTAAACAAACACTTAAAAATTGTACACTTAAATTATTTATAGTTTTGTAAAAACATGTCAAAAATAATGACACCACAAAATAATCTTACTTTACAAATAATATTTGATTCTATGAATACAATTTCTATAATTAACATGTTTAATGCATTTAAAATAATATTGTTGTAGTTAATATGAAATTTTGGCAGATAATTCAATAAACAAAAATGATATTGGCAAAAACAATTAAATTTTACAAGGTTCATTTTAAGAAAGTTCATTTTTGAGTGAGTATTATTGATGGGTCAGAAGAATTTACTTCGTATTTTCTATTTAACTTAAGGAAATTTGAAACACAACTTTGTTCGTAAAATTTTAGATCAGTGTTCAGTGGGTCCCTATACAGTGTGTTCCCATCCTCAATACAGCGTGTATGACCACTTCACTACAGGTATTACAATCATCTCAAAATATTTCTTATCTTAGCTTCTGAAGAATTGCAATTTTTGTTTTAATAGAATTCAACTCAGACGATTCCATTACCACAGAATTAAAAATAATTTAATAAAATTAGTATGACATTTCAATATTTAAGGTTATGTGCTGCAAAAAACAAACAAAACTCTATCATGCCGTCATGCAGCTTTACTATGTATGACAGAGTATGAAAAATAAGATATGCTTTTTTATCATTTAGAAGCTATCCGGTCTAATCAAATTAACAGAATTGCTAATTATTAAAATTTCAAATATTCACTTTCCTGGTGGTAAAAATATCATGTCTATCAAATAATAATGCGAAGTTGCACTGAACTGTCACCATATTATATGATAATAATAATTAATATGACAGATTCTAAAGTAAATTTCTACATTTACATTAATGAGTTACATTCTGATAATGGCTAAAATTAAATTTTGTTAATGATTCTAAATAATATGTCGCCATGTTCAGATAGCAAAAATTCACTTCTATTAACATTAACTGGAATAGATGAAGCCCAGCTACTATGTAATAATGACTAGACAAGGAAAATAAATGACTATAAACATCATAACTTTGCAGGGGATATAAGTAAACTTTATTATTCATTTTTCATATGAGATTTTTTTTTTCATATATTGTTGGTTGTCATTTCCTTTTGTTGTTGTTTTTGTTCTTGTTACATAAACATACAATTTTCCAAAAAAAAAATAATAATGTTTATAATATTTTCTATATTTTCATATGTTTTTTTTTTTTTGCTGACTGTTGTTTTGGGTGACATTTTAGTTGACACCATTTCTGAGTTATGTCGCTATGGTTTAATGTCATGATATTTTTCTTATGGTTCATAAAAAAAAATTGTTATAATTTTTTTTTATATACATTTGTATATTTTGGGCTGTTCGTAGGTTGTCAAGAGAAAATTTTTCAGTTTTTTTTTTTTATTTATTTATGATGATTATGAGTTATTTTTATAAGCATATATTTTTTTAGAGGATAGAATGAACATGACATAAAAACGACAATAAACTAAGGTGGTAAATTACACTTTATTACGCAGCTGGAGTCTAAGTCAAACATTGCATATATATTATAATTTTGGTAATATTATTTTTTATGATTAATAGTTTTTAAACTAAAATATTTTTGATGTTATACAAAGTTCACAATTTTTTATTATTATTACATACGATTTTTTTGTTTTTGATTAATGATGATTCATTAAAAAAAAAATCATAATAATTATATTATTTATATGAGTGTTAAAAATAAATAATGTAGAAAATAATTACAAATATGATGAATTATAAATGATTTGAATCGAAAATTTATGTTGTGAACATTAATTTGAAAATCGTTAATATATTCATAATTTTGTTAAAAATTAACATTGAATTATGGAGCAAGTGATTTTCTACTAATTAAGCTACTTCGCAGAAATAATATTTATAATTCTATACACTTTAATTTTGTAAAATCTATAAAAAATATGAAAAATGAGACCAATCATAACAATTTGAGCGTAATGAAATTATAAGCAAATTTCAAACCTCTGAAATTTAATGGAAATTTGAAATTATGTTAGATTTCATCACTTTTTCATATAATAACTGGTCTGTCAAAAATCTTTAACAATTCCCACATCAGAAGAATTGAGCAATAGAATTAAACCATGGAATGGGGCCGTTTGTATAAGTATACTAATACCTCTCCTAAAGAGTTATCCTTTCGATATATATTAAATTGATATTATTAAAGAAATCTCTAGAGTCTAGAGGAAAATATAGTACAGAATATTAATTTTAGTTTATAGTTTAAAAAAGCTTAGTCCACGTTCAGAGGGACGCTATGAGCGATACCATGCTAGTGTCTTTTCGTGCTAAAAGCAAACTAGTAAATACAGAGTAGAACAAAATAGTAGAAGTATTTTGGTTTCTGTTGCCTATTTTATTCTACACTTTCTAGCAAATAGCAAACGATATTGCTGCTCATCACCAAAAAACTGTACAGGAGAGTTTAATAGCATTGAGCTTCAAAATCAGCTTTCGCTTACCAAACAGCTTTGCTCCACTCTGTGCACACTCATTTTAATATAATATAAACATATTGCTATGTAAGCATATAAAGAGCTTGCAGCATTGCACAGCTTCACTTCAGCACCGCTCATAGCTTCAATCTGAACATTTTACTCCATTTTAACGACCTCATCAACTTTGTTCAATTACAGAGTTTTATACCAGACATTTAAAATAACAAAAATTTAGTAACAAATTTCCAAAATTTCTTAATTTATATTCCAGTAATATCAGCCCTAACGATCCCATTTAAATTTCATTAAATTTTTTTAACAATATTTAAAGAAATTTTTAAATTTAATTCTTAAAATTTTCATTATTATTATTTTTTTCTTAACCGTTTTATTATCAAAACTGAATAAATTTATGTTTCTTTTTCTGTAGTTTTGATATCGTGACCAAAACACATTAGCAATCCATCTTTCAAATATTATTTTCATAATTTTTTTTTTTTATTATTTTTGCCGTCATCATTTTGTGAATGATAATAAACTATTTACCCATCCAACAAGCAAAAATAGAATCAAAATTAAAACTAATAATTTAAAAAAAAAAAAAAAAGTTTGCAAAACATAAAACTTATAAAATACATAACAAAAGAAAATGATTGACTTCTTCATGACTGTATTTTATTTGACGTGATGTCTTCCTTTTTATTATTTTTTTAGTTTTTATAATATTTTATTATATTCGACTATAAATAACAAAATGATTGACAGTGTTGACAGTTTTGATGGATGGTCATCAGTCCAACAGTAGAAAAAAAACAAAAATTATTTAATGTTTAGTAATATAATTTTTTTTTTTTTGTTATAAATTATTTTTTGCGTTTTATTTGTAGAATTACGTTTGTTATGTACTAATAAAATATGACGATCAAAATTATTATAAGAACGTTTTTTTTTTTACATTTTTTCATACCGACAAGACAATAAAAGAATAAATAATAATAATAAAAAAATATGTAATAATTTATTATAAAAATGATAAATTTTGATGTTATTTAAAGGTAGAAAGGTGAATATCATTTTTGCAAATAAATTATGGGCATTTGGTAAAGTCGACAGTTTGTTATAATAAAATATTGTAGAATGGAATTTTAAATGTAAATATGAAATTTAGTGTCACAGATAAGAATATTAAATCAAATATAATATTTATGTTGTTATTAAACATAGACTAGCCCAATATAGAAATCGTAATTCTACTTCTTGATCAAAATATGCAATGCTCCCTGTAAAGCTTTATTCCCGAGCTTTTATACAAAATTATGGGATATAATAATAAATTTTTGAATTTTATAATACTTTATAATGCCAACATTTCATTTTTGACAATTAGCTTCTGCATACTTAAGAAAACTACTTTTAGCTTGATTTGTTTTTGATTTTCCATAATTAATTTGATAATTTCACCATGATATGCTTAATTTTAATTTATATTAAGATGACTAACTCAACAGATGACGAGGGAGAAAGCTGTAACCTTTATTTTTTTAAGAAAAGCTAATCTTCATGATAAGCTGTTAATTCATGGCTATAATTTAATCTGTTAATTCATGGCTATAATTTAAGCATACTTACTCAATTAATAGTTGACGACTCAAAAAGTATCGTTCTACAAAAACTCAGACCCCGAAGGAGTAGTTAATCTGTTAATTCAAGCTGTTTTGAATTTAATAACTACTTCCACATTTTTTCAATCTTCTTAATGTTTAAATTGTTAATATTCTACTGATTGTCATTGTACTAGGCAAGTGATTGCTAACTATTAATTAATATGTAATGGCTATGTGTACTGACTGAGCTTAATCCATTGCGGATATTGAGATAGAACTTAAATTAATGGATATATACTCTTAATAAAATATCTATTTCATTAACCCAGACAGAGAATTAGTTCACTCTGAAGCTCTTATTTGACAATTCTCGATTATAAGAAATCTTCTGTGCTGTAATTTTGAAGTTTTACGAATTCCAGAACTATTTCTTTGAAATTTATAATAAACACTATGTAATTTCTGCTCTACAGGATCAATTTTTATGTTTAGTTTAATTAATTTCGCTTTCATTAAAGATTATATTGATTAAAGCTATAAGTAATTCCTATTACAGTCACATCTTTTGACCTAAATCATATGTAATATTTCCAACGCGGAATATTGTGAGAACACACGTGATTATTCGCACAAAATTCTCAAATATTGTCACCCGTATAACTTTGACCCAAAGCACGAGAACTTCTTGTATTTAGTTGCGTTTATGATAAGTGTTTTAATAACGCTATGGGATATGCGATAAGCTTACGATCTAATTGATTGCATGTAAAGGATTATGTAAATATAATTAAATATTCTAATATGTAAAAACCTTAACAAGAAATTTGAATTAAAATACTTTCATTTACCTTAACCTCATAGAAATTTGCGGCATTCATTTACCTTTGATATTGACATTTTCCAAATTAATTTTTCAATGCAATTGTCATCGATATCTGACAGCATCTTCCTTTTTATCCTACCAGAACGTATTTTTTTGTTATTTGTTCTTTCTAACCAATAATTTTTGTATCTTCAAAGCATAAATTTTCTTCAAAAATCTATCAAAACCATTAATTTATTTATTTTCATTTCAATTTTCCAAACCCAAAATTTACGAAAATACAAAAAATTCTAACGAATATATAAATTTTGAAATCTCCTCTACTGTTTCTTTGCAGCGTTCTTGAAGATTGATATTTGCCATTTTTGGTTTGACATCCATCAATATAAATGAATCTCGAGTGAAAATTCAAAAAGTTGTCATCAAAATCGTTAACTTCTTTATTTTTTTTTTTTTTTTTTTTTTTTTGGTATCTCGTATCTGGAAAAAAGACTTATGTAAGTTTTATCCTGTCGCTTTTTTTTTGTTGATATATGTTTATAAACTTTTGTTTGGCATTATAACGATCATCAAATGACAAGACTTATTGCAGTATTTTTTTTTTCTTCAGAAAAGTACAATAAACAAAACGAGAATAATTTATATAAGTTTTCAAGAAAATGCCGAAAAACCCTTTTAGATAGTTCCATAAAAAAATTAAATTTTATTTAAGTTTAAATGGAAAGGATTGTAGATTTTTGCTCAGCAAATAAAGTAATACTCATTTGAGTTTTTAGTTTATTGAATGTAGCCAAATTGGATGCAGCCAAAACACTTTCTTAAAAGATGGAAAATATTCTAAATAATAAATATTTGATTTGATTTTTCATAGGCTATGCCTCCTAGCAGAACAAACTTCAAATTTTTCTATCGCTATTTTAATCTTGATACGACATTATCGTCTTGTGACAAAAACTTGAACTATCAACTTGAACTATTTTACTCTACTTGTCGTTATATTAAGAAAGTGTCACTATTTTTGAAAAAAAAAATGTCCTTTAGGTGCGATGGTCATATATAACCCTGCAGCCAAAACTATTACTCTGTGTCAGTAAATCTTAAATAGGCACGTTCTTAGTGACCTGAAGTCCAGACCTTTAATCTTTCTTAGTCTTTTTGGTGCTACCATTACAGTGATAACTCTGAAAGTGTTGTGCAAGAGCTATCTTATAAGAGATGTCCTAGTCTTATATGATAATTCTTAAAGTACTATGTTAGGGTGACATTATAGGTGTCACATTATTTAAAGCCCCATAAAAATTGACATTAAAAGTTTGCACTTAACATTGCAGGACAGCTTATAAGAATTTTGTAAAACGCAAATTGTTTGTTGGATATGTACTATCTACGGATACTGCAATCATAAATGTAATAGCTCCGCCTAGAACTGGACTTTTGAAATTCGATAATAACAGCCTGATAATAAATGGGATAGAACTTTGCAAAGAATTGTTTACTTTACCAATTTATATAATGAAAAGTTTTTAACATATGTAAACACAAACAGACACAATGGATTGATATAATCTCGATAAAGAAGCTTATTGGTGTATTGAACCTCATCAGCATCCTCTTTTTGAAACAATGTTGGTTTTCTGCATAAAAATTGTAGCATTTATTCTTTTCATTATATGTACTTCAAAATTTCAAAATTTTAATATCCTTTTTTTTCTGAGCAAAAATTATTTCATCCACAAAAAAAAAAATAAAAAATTTAGTATGAGCACAATATTTTCGATTTCCAAATCAAGTTGATTTACTGCCAATGATACCATTGAGAATATTTTATTCCATTTGTATTCTGATATATGTCTTCCTATCATTTCTGCATTTTAGAGGTTGTGTATTGGAATTGGTAAATAATTCTTAATACTTTACATGACGCACACCAGAATAATAATGTCTGTCGTTTTATTCAATTTTTTTTTGCAGAGTTGATTGGTAGCCAATCAATCTAAAACATTCTGTCAATCTTATTTCTTGTCAATTTTTGTCATTTAAAGTGAGTTTCTCGTTTGTGTTTTTATTTTCGTTTATATTATTTTACAAATGTGGATAAAATGATTTTTAGTTAAAGATTTTAATTTTTTGATGTTGTTTTTGCGTTTTGGTATTGTATGTAAATTGTCGCAAAGCTGATTCTTTGGTTAAAAGTAATTTGATGGACATTCAAAAAGACATAAAATATCAAATGAAAATTTTAAAAATTCAGTAAAATAAAATTGGTAAATTTTTAATGAATCCATGCGAATATTTTGATTGTATGTAAATTTTTTGGAAATATGCCGACTGAAGATCTGAAATAATATTATGATTTTTAGGAAGCTTTTAATTTAAGTTTTTTTTTAACTAAATGAGTAATCAAATTCAATCAATTCATCATGTTTATTAAGAAAAATAAAATTACATTTTTTCTAATAATGTTTAGGCTTCCAAACAGGGTTGTAGCAATGGAAGTAACACAGATTTGTTAATTTTGATTATCGTGTATATTCAATGACTTTGTTGGCATGCTCATTTCACTAGGATGGAAAGGCTTGTCTACAACAAAATTAGTTTTCACAACAAACGCAAAACAGGAATTCCAAATCTTCGATTGAAGAACGGGGTTTGAACCGCATGTAGGAAAGCTAAATATTCGTGTTTAGAGCAAGACGAGAGTCCTATGGAAAACATCATTATATCCTAGGCTTTAACCCATTAAGGATTTTGTGCAGCAGATTAAGTATGTAAGTCACAATTCATTTTTACAATATAAATTTCAAATAACTTTAATGATTTATTTTTAATACATCAAATATCAGTGCAGAATTATACAATGTCATTAGATAGATGAATTGTGTGGTTAACTTAGAAGTAAATGTATTTCTACAATAAAAAGTAGCACTTTAAGGATTGTTGTCGAAATTAAAGATATTTTTCATCCCTGGTAAGCATACAAAATAATTAAAAGCTTAATAATACTTCAGATTTCTTTGCAGAAGCTTGTTAATTCTAAAATTTTTGACAGATAGACAGAAAACTTAATAAATAATTTAGCATTAAGTTATTATAATTGGTATTTTAAACTGCAGGTGTCTTGTCTTGTCCATAATCAAAAATAATTGAGTATTTTATTTATTTTTTTTGATTATAGTTAATCACTTAATTAAAATTAAGATATTATTAACTAGCCATAAACTCTATAGGCAATTAATTATTTTATATCTATTATTTCCCTGAAAAAAAAATTTATAATTAATTTCGATATTTATATTTGATGTCTTTAACGAATTAATTTAAATTTTTTTAAAAAAATTATTACTTCCTCATTTTACAGACAAACATGATTGAATTATTAATTAACTTTACTATCTATTACAAAAGAACCAAACCTCTGCAAATTTCGTAGAAAAACATATAAAAAAATTTATGTTTTTTCAACAAAATAATTAAACTCACACCAATAACAAAAAAATCGTATCATTGTCCAACCAGAACGGAAAAAAAGACATAGTGTTTTGGACGTGACAAATTTTCTTATCATTTCTAACAAAATCAGATAATTTAGTTTTGTGTTCCTTATATATAAATTTTATATCTATAAGCCAAAAACAAACATAAAAAACATATTTTCGTAATAAAAACCATAAAAAAAGGAACCAACCACACATAAAAAAGAAATCTATTGTGATATAAGTAAATTACAAGAACCATCTTCTAATCTCGATAACAATCAATAGTTCCTATTACACTCATAGAAGTGTATAAGAAGAATTGAAACAGTAGTCCAGAAGAATTAAATTAGGGATCAAAATTTATATAGCTAGAATAAAGAACCACAAAATCATAAAATTTATATGACATTTCAAGACAGACATAATAAAAAAAAAATTGGGTTTGATTTTTGATAGTATCAGAACGATAGGTCGAATTCAATAATTCCAATTGAATATCTTAAAAATTTACATATAATTCTGTTAACAAACCACAAATTCTAGGATTAAAATAAAACTTCCGGGATTACAAAACACATTTTACATCTCCTCAATATGTCTAGACCTACGGCACACTTGAATTTATTCATCAGTAAAATGTAGCACTGGTTTATAAACGATATTGATATATTTATTTGGACAGTGCGTCAATATTTGAATATCAGTTATTCTAATAATGTAAAAATTGCCAAGGAATCTGATCCAGAAAGTTTGAACGGAATCAATCAATCAACTTGAAATATATAGCTTTTGAATGGCATTGATGGTTGGTTAAATGTTTCTAGTCTTTCTTGATCTTGAGAATAAACGATAGTACATGAATAGAGGAACCTTAGCGCAATGATGTAATAGAGCAGAAGATCTTAAAAATAATGCTGTGATTATTTTGATTTTACTTCTGAACTATACGAAACTGCACTAATATAAATTAAATTTTTTAAATTTTATTTCTTCTCTTTATGTTTTCGATAAATTTGATTTGTATACTTCTATCGTACTGGCAACTGGCATCCTTGAGTATTTTTGACTCAGTTAAGATTAATAAACATTGAGAGAAACACTTTTTTCTTTAGAAAAGATTACAATCTTTTCCTAAATATAAGTTTTCTGTTACTGAAAACATTTAGTTTCTATTATTTTGAGGGGGTTAGTTTTTATGTAATATTGTAATAGAACAAAAACATTTAATAATCACATGTCAAACTATATAGGATAATTATTGTAATGGTAAATATTTGACTAAGTTTCAGGGTAAATTACTTTTTCCCGATTTCCTGCTACGTTTCATTGCTATAAAGACTTTTAATAAATTTGCATTATTAGATTTTGAAGACATCTGTGAAATCTATGAATTGAATAGATGCAGACTTGAATAGGATTTTATTTGATAATTAACGAGAGTTTACGTACAAATAAACTTTTTATATTTATAGCACTCTATGAGCTGTCCTGAGGCTTTGCTATACATACAAACAGTTTAGTAGGATAGCCCAGCACCTGGCAACGTAGTTTACATTTCAATTACAACACAATTTAATTAACAACAATTTCGGACTCACTGGGATTACCAGTGAAAGTTTTAAAGTTTTGATAGTGTTCCAGTGAAGCTCTCTATTTCTAAGGAACTAAATAACAAAAAAAATAGCAAGAAAGTGGTCGTATTCTAGTGCTTTGTTAATCTTATCGATTCAGTATAACATTTCCTTGATTCTCCACTGTCTGAAGATCACAAAGCCACTACTACCATCCAAAATTCAAATTTTTAATGTTTCTCATGGACACACTGTCGAAAAAAATTAATTTCCATTTTTTTTAATGAACACAATTGATTACAATCCTTTTAATTTTCTATAACGTTTTCTTTTCATGTTTCCAATTTACGAAATGATAAATTTGACCAAGTGGCGAGTTTATTATGCGTCAAAAGATTAATTTGTACACTTATTTTATATTTAAATCTATTGATATTCTGTGAAAACATTAACTAACTAACTGAATTATTATATCCTATGAATAGGTTCATACCAAAAGTGGTTAGTTAAAAGACGTATATCAAAATAATCAACTCTTTTATAATGGTGGCACATGTAAAATGGTAGTAGCAATTGGTATTATAATAAATGTATTTCTTTTTTTTTTCTAAAAATATCTAATAAAATAAATGGTTTTTAATATATTTTTGGTTGCCTGCTGTGTTGTTTAACAATGTATCAAATTAATCAAATCATATTTTTAAAGTATGTATGTATATATACAATTTATATGTTTTCATTAGATACCTGCCGGTTTAGATAAGCGGAAAATATTTAAAATTAGTTATGATATCTTTTTATGAATAAATTGTTAGGAAGATATTTTTTGACAGCTGGGCATTATAAAAAAAATTAATATGACATCCATTCAAAAGATTCCAATGTTGATTAAAGTTTTATTTATTTTGTAAACACAATTGTCTACCAATATCGTCTGTAGAATTTGGAAATACTTACTCTGAACACAATTTGAAGGCAGCCAATATAGCTGAACTATAAGTAAAAGTTTCGAGTTGACTCTGTGACGTTTACTGATATTGTTTCGATGTAATTCATGAAATTCCCTGTAATCAGTTTTTTGGGATACAGTCTAATTATGATAGGTTGATTGGCTGGTTTTTAAAGAGTAGGAATTTCTAGATTCCTATACGCTCGTAGGCTACATAATAGTAAACTTATGGTACCCTCCAGTCAAACGCTCATTATTTTTACATAGTGTCGACTTATCCCATTTCTGTAGCTTCATTTTACACGTGTCTTTAAAACAGTGTTGTTCCTCAGCGCGTAGGTTTTCATTGTCTACACTTTAGAGTAGATAATAGCGTAGACAAACAATTTGGTGTAGATAATATTAACTTTATGAAATCTGCCAAACGTTAAATTATTAGTTTATTCTGTTTATCAATCATGTAAACTTCAGTTTGGCTTTGAAATTTGTATTATTTATTTAATTATATTTATAAATAATTTCATTTTTATTAATTTTATTTAAGAAAACCGGACATTGTCTACGCGTAAACTTTGAAGTAGACAATGGACTATTTTCTACACATAAAAGTCGACGCGTAGATAATGATGTAGTGTACATGAAATAGTCTACGTCGCACCGTACTGCAATTTAAGGTTTTCTAGAAAAAACTACCAAATTTTCTAAATATTTTATATTAGATTGATGAGGTCCAATTCAGTGAATGCCATTGAAAATTTTAGGTTATATTTTTCACTTGTTAGGTTTGAAAAAAAAAAAAAAACTAATCATCCGTGATTTCCCTAATTCAAAATTTGAAACTAAATAACCCAAAAACAGAATCCTATCGACAAAAGTTGATATTTTTTTTTCACAGCTCCTATATAAATTTAATATATCTTTAATTTTAAGACATGTGTCCGTACTCCGTACATTTGTTGGGAAATATATTTGTGTATTTCTACTTTTTTTTTTTACAGTATATTTAAAATTATTTTATGTTTTAACGACTTAATTAAAAATTCATGTCATGTTCGATTAATTTTTTTGTGTATGGTTCATTTGAATTGATAGCAAGAGAATACCATCACCTCAATTTTTATTTTTTTATATATATCTTCAGTCAATTGATAGGTTGGAGATAGTAAAGTGTCTGATTATTAGTAGGTAACATTTTAAATACCCAAATTGTTAAGAATTATATATTGTAGAGATAATATTAAAATGCCAAGCCTTTATTTGCAAAAAAATTATGACTTGAGGAGGTTTTTTCTTTTGAATGATTAATGACAATAAATAAAATGATTTATTAGTAACATTATTTATGACTTACTTTTGGTATGTAACTAAAGTCAACATTAAAATTTAAATGCATTTATACTGAAAATTATTTAATTCTGAAGAAATTTGAAAATTAATGAAATTTGTTTTAGTCTTTATTCTTTAGAAAAGTTATTAGATAAAAAGAAAATTTTTATGAACCCATATTACGAAGAGTAATGAACTAATTTGATAGAATTGAACGTTTCCGAGAATGTAGTTATCATATTTGTTCGTGTACTTGATATCTTCTAGAGATCATTTATTAATTATTAACCAATTTCATTACAATTTGACATACGGCGTTTGTTTTATGAACATTTCTGATATAACTTCCAGATTTGAAATTTTGTACGTAATCCTGATATGATTTTTTACAAAGTTCTGGTTTAACAAACTCTCATTTCTGAGCTGTCTTAAGGTTTATTTCACGACTAACACTTCTCCATTTCTTAATACCAATAGAACACAAAATTTCCAGTACTGTATTCTAAAACTCAGTCATCCATTTACTAATTCTACCCTATTTTAAAATTTCCGAAATCTTTATTGACAATGCAAAACTTTATAAAATTTACTATTTACAAAAACTACAAATAACTTTACGATTAAACTGGAAATATTTAAGAGGATTTTTGTATAATTATCCGATTAGGATAAAAATATACCTTGATAAATTTTAATTCCCATCTATATGCACACAAACAGTCCCAAGGCATATAAAAAAGACAATATAAAGTAATTAGTGGATTTGCTTCTTTAAGCATAAAAAAAAAAATATGGGAGAACCCTAAGTACCGACATAAAAGAAAATTTATTGATGACATATTGGGTTTTGGTATGGTGGTATGTCATAGTGTCAATTTTGAAATACCTTTTTTTCACTTTGTCGTCCTTTTAAATTTAAACGAATCATTAGCATCCGTACAAAAAAAAAATCATTTTCTGTTATTTGAGATTAGTGTTGTTTTTCATCCAGCAGACAAATGAAAAGTGTAGAATTTAATTCCATACTCATTTTTTTGTTGTTGTTGTTATTTTTGTGGCTGAAATTTATGTTTGTTAAAGAGCTGATGACACGACAACGACGTAAAATAGTTTTATTAATGTCAGCAAAAAAAGATTATATAAAAAAAAGGTGTTACAGTATTGTCCTAAATAAAAGTGGCTTCTGGTTACTAATTTAATCTTGCTTTGAAATAATTTTATAGTAGTTGATAATAATTTGTTTTTGTTAAAATTTTAATGGGTGACATGGTGATTTGCTGTTACTGTTACATAAAATATAGGATATGTCCCAGGGAAAGTCAGAAACAGTTCTGTACTCTACAAGGTTTGAAGTTCAGAAGAATAATCTTTGAGTTAAAAAAAATGTTGATGTTGAAGTTGATTACAAAATTCCACGTGAATTAAGCGTTGAACTAATTTTTCATTTTTCAAAACTTTGTTGCCTCTGTTTTCGTATTCAGTTTTACGATGCATTGCGTAAACATTTTTGTTTCAGGTTACAAGAAAATTCTTATTTAAAATTCAGACCCTGTACTTGTTATACATTTCAAATTTGTAAGATTATTGTAAATTTTAATGTAACCTACCTTTTTTTTTACTCTATATATTATGTTCAATTGTATAATTTTATAAAGCGGATTATGTTGAAGCTATACGTGCCTAACATCGGTATGCGGATTATTGAAATAGAGCAAAAAAAAACTACACCAGAAATTATTCAATAAAATGGGATAGGAATATTTTTAAGGATTATATTAGAAAATTTCTAAAAATTCGATTATTATATTATAATAAAAGTACACATTTATTTTTAACTTTAGTTGGATTTATTTCACTTTTCACATGCAGAAAGTATAGTAGAAAATATTATTGTGTTAGGCTATAAGAATTTTAATATGGTAATCAGACTTAATGCTATAATTATGTTTGAGAGAATTAGAAATTTGTATTATTGTTATAGGTAATATGTTACTGGTAGTTGCCGGAGGATTTAAGGTACCTAAATGAAATCCTGATTAAAGAAAGATTAGATAAATATTTAAATGATTTTTATCAAACATTTTATAAATTCAAGTTAACGCAATTTGGTACACTGTAGGAAATATGTCATATAAAAAAGTTGTACATATTGGAATCAGCTGTGAATGGCCCAGCCTTCGGAAAGATCATTTTGGGAAGCTTATATTGTTTTGGCATTCCATTCCGCCTGAAAAAAAAAAAAAATTATTTAAAAATATTTTTAAATATGCAAAGTGAGAAAACTTCTGAATTGATTTTGCATTTTCTGGAACATTTATCAAATTGTATGGTCTTTTCTAGATCTATAGTAAATGGAAGATGAAAATGAACTAAAATATTTTTCTTTCAAACTTTTTTGAACCAACTTTTACCTCTGTTTTGTACTACATCTTTGTATTTTCTAAAAAAAACTAAATTACTGCATAGAGTCATGTAAAAATTTGGATAGTTTTTTTAGTATTATTATTTCTTTTATTGGAAACATAAAATTTCACTTCTTTTACACCTAGTGTAGTGTTCTTAGTATAGTTCTTTATACTTTTTTATTTACTATATTCTTCGTAATTCAACTGTCACAATAGAACTACTATTCTGAATTCAATGATTCTTATCAATTTTCTGTTTATTTTTTTCATTTAATCAAATTTTCTATACCCGGAAACACTTAAATGATCCTTGAAAAATCATATATACGTAAAATTTAATCTTAACAAACCATAAAATCCCATTATATTCAATTACACCTTAAAATATTATATTTCATCTATCATCCAAAAGTTTCAATATTTTCTATATTTTAGATAACAATCAACCAAAATTTCATACTGAAGAAATTCATTAATAATAATGAAGTTTTAAAAAAAAAAATCATATCACAATACGTGCCACAAAAAAACTAAATAAATCAAATCAGTAATAATTTATCTTCATAATTTATAAATATGTACATACCTTAATAATTTTTCAAATGATTTGACATCTTTTTGAAAACCAATAAATTTTCATTAGACCACAAAAAAAAAATTTATGTATGTCTAAACCCATATGTTCAAAATTCAATAATATATGAAATTAAATGCTTTTACCAAAAGTTAAACAATTGCACCCTTACCCAAAAAAAAGTATTTCTACTGTAGTACTGTCAAAAAATTTGTTATCATAGGGCAAAAATCTTTTAATGTATGTCAACCGAAATATTAATATATTTTTTATTTTCATTTTACTCCTTAATTTTTTTTACAAATATCTATTTGTCTCCATTATGCAACAATACCCACACATAAATAATTCCAGATACGAGACAAATATATAAAAATACGCACCCTATTTTTTTTTTATGTTTGTTTCATCATTATTTCAACAAAAGAGCAAATCAATCAAAAAAATTTTGAACCCTCATAATTCATTCACACTCTACTCTAGATATTATTTTCAAAACTAATAATAACTATAATAAATTTGTATTCTTTTTATTCCCCTCCCCCCATTCTTATCTAATTTTTAAGGTTCATGTACATGCCTTCTTTTACTATGTGTGTAACTCTCTCGGCATGATATCAATTTACCAGAAAAAAAAGAAAAAAAATTAAAAAAAAAACTTACATATAAAAGGGGTGTAATGTAGGAAGCTGACACCCGTCAAAAAATAAAGTATTTATGATTATAAACACCCAAACAGCAGTCAATTTATAATATGTTCATTTTTTTTTTTACTTCTTCAAATATATAAATAACAAGAATAGAATTAATAATAATGATAATCTTATTCCATTAAAATATTATTTTTTTGACAGTTGACAGTTGTTGTTGTTTTTATTATTATCGCTGAATGTCGCCTGGTAATTTTTTTTTGGAGTTTTGTGTGCCACTGCATTGATTTTTGTGGAGAAGAATGTGGAAGGAAGAAGAAAATGTAAAAACTACCTACGCGATATACAGAATAAAATAAAATTATTTACTTATTATTAATGTAACGAACTCATACAGAGAGTGACATGGCGGGTTTTTTGTTTGTTATAGCCTTTAGAGAGGTCTCAAAGATGATAAAACATATAAATAATAATTTAATAGAATATGGAAAAGAATAAGAAATTCATTTTAATTTTATGAACTCTGACAGAGAGTGAATTAAATAAATATACTGTAAAAGGAAATTGGTGATTATTTGTGATGCAATTTGGGAATAAATTATTGTCCCTAAAGAATATTATTTGTATTTATAATGTGGATGTCAGAAGATGAATTATATTGAATTGGTGTGCTTAATTTTGATTTAATTATAAATTATTTATTATTGGTTTTGAAAAAGATTTTTTTCATCATTTTGGGATCTTTGAAATATTTATCGGTTTCTATATAATTTTATAATTTAGAAGTTGTTGTTTGGATGGTTAGGAATGATATTATCAATTCCCCAACGTAAAAACTATAAAACTTATCAACTTAATCGCTGTAGCACATTAACTCGTTCTATTTGATATTAAAATTGCCGTCCAAATATTGAATTTTTTAAAATTAGAAGGATGGTGTTGTTTTTATTATCTCCATCTTCATAGCAACTTCTGCAACTATGAGTCCAAGGTTTTGTGATGTACCTAAACCTTGATAAGTAATCCAGTTTTTTTTTGTACATCTTGAATCAATGTAGTTTAACTTCTTTCAGCGATAGTGTATTAAAATTTGATTTGAATTTCTTCAATAGTTTTGAGTTTGTGGTTCATAGTTGCCATTGATGCTGAATTTAATGATGATGCTTGACTGTAGAATTGATAGACGTTTTTGATTTCAAAGACGTTGTAAATAGTGGCATGTAATTGTAAAATAAAAATATTATAAATTAACTGTATAAATTCTGATCATTTAACTAACCTACCTCCAATCACTGATATACTAAAAACATAGTTCGACATCCATAAACTCTTTTTATATTGATATTCAGTCTCTGGGATAGTGTTGCGTTATCATTGTATAATTCATCATATTCCGGGATAATGGCTTCGTATATTGTCTGCAGTTTATTCTAGACTTCCG
The DNA here is from genome assembly GCA_963920725.1 of Rhamphomyia laevipes. NCBI lineage: Eukaryota > Metazoa > Arthropoda > Insecta > Diptera > Empididae > Rhamphomyia > Rhamphomyia laevipes. Next base: position 50,807,273 of record OY987258.1, on the reverse strand, counting down.
AAATTGATTTTCCAATTTTGTTCAAATGATATTTTAAATTTTAATAATCCAGTGCCTCAAGGTTTTCATGTCCAAGTATACTATCTTAAAAGTGTATTTTAAAAAATATGTAGATTTATTTCAAGAATCTGTATTATGCTTTCCTTCTATATTCCTTGATTTTATAATAGTAAACGAATTCCTAAATACTATTTCAAAAAATGACAGTTTTTGACGCCATTTCATCTTAATCCATCACAAATTACCAATAAAACACTCCACCAATAAATCAATTATTTTACTAAAAAAATAATAAAATAAAATTGTCAAGTTAATAGTAAAGTAGCTCTATAAAAAATGTAATTTTATTAATATGTAATAAATAAAAAGAATATTTGCCTTTTCTCGCCCTCAATAAAAACAAAATTAAATTTTATTTATCACCCAATCTAATATTATAAACATAATAAATTTATAAAATCTTATTATTGTTGTATACATTTTGATGGCTTTTGAAAGCCTATAAAATTTATGCTATAAAAAAAGAATTGGATTTTTTTTATAATACATAGCTAACAATTTTTTTTTGTATATATAAAAATGGTCTCACAAGACAAATTAATTTTCTATTTTATTAGACAGACATGTTCTTGGGCTTCTTCCTTTTATCACGTCTGTTAATCTTGATTTGTTAGCTGACTGGCTTTTCTTTGTTTTTGTATAAATATTGTTTATACTAATACCATCACTTTTATCTACTGGTCTTGTCATCTAAATATACTATAACCTTAAAAATCACCTCCCATTGAGTGTCTCTATGTTGTTTGGTGAATCTCTTATATATGCTTTTAACTTTCATCTATGTTAATATCTATTTCTCTGTGGTAAATATTTTAATCCTTAAGCCACAACACTTTTGGTTTTATCAATATTATATACAGCATTTTATAACTAAATATATAATAGAGAATTTACCAAAAGCAATAAATTATCATTTTCTGACTATACCAAAAAGTCTATAAAATCTTATAGATATATAGAAATAGTATCAACAATGAATTACCAGTTGGGGTTAGTTCCTATTTACTGGGATTTAAATAGGATTTTTTTTGTTTTTTGTTTTAAATTATGTGTGCAACTGAATATAAGCACACATTAGGTCAAAATTATCATTATTTTAATTCTATTTTTATTTGATATACCTAAAGACACAGATATCGACCTCCTGCTGCATAAACCATAAATCTTTAAAATACTAATAATTAAGACAAATGGTTATTAGAATGGCATTTGTGTAATAATTATATTTATTTGAAGATATTTGTAATAATTTTCTAAAGGAATAATTTGCACCGAATACGAATACGCAAATGAGTCTGTTTGTAATATAATTATGTATGAATTTTTAGGTTAAATAAATTTTTAGGTTAAAAATGGCATGCTACTTGGAATATCTCATAGTTATACTAAATATAATATTAAATATTTTAGTTCTATTTTTTTTAATAAATACTGTTTCTATATTATCGTTAAGCTATAGTTTCAAACGGTCTCAACGATCATTTTTTTAGAATTTATGTTAGAGTTGCTTATTCTGCATCATAATTTACAAAAGTATTGGAGCAGTTTTTAGAGTTATAAAAATAATGGTCCCGAAAAGCAACAGCATTGAAAATTATTGTTCAAAGCGCCTCAAGCCATTCGGTTTTATACCAAATCAGTTGTTGTTAACCAAAAGTTTAAAATTAAAAAGTATTTTGGTTCCGATATATAACTAAAAAAATTGGTAAATGTGAGTTAGGGCGGTTTGAAACTAGGAGAACGATATGCTATTTTGGATCTGGTTCGCCGGGATATTTATAATTATTGAATACATCGGGAACAATAGCTGGGTTCAAGTAAAGACTGATGAATTAACAAAAATGTACTTATTACAAATAACTCCCTTTGATATAGAAAGTAAGACTCCCACTAGCAACCGCAAAGAAGTCATTCAGAAAGTGGGAGGAAAAGAAACAACCATTACCATAGGTTGTTACGGAATGAAAACCTTTGTTGTAAGGGGATGTAAACTCCGTTTATAATTTGGGAGAGACATTGGTCATTTTCTATTCACAAAGTATGTGAGAAGGACTTCACTGTCACTGTTACATGTTTAGATATAAATGATTTAAACATGAACTTCTTTTCTTAACCAACATGAAGGAAGCGGAACATTTAAAACCGTGTAGAATAATTGCGTACATGAGAGTAGATGAATTGGAATGATATGCTCTAGGGTAGAATAAGCCATTATGCTTATCGTTATCTAGGTGTGCGAAGAGATTTTTGTACTCCCTTCAAACCAATCGACTACCCAATATCAAGAATTTTAAATAAATAGTACCGCACATTACGCGCGGAATATCAAAAAAAATAAAAATAAAATTATTACAAAATTCATTTCCAATATAAATAAGAGAAAATATCAATTATAATTCAATTTCCTTCATTTCTATCTGTTATCACTTTCTATATATGTAATGCGGATGATAAAACGAGTAATGAAAAACAAAACCTGTCAAAAATTTCATACAAAATTAACTCACAGTTTTTCCCATTTTCTGCTATATAATCATCCCTGCACCTCTAAAATCAAAAACAAAACAATTATTCAATATTCAAACTCAAAATGAAATTATTATAAAAGCACAGCAAATAATTTTGACATAAGATCATAAATTAATGTCAGGGACCACCATTACATTATGATTTATTTCAATTTTCTCTTTCTATCTGGCTTGTCTTTATGCTATATTGTTGTTGTTCTCTGTTATGTATGTTCACAGTTCAATTAATTGTTTTTGGCCTGTCAAAATTGTATTTGTTTTTTAACAGACAACAACAAAAAAAATTATTATTTCCTATAATAAATATTTTTTTTTAACAGATTTGTTCATTAATTTTCGTTTTTTTTTTTTTCATGTTCGTTTATTCCTTATTTGCGTTGTGTTGATAGCCTAAAGCAATTTCCTCAACAAATTTATAATATTGGAAAAAAAAAAATTGATTATGATTAAAATCATAATATACAATGACAAGCACAACATGCAATTTTTATCATTACTGGATGATCATTTTACTACATCAGACATAAAATATCAGGAAAGAAAGATGTTATCATCGTAATATTAAAAAAAAAAATTATTTTACAAATTTTTGATAAGTTTTTGACAGAATATTATCGAAAGGAAGGATTCATAGGGACAGAAAATATTTAAAGTTACTTGTATTATTTAGGGGAGACTCTCACTTATCATTCTGACATGGCTGATACCGTGAAATTCCAGAAGAAACGATTTTGAATATAATTTTAGTAGATCTGACTAAATGTAAAATATTTAATGACCCCACGCTCTTAAGTGGAAATTGTTTCATTGTCCCTGTTGCATGCACCTACGATGTAGATGTTTCCATTGCTACTAAAACCAATTCTGTTTTTCGGTGGAAAGAGTTATTGGTACAGCCAACCATTGCGGTCTTATTCTGATTTAAATTGATGAATCCTTGCTGTTTCTCACATAATCAATACATCAATTAAAGCTTTCTAAATATTATATAATATTGGACTTTTGATAGTAATGCCTTTTGCTATTAAATATTAATTGTAGATATATTTCCCAATTTTCTGATTACACTGATGATTTATTAACATTTCGACGAACTGAAGAATACCAATTGTTAATTTGGGAGAATATTTTCGTTATAGGTATTTTACAAGGATTACTTTTTGGTTCAATATTTCATAATTGTTCATTGTGACAAGATGTGACTTTTTTCAAACGATTGCAAATTGTATTTTAACTTACTTAATGAGTTAATTTTAATGATATTTGTAGCATAATGGCGCAATGCAACATTACTGCTGTTTTTCTACCCCAACGTTCACGCAAGGATTAGCTTATTTATTATAGAATGGAAAATTCGTCTCAAACGAAATTATTAAATTATTATAAGCGAATTTTATACATAATAGTTAAACAATTGTCTCATAATTTATGTATAATTTTTCTATTCAATAATTTTCATATATGGATCCAAATATAGCTGAGCGCCACAGATGGGTACAAATTTTTCAAATTTTATTGTAAAATATTTTTAATGTCATTCCACATTCACCCCAGTCACAAATCCCAACATAATGATTTTTCATATTCTTTCCATTCATTTTGTTGTGTCCCCCATCCATCTCATACCACCAGTGTCGTCCGTAAAGTCAGAAAAAAAAAATACAAAATAAAAATATACTTTCATTTATGGCAGTTAATCAAAATTTATTAAAACTGACAGCAATTATTAATCATTTTTTCAGTATAATATATTTTATTTGTTGGATATTATTTATATTGAAATTTTCCTTCTTGGAAATTGTTAATTTCATGAAAAATATGAAAAACGCGAAAATTATATTATTATAAATTATATACGGACGGTTATATTTATTATGTACACGATGACATTTTTTCTCCCTTTTTGTCCTCAAAAAATTGTTTAATATTTTTTTATTTATTCAGGGATTTTTTTTTCCGAGACAAAATTCCGTCCGTATTTCCATATAAAAATTCAAAATTTGACTGGACTTTTTAAAAGTAAATTCTCTTGTTGCGAATCAGAATAATACAAAACAAGGGGGACACTAATTTAAGGGTTCATTTACCCTCTTTGTTAAAAAAAAAACATAAATTTTTACTTGTTTTTTTTTTTTTGCGTTAGAATTATTTAGTTCTTTTAGCACGGATATCATCGTTAATTATTCTAATTAATTATGTAATAATTCATTTTAGTCATTTGTTTGTCAGACAAAACGAAAAGAATAATGACTTTCAGTTTTTATAGTAAATACGTTATAAGAGTAATAATTTTATGACTCTGCAATAATTCTAAATAATTTATTATTATATTTTTTTTTTTTGTATTTGTTAGTTTGATAAATACTGTACAGAGAAAATGGAAGAATGAGTAATTATTATTATAATATTTATTTAAAGGACATTCATTTATAAGAAATTAAATGAACATTTTGATAAATGGAGATATAAAATTGTAGATATAAATATAATATAATCAATATTACTAAAAATTTCATATAAATTATTAGTAAGTTTTGATTAAAGCAAATGGTTTTGACAGTTTACGTAAATATGTGTTAAAAATTAGTGAAAATTTTAAAATTTGAGTGAACCACCTCGCAATAACTAGACTGTAATTTGTTCACATCAACAATACTTCTTCGCATGTGATAATAATTCTTCCCCTATTTCACATCCCATGCAGTTCGAGTTTCTAAGCAGATCGAAATTTTTAGCAGTTTTTCTTAAGATGATAAGTCCATAAGCATAAGGCACATCATTACATGAATTCCTCATGGGCTTAATTGCTTATCATCATAAGGTGACATTTTTATTTTTTTGGGGTCAGTAATATGCCAGATCATTTAAGTGTCCCTATAGCTGTTATATTCAGTTCATCTAAATGTAGTCTTGCATGTTGCCTATTTTTATATCGCTTCCTTATCATTTTATATAGTGTTTCCTACTGTTGGGTATGTCGCTGGGGAGTAATTTGTATAAAATTTCAACTATTGAAGTCTTGCTTAGTAAGTTATAGTTATATAGAAAAAATTACCAGACCAAAATTTTTTAGAATCCTGTATGTAGTCGTTGATCAAAAGGTTTTAACTTGTATTCATTCAACTGCAAAGAAATTATTAAAATAAAAAAATGAGAAGTTCATAGAAACAAATATTTTTAGAATTTGTCAGAAATGAAAATGATTCAATATCAATTTTTATTAGGTTAACTACATAAGACTGTATGTAGATCAATGAGAACGACTTCTAACATTTTGATATTGGAATTGGAAGCATCGGAAAGAATGTGTAGTTTTATGAAAAAATATAATTAGGTTTCATATTTGGTTCATATGATATACCACCATATTTTTGTTTTACAGAGTTCTAATAGCTTTTATGACTTTTTAAAGTCAATTACTCAAGTTCTTTCCATCAATAAAGATAAAGTTTGAAAAGAGAATAATAATATTTTACAAACTTTATATGCATCCTCTCTGTATCAGCAATGATATTTAGTAATACGCTTAATGCAATTAAAAACGTTCGGTTTTAAAGAGTAATTCAAAATTTATATAAAACAAATTATTTGTTAAGACTCAACTTCAAAGTTATTCGTACGTAAAACTATAAATTGAAATCGATATTGTCACGAATTTTATTCCAGAAGTATTAAAGCTGGTGTAGACATACACGATATACAAATATAACTTAAAGTTTCTAGTTTGACAGTTAATACAAATATTAATAATAACCATGTATCGTTGTTTTTGAAGGGAAAAAAGGATAGAAAAACAACTAGACAACGAGGATCCATTGTAAACTCCACATGCTGGCTGATTCTATCTTAGAGCATAAAACAATGAATATGTAAACAATTTAGTTTTCAATATAATTTCAAGATCAATGTTGTTAAATATTGTATGGTATTTATCAGCAACTTGACAATTCATAATTAACGTTTTCAGCATTATTTGAAGATTTTCTATCCAAAAAAAATTCTGTAATTTGATATTATTCTTTTCACTATTAATAAAATCCCTTTCATCACAACATATTTAAATTTATTATCAACTTTTTAAATATATTCTTTACAATATTTAATTTTTGTTTATTTCTGTTGACTATTAATAACAATATCATTTAAAATTCTTGCCAATAAATCAACTGAAAATAATATTACAATATAAAATATAAAACAAGAAAAACCCCAAAAAACATAAAAATAAAAATAAATTTATATATTTATAAATAATCATTAAAATAAAAATTTATTACCAATCAATTCTTAATTCATTTTGGAATTCGAACATATTGAAATATTATAATAAAAATAAATAATATATTTCCATATTGCTTGTTATATCCATCAATAATGAAGATTAATTTCGATTTTGTTGAAAAAATATTTTTATACTATTTTTTTTTTGTTGGAAATTGCATGATACATAAAACCTATATAGTGACACTGTTAAAGGCCAAAAATTTCATTTACATTTCATAAATTTGGTTCAAACAAAAAAAAAAGTGAAAAGTATAAAAACTTCCCATTTATAATATAAAACAAGAATAATAAAAGTTTTTTGGACAGAGTTTTAATCAATCACCAATGAATCTGTCATTTGAGCAATCAATATAAATCGATTTGGCACACCCGTGCTTTCAGTTTTATACAAAGTAGAGAGTATCATTAATTTCATTTTTATATTTTTTTTTTTTTTTTTGTAAAAGTTATGGTTTTATTGAATTTTCTTTTCAATAATTTAAATAAACTATGAAATTTGTATGTAAAAAATAAAAAATATTTTGAATTTTGAATAATTTGATTAATAAATTTTCGTTAAATTACTTAAATGTACAATGCCGTACACAAAAAAATAAAAAAACTTTTTAATGATTTACAATTTACATAACAAATTAGTTCTATTAATAAAATTTATTGTTATATGTTTGAGTTTTTTTGTATTTATAGCTTGTTAATTGATTTTATTACAAGTAAATCAGATGTTTTCAAAAGTAGCTAATTGAACTCTTCAAATCTTCAAAATTTGAAAGAAACAGTCAGTGTGGATTTGAAAACACAGTGTAGATAGAACTACAAATAAGAGGATTATAATTCAAATTAATGTTGACCATCATTGGCATATGCTCAACAGAGGTTCAACAGAGTGTAGAGGTATACTAAAGTCTTCTGGGGGTACTCCAAAAGAAGACTAGATCAATATAGAATCATGTAACTTATTCACCGTGATCGCTACTAGACACATTCTTCTAAGGCAACATGTCTCACAGCTTTGTTTATCAGCAGAGGTCATCTGTAGGTCGAAACATGCCTCACATGGGTTCGTTTACCGGCAAACTTCATCTCGCGGTGACAAGAACGAAACGGTGGAGGATCGGCAGGTCCTTAGCGTTCAGAATTAGAAGACTGAAACATTTGCGTAACCATTTCCTGAGGCAGCTATCTTTAAACGGGCAAGGGTGATCTCTTTCATCAAAGAAGTAGGGTGGGTTGACACGCTGTATAGAGAAATTGAATTAAGCCGCCGATGGGGTGTACTACGGGCCTCTTTTGGTCGAAATGCATGTCGGAATCATTCCAGTGATTTTCAAAACAACTAATTTTGGTTGACCATTTAAATACTGTGTAAGTCAGTAAATTTATTGGAAAAAATTAAAATAATTTACTATAAACGCACAGAGTTACACTGTGTACGATACTTAAATGGACGAAATTATGGAATTATAAATATAATTTACATGTCCTCTCTAATTAACAAGTTTGTATTTGAAACCTTATTATATTTGTCATCCATGAAATTTGCTGTAATCTTAATATAGGAATAAATTTGGCATTAGTTATTTTTTTTTGTTGCTATGCAAGGTTTACTTACACGAGGAATCCAAAAAAAAATTAATTCATAAATACACCAAATTTCAAATGACATTATTTATGTTCAACAAAATTGTCATCAATCTCATTCAATCACATTTTTGTCCCTTTAAAAAATTTATTTTTCTTTAGAAGTCAAAATATTTTTTAACAGGATATTATACGAAAAAGAAGGTTACAATCAACGTTTTCTGATCAAAAAAATTGCAATCATATAAATTTTATATATAAAAAAAAGTTTTTTTTTTTTTTTTGTAATGCCAAGGTTTCATTTGGATTTTATTTCCCATCAAAACGTATATAAACAAAAAAAAATTGTGACATGGAATATACCAGACAGTTGAGGGTCATACATCATTCGTTTCTGACCCATAAATTACACATAATTTATTACAGACAAGATATATTTTTGACATTTTTTTGATGTCTTTAATATTGGAATATTGTTTTCATAATTTTAATTATTGGAAACGGATTGAATGTTGTTTTTTTTTTGTGGAAAATGAATTATTGCTTTGGAAATTATTATGACAATTCATTGATTATGAAATTATAAAATTTGAAACTTTAAAGTTTGATATGAAAATATTGAATTTCATTAATTATGGCGACAGAAAACGTAATGTTCGGAAAGAAGTTTACATCGATTGTTTAGTATCAAGTTCGTCCATGCTGCGTTCCAATCTCTCAGAGTAAAAGGTAGCGTATTAAGTAGGTAAATGTGACACTCACTATTCATAGATGAAATGAGAAAAGATTTAATTTTAAATGCAGCGCTGTAAACACTGCTGTATAAAATATATTCCAATATAAAGTTTCCTGTAAAAATTTATTCTTATTAGTTATTTGTAAACGATGTCGTCGTAATGGTGTACACTTAATTGAAAATATGTTGCTTAATACTTATTAGCAAGTTCGATAGCTTGAATCCTCTATATTAGTTGTACACTTCCTTGTATCCTTCATGTAACAAATGCCGCGAGCAACTCATTCGACCGAATTTCAGAATTTGTTTCCAACCAAGAACACCAACTTTATGCAGTTCGTTCATGAGAGAGACAGGAACAATGATACAAAAAGTGTTCAGTTCTCGCATGTTCTTCTTCGTATCCTGTTTATCTTGGATCACCGTATTTTAAAAGTATGATACGTCAGCACTGAGTGTCTTGTTTTGTAAGTATTTATTAGTAACTACTTCGCTCAGGACACCCCATAAGTTTTTCTTTACTTTTCCTTTATAACAACCTTGCCTTCGTTGAAGATGAATATTATCAGTCCATTTTATCGGTGTTAAAATCTATTTATATGTATAATTTTATCATTTTGGTGCTAAATATTATTTCCACCTCAGGTATCACTGCAGAATTTATTTAAACAGATTATAAAAGTAATAAAATTTAGAAAATTCTCACTCGTATTTCGATACTATCTCATTTCTCGCAATAAAATCTCCAATTACTAACCATATTATTTGAAAAGTTGTCATTATTTTATCACTTTTATTATATATATTTAAAATTACACAATTATATACATGACATTATGAATAAAACGATTTGACAGCGTAATCACATTACAGAAATACTGTAATCAAAGCCAGTTTTTATACTATTTTTTACACTTTATTATTGCCACTGGATAATTTAACCGCAATCTTTACAAGTAAATAGACATCAAAAATAATAATTTGAAATAGTCTAATAATACTAAATATTAGCTGTCAAATATTATATCTCACAGTAATCTTCTATTTTTGCTGATTTCTATATAGAGTCTTAACATTATACAAGAATTTGCTAATTATACAATTTATGATGCTTCAAAAGAGAAATAACATGTCAGAAATAAATTCTGTATTAATTTTTTTTTCATTATCAAATCAAAATATAAATCTCTATTTTACTTATAATAAATATCACCTATCAAACCATTCACAATTTTATATATAGAATTATTTTACTTGTAAACCTCAAAATGTCAGCCAACACGATATGATGTCTTTTCTGTAATACATCAAGTTTCAGTGTATTATAATTTATAATAGTAAAGTAGAGTTTCTCTGTGATGCCTCTATAGTCTATATAAAAGTGAATGAAAACAAAACTGTCTAAAAAGTTTAAATTACACAAAGATTTAAATTGAAAACAGTAACTTTTGTCTGTCAATCTATCTTTCTAAATTGTGATTTTGAAATATGATATTAAAAACCACACTAGACAAGAATTATTTATACAAAAACGAATTGAGTTAAAAAATTATACAATCCAAGCAAACATATAATAATAATAAAAACAAAACATAAATTGCGGTTAACAAGATTGAAAATTTTTAATCAAGAGGCTAACCAAAGTAAAAAAGAGTTGCATCACTATTACTAACTGCAATTTTTTTTGTAACCTCATCGCTACTATATTCAGTGACTGTTCTGACATGTTGAACATTTATATCAATTTTAATGAATGTTGTTTGTAATGTCAATCTAATAGATAGTATAATAAGAAATTGTTACTTTACTCAGAAACCTGAAAGGTATCATTATAAAAGTTACGAATAAATTAACACCGAATGGAAATTATTGTCGAAAACATACCGAAAATAGAAATACAAAAAATAGATTAGGTTTTTGAGCCCAATTTTGTGACAGTAAAACTGAGATAAATTAAACACATTTGACTGTCTAATATTTTGAACTCTGTTTTTAAATTGGATTGTAGACAGAAATTAATTACTCAAATTATTTAAGGATCAAAAAGGTCCTTAAATAATTTTAAACAAAATTAAGATTTTTTTTTTAAATTTTCCAATTCGGAAGAGAAAACTGTCAGTTTATCCCAGATTTTGATAGATTTTGACCACAACCTTTTTTAAGCGGCTTCTAGTCTAGCTCATATTTCCTTATCAACATAAATTTTAATTAAATATTTTAATTAATAACAAATTTCAATTTTTGAAAAAAAGATTCAGACATTCTAACACAGCTTACCAAAGAAAAGAAATTCTGCATTAAAATAATTAGGAAACGACACTTCCATTCATAATGCAAACTTATTGAAATACTTTAAAAGTAATTTTTTTTTATAACTTCTCCTTGCTATTGTAGATGTAGAATTCTGAATCCAGCCATTAAGAAAAGTTAGAAAATCAATTTTGATTTAAATCCATTTATCGACAGTTTCTCGATATTGTAATGTTGACCATCGTATAATGAAAATGTACCCTTTACATTACCTTATAACAGTGGTGATAGATATTGATGGATTCATTTCAAAGTTTTTACTCAAATAGGTCGAATGTATAGCTTTATATAGTTAACATTATTCGTATTCATTTTGTGTGTTTTTAATGGCGTTTTACCAATAGAGAAATTTTTTAATTATGATTGATATGTAAAGCCGGCAGACCTTCATCATAATGGATCTGTATATACACAAGAATAATGAAAGACATTTTAGTGCATTTCAATTACAAAACAACCTCAAAGTATACCGAATATTATGCGTGCTATTGAATCTGTCAGATTTATGATTATTATGTTTTTCAAAATATGAACTGTAAGAAAAATGTATATAACCCAAAAGGTATTAAATGTCTGACCACTTAATCGTTTTAAATACTCTGAAATGTGTAACAAATAAGGATGAGTAAAAATTGACAGATTTACTGATCATTTTATATATTCTGGTTGTGGTGATGGCGTTGGTTATTTTTCGATATTTAAACTTTTATCATAGAATCATCACTGTATCAGAAAAATCGATTTTCAGGAACAACCTCCTGCAAATTCATAAATGTTTTTTATAGTTCAAATACATTACTTAATTTTGTGTATATATTTTCCTCCCATTTACTTTTTATTCCAACATTTTACAGTCCACTAATGTCAATTACGTTACTAAATATAATAATATATCAAATTTCATTCTATAATATAATTTGCAAATTCATGAATTTTATATAATCAAAGTTTGTTTCCGAATTCGCCCAATGTCTGTTTATAATAATTCTTTTTGAAAAATTTATGCTGCTTATACATTACATTACACAAAAAAACTATAACTTGTATTATTCAGAAATGATTATATGACTTGCTTATACTTTGAATAATCTAAAAAGGCTGTAGCTTTTATTTTAATGAATAATAATATCGCGTTAAAATCCGGACAGCCAAACCAAACAACGATATAAAAAAAAAATATAAAAAATTTACAAAATCATCATTAGACCTCGCTATACACTTTATAATATAAATTATTATTTTTTTTTTATATAAAAAGCACATATTACCTGTCAACTCGTGTTAAATTGTAGCTGTCAGTTTATCTGACATTTTGATAATAATATTCAATGATTGAAGTTAATACTTTTGTACAAATCTGTCAGGTCATGTCAAGACATATCGTTTTGCTTGTAATATCAAATTTTTTTTTATTATTATTATTATAAAGTATATAGACATGATGAATACTATGGGATACAAAATTTGTGTATAGCCAAAAATTGTTATTTTCATAAATTTTTTTATGACTTTGTATTTTTTTTTATAGTAAAAAATAGTATTTGCAAAAGATACGAAATATAATTTATATATAAGGCATGGACATATAAAAAAAGCTGGTAACTAGGGGGAGTGTATAACTAGTAGTTAGGTTCAATAGTGATTTACCGGACAACAAAAATAATGAATTTTATATAATTCGAAATTTTGATAGAGACTATGACTTTTATAGGGATGAACTCAATCGTCGTGCCAAATTAATTAGTAATCGGGAATCTAATCCTAATCAGTCTTACACTCAAGCACAACCTTCCAGTTGCCAATAAAATGTTCACTAAGAACTGATTATTTGTTTGGATCAGTGACAACAAGATATTAATTAATATTAGTGTAACTCCATTTACAAAAGAGACGATTATTGCACTTTTTATACATGCTGTAAACAAATTTACTATCCACAGTGGAAGTGAATTAAGCTTAGATGTTTCCATCACCGAAATCAAACAAATGTTAGTAATTAGAATTAGATACAACTGCTTAATACAAGCAGTCAATTAAAATAAATATATAGTTATTCAATGAAACAAATCATTAAAGGTTGAATAGACAGACTACAGCTAACTTAGTGGTTCTGAAAAGAACGATACTACTTCCCTCCATTGTCATCTGGGAATTCAAACCATTAGAAACTGAAAGAAATAAAAAGAAAAAGAGAAATATAATCAAATTAACAGGTTACCACTAGCTTTAGACTAAGCAAGTGGTATTAATTAATTAATTAACTCCGCGCTGTAAGCTTTCAATGCGATGAAAATTACAAATTTAAAATAAAATTTCAGGAGAACTAACCAGATGGAAATTACCCTGTGTGTGAAATGTTAAATTCTTCAACAATTATGATATAGTAAAGCATTGAACGTATGTTATATAATTGGGAATTTTAACCTTGACTCACTGCAACTAATGACTTTACGCATCAATAAGAAGTTTTAATCAATAAACATGTATGCCAAATTTCAATAAAATCTGACGAGCGGAACTAGGAGATGTTGCTGCGCATATGCTAATTTAGTATACCGGATTGCATGCTAATTTGGACTATCCAGTGTCAAGGCGCAAAAACGCTCAGAAAAAAGTTTCAAGTAAATCCATTTTTATAGGTTCAAGTCCAATACAACATTCCTAGTTATTCTATAACTACTCGTAATTGATAATAATTTGTTTAAAAGAAATTTTATAGTAAAATAATTCGATAGTTTTAGATTTAGATTGTCGGACAATGTTTTCAGTGAAAATATTTATAAGGCGATAATTTCAAAATTTTTAAATTGCTGTTTGACAGAGTATTATAAACTTGTTTATTAAGATCATATTATTGATAAAGATGATGCTATCAAGATTATAATAGAAATACTTCATAAGTTGAAAAATAAATTAAAATTTGATCTTATTTTAAATAAATTTAAATGGATGAAAATATAAATTTACATAAAATAAACATGATCTTTTAAAAATTAATTACTAATAGTAACACCAACTGAAGTAAAATGAAATAGTGAAAAAATATTATATAAATTTATAGAAAACTTGTTAGCGGAAAAATTGATCGTACTTTTTGAAATATTTAAATTTTTACAATTTATATAGGAATAGGATGATAATTAGTAATATATTTTAATTGAAACTCTCGTCTCACAAAACCAGCAATTACAGGCTATTTTCTTTAACAACGCAGCATTTTTTTGTTAAGCTATTTTTTTGAAAAGTTATTTTGTATATCAAACTTTTTAAATGCTAAAAAGACCATTTAGGAAAAGGCATTAAGTCTCTAGAAAATCATACCAATAACTACAAGGAAGTCTTCTTATATGGAAAACCCAGCAATTATCTTTCATTTGTTATTCATTTTGTGCTATTCACAATCCTCTAACTTTCTGACTATACCAAATTTTACATCATGGGTAAAAAATAAAATCATGTAGCTATTTTTTCGAATCTTTTGATTAACTATAAACTTTTTTTTCCTCTTGCCTGATTACATGAGATTTTTAGCTTATTGACAACAACTAACAGCCACAATTTTTCTCGTATTGTTGTGCAATTGAACATGAAAAACCATTTCCAAAATTTTAATTAAATATTTATTTCCTTAACATCTTAAATCTATCTATCCACAAAAATAATAAACTTATTTTTCAATCCTCTTGTCCCTAATAGCTGAAAATAAATCAACGAATATCAATTTCTCAAAGAATATATTTAATATTAATTCTATCAATTCATCAATCAATATTGATTTAAATTCTGAAAATAAAGGTTAATTTATTGCAAAAAGTTTTATCATTATATTAAACATAAAATAGTTAAAGTAATAAAATAAAAATGAATCACTTTGGAAATATAACTTTAACATGCTATCCAATATAAAAACGACGTCCTATAATCAAAAAAAAATGTTTATTCAATATTATCCTTTACATAACCCCCAACAAACAAAAAAAAAAAACGTGCTGTGTGCGTATATCGTTAAGTATTCAAAAGGTAAACGTACATAAACACAAAATAATTTTTTTCATTCTCCGAATTCAAGAAGGACGACTGGTTGTCTATTCGCGTTAACGTTTATCCTTAATGTCATCATATGTCAATTTTAGTGGAAATGAAAAAAAAAAAATGAAGTCAGAAGAGCACGCAATGACTTAATAAATCACCCTAAAAAATATTTAATTTTCCACAAAAAAAAAAAAAACATCCTTTCAGGATAAGAAACTCTTAATATATGCCACACATCATTTTGAAATTGAAAATATTAGGAGAAGACATTTTGTCATTCTTCAAACAATAAACAATATTATTTGTATATAGAAGATGTGAAAACCGTGTGCGTATTGACAGCAGGATATTTGGGTTTCACAATGTTGTCGTTCCGTTTTTTTTTTATTTGATAACAAAAAGATGTTACAGAGAGACCATAATTTATATATTAATATAATAAAATTATCAATTGATGTCCTTATTTTTACAAACAATACAATAGAAACACTCAGGATGAGGTCCTTTTTTTTTGGTTGTTGAATAAGAAGAGAATATATATATAAATACCCTTATTACATACCGAAAATTGTATAGTCAGAAATTATGAGTGTCATTTTTAAAATTGGAAAGATATTCGTCAGATTTATACTTAATGGGCCTATACGCAAAAAAATAATTAGGATATGCAACTATTTTTATAGAATTATTATAAGTTGGAGCAAATTGAGTGCATGAAAATCGAATAGAGAAAATTTTGAAAATTTAAATAATTACTAATGAAAAAAATCATAATTTTCTATCAATATTTAACTAGAAAAAAAGCTTATATGACAATTAACAACTAAACTGACTAAATGATAAATTTGAAAAACTTGCATTTTGTACAAGCTGATAACTAAGATTTATCTAGTCAATATTTGCAGGTAAATTGAAGCTATTTATATAAGGATATTAAGATAAATTACATTTTCAGTGTCCTTTTTTTTTTTTTTTTTTTGATAACAATTTCATGGTGGCCGAAAACAATAAAACGTATGTACTAAATGTATACAAAATTTCTGTTAATGCTTTCATTTTCTTTTTTTTTCTGCAGAAAATATTCAGTTAAATATTTTTAGCGCATTTATTTAAACCCTCTAAGATGAATAACCAAATACCATCCAGAGAAAGGACATAAATTAATTTTTTTTGTTGTTTAAAAATGAAAATAAAATAATCATTTTTCATATAGTGACACTATATGTACTGTGAAAAGACATCTGCAGGCCCTCCTTTTTTATTGTCGTATAGAGTACGAATTATATGTGAAATCAAAGATTATCTTTATTTTAGAAAATGTCCTTGGAACTTGGAACTAAAATTTTTCTATTCATTTTTTTTCTATTCGTTAAAATTACAAATGATTTCTGGTATTTATTCTTCTTTTGACAGGATAAATACATTTGTTTTGTTAATATTAAGGATATGGTTCGATTCGATGATTAATTTATCATTTTTGACCTGCGCTTAATGACAATGTGAGTATTTTTCCGAAGCAATTTTAACTAACATTAATTTTTATTTGCAGTTTACAATTAAATCTTTGAATAAAATGTTACTTTGTCAACTATATAAGATTCCAATATGTTAAATTGTATTTTATTTTTGCCCATTATCCTTGTACGCTTGTACATAAAATTCTTTTATATATAAATTATGACTTTTCTGTCCAAATTTTTAATAATGGTGTGTCCTTTATAATCGGTTTTAAGATAAAATTTTCTAATAATAGTTTAACAGTGACAGGATATCATATATTAGATGTCGGTGGGATAAAATGATCGTTTTTATGTAGAAGTTTTAATGATTAATCGTCCTTAATGACTTTCTGTGCCAGAATATGGTGTGATCATAAAAATGTTTGTCATATTGTTTTGTAAATTTTTCGTCCAATTAATATTATTGAGTTAATAAAGGAATTTTAACCAATTTTTCTTGCTGTAGAATATTCGATAGTTTCTTCGGGTAAATGTTTGTGTATAGTTTTAGTTATACTATAAAAAGGATATTATTTCCTTGGAAAATTTGTAATAGTTTTACTTTAATAAGAAATACTGTTTTTTTGCATTTGTGATAATGATTTTTTTATTTTTGGCTTGTCATCCGGTGATCATTTTTCAAAAAAACAAGACAAAAAAGTTTAGTAGAAAATGTTCCGCCAGAATGATTTTCAAATATTTAAATAAATTAATGTAAAAATGTTGATCCTTTTAATGAGTTAGCTCTTTTTTTTGTTGTGTGGAGTTATTGTAAGAAAATTATAATATAAAATTTTTTTGTAAATGATTTTTCTCTGAAGAATATATAGACAAAAATTATTTTTTGTAAATACATAAATCACTTTTTTTTAAGGTGATTTTAGTAAATTAGTTGGAAAGGTTTTTTTTTCGGTTGAATTCTATAGCTTTAGTAATTGAATTGATTAATATGATAATTAAAATAATATAGCTTTTATTTAGTAGAGTTTAAAACTTTACTAAATTGGAATTGTTAAAGAACTATAAAAGTCTACAGAACAAGTGCATACAACAGCAATATTAGAGTCCGATACTGCAGGATATTCTGTTTTTGTATGCTTAGCAATTTGGTGCATAACAAAATCTGCCGCACAATGCAATTCTTCTTATAATTAAGTTATAGAATTTATAATAAATATTAATTACTATACTGACAGTAAGTATTTTCAGAAGATTTATGATAACTGTTCAATAAAACTGAACCTTTATTTGAAAATGTTTGGCCTTATACGACATAATTATATTAAATAATCAAAAATCTGTTGTAGAAGTTGTACAAAGTGTAAGTAATACTACACTAGATTACAAAAACATTACCAATCATCAACTAAAGATCATGAAACGAAACTGTTTACCAAATTTCATTCAATTCGAATATGAATTGTGGTTTGAGATATTGTTGCTCACATTTCTCATGTATTTATAATCGTACGCCTTTTTCTTTTCCTTAGAATTTTTGGAATTCCCATTACTCGGAATCTGAAAGCGTAAAGAAAAAATATTTTTTTAGCTTTTCACCCCATCAATGACATCACAACATTATCATAATAATTATTTCATTATTCCATAACTACTAATGAAATAAATACTAAAACTCCATACGCTACTTCAGATTAACTTCTCAGCTTAGGGGTTTCTACAGGACTCCATCGAAATCTTCATGATAAATTGAAAATATAGAGATGATTTGTGTAATTTCATTTTGTGTAAATTAAATTATACAAAAGCATCAAATTTAGCATTAAACGACAAATTTTTTCATGGGTACTTTTAGTAATCTTTAGCAGCTTTTAGTAATCTTTAGTTCTCATCATTATAATAATTATCCAATGATGAGAACTTGAGAACTAATGAACCATTTCAGTAGAATTACATCAAGCTATATTTTAAATCGTCATCTTATATAATCTGAATTAGTGTATCGGCCTTAAGAAAAAACAGCAAATATATGATTAGATAATTAATTTTAATTAATTTAATAATTCAATAATTTCACATAAAGTTAGATAAAAATGTACTATGTAATTATGAATCGCATGAGAAAATGGGAGTTTGCCTTTAGACACGATTACATAAATCATCATTATCAACTTTATAATTTCTATTTTTATTTTTTGTATCGTTATTACTAAGGCGATAATATCCTTTTTTTTTGTTTATCTCTTTTTTTCCAGTTTTGATAATTGGCTTTGTTTAAACATATAACCAAAAAAGAAACCTTAAAAAAATTTCTTTGTTTTTATGCTTCATCATCATCATTAAAAATGAATTGAACCGCACAAAATTATACAATACTAATAATAAAAATAGCCTCTACGTTCTATGTAACCAATGATGATGATGATAATGATGAGAACTAATGAACAGGACATGACTTTGGACACATGTTCCCCATTTGTTTTCTTGAGTCAGGGTTTTTTATTTTTCATTTTTGGGTTATTGTTTTTGTTGATGATTTAATGAGTGTAATGTGAGTTTTATGTAGATTATCCTTAAAATACAATATTTCATTTTTTTTTTTTTAGAATAAAGAAGGTTTTTATTATTTTTAGGTTTTGTTGAACAAAAATACAAAAAAAAAAAAATTGTTTTTATGTTTTCTTTATGATGACCAAAATGGTTTTCGAGGTTTTTGTGTTATTCAAATTTCAATTACCAGTCGCCTAGCATGAAGGATAATTATGCAAAAATGTGGATTTATAAAGAAAAACATATGTGGAATGTGGTCCTATAATAAAAACATTATAAACCATGAGATAATTAGTGATGATTTGTAAAGTTTAAGGATATAGAATAAATTTGACGTCATGTAGAGTCGAGTAATGCTGAAAATAAGTTTTTAATTGTAATTCAAATGTGCAAATTTAACGAAATTTTATTATGTTGCAGAATATTTAATCTAAACCATATGTCAATTACCTCCTGAGATTTTTAATGCCAAGCATACTTTTCACTATAATCTTTTAGTTAGTACTCAAACATTTCACAACTTCTCAATTTTGCTGATCAGGGAATTGGTAAATGGTTTGAAATTATCATATCACCAGAAAGTTCAATTGTAAAAAACTTATGTATGTATTAAGTAATACACAGATTAATTAATGGTTAGCAACCGCCAGTTTAGTACAAGCATTAGATATTTTAGAAACAGAATTAAATTGTTAATATAATTTAGCCCTGGCCCTGGCACTAATAGACGTCCAACCAAAAAAAGTTAATACAAATTTTCCAATTAATTAACAAATGAAAAATAAGATTAGAAGAAACTTCACGTAGTAATTTTCATTTAAATAAAATATTAATGAGTCAATACATTTCAAATTCTTTTTGCTTTCACAGTTCTGAAATGAACGCTACTACTTCCTTCAGCGTCATTTGCTGAAATAATTATTTCAATATAAAACAAAAATGGTGCAATTGTCAAATTTGTTACAAAAAATGGTCGGTTAATATCCTGATATGAAGGAGCGATTTAAAACTATGGATTTATTAAAAGCACATACATAAAATGGTTGCGTTTGATCACTCCATTTTATCCTTTTTCTATAATAAATTGATGGACAGAGACGTTTTCCCAATTCAGAACAAATTTGAGGAATTCAGAACAAATTTGAGATATAAAATAAGGAAATGTTTTAAAACGCAACAAAATAAGAAATTGTTGAAATTAAATATATGGCATTAGTTACTAAATTCTCAGAATAATACTTTTAGGCTAAGGTATTCAAATTTATTGACCGAATATGCAGAAATGTCTTATCTTAAAATCATTAATTAACAATTATGTAAATCTAATTTTTATAAAATATTAAAATTTTCCTATAAACGCATCGTTTTAGAATCACTTTTTCACAATTCTTCTAATACATTTTCACAGTAAAAGTGAAATTTGTATGCATAATTCATAATAGCTTCCTAAAAATAACTATAAAAATAATTTATAATTTTAAAAGGGTCAAAAAAAGTTAGTTCATTTTCTATTTTCATCATCAATTTTATGATATCATTTCGTTTAGTCATAAAAATTATTATATATTTTTTACTATGGCACAGAAGGGTGGCCCCATAGTTTTTCATTTATTAAAAAAAAAATATAATATTATAATTTTACACAAAAAAATAATGAAAAATAATTTCTTTTTCGAAATATAAAATATATATAAAAAAAAATTATATGCATGATAAACAAAAATCACTAATTAAGCCGGAAAGGTTCTAATTTATGAGTTTATTTCATTTTTGTTTAGCTTAACTAATTGCGTAACATGTCGTCTCTCATTCCCTTTTAAGATAACTAAAATAATATATTCGCTTCGTCAACTAAAAAAAAAAAAATATATAGTAATTTCATTTTGAACCCATGTTAATATTTATTACCACAGATAATTTCATTTCTTTCATAAAAAAAATTATCTGAAGGAAAATCAATGAAGTGACGAGTCATTGCCAAAAAGAAAACATAATTTTTTTTTTTTATAATAATTCTTTAATTTTTCACTCATTAAAAATACATTTTTTGAAAATTATTTGAAATATATTTTTTTTGTAAATGGTATTACGAACGAAAATTCGATATAATTAATTCCGACAAATTTTTTTTTTAATTAATTTCAAATAAAAAAGTATGAGTGGAAATTTCTTATAAAAGTACATCGGTGAAAAGGGGATTTGTTGGTTGGTTGATTTGAAAAGGGTGGAATGGAAGCGGCCAAACCTCGTACTTAGACCATACGGTCCGTTGTACCCCTTACGAAACGTTGCTCATTTTCAACACAAATCTTACCATTTCACTGAAAAGTAAAAACCGAAATTTTTTAATCTTTTATTACACAGAGAAGGTAAGTGACCTTTAATTACAAGATGTTAAATTGTTTCGTCATCTTCAACACAGCCTCAACAAGAGGTTTCCGTTGTCAGTCTTATTCGCACGGCATTTTTAAGTAATTGTAAATAGCCTGTGACTATTCCTTTGTACAGTCTGAGCATGGGTTTGGTCATATTCAGAATACTTCTCGATTGTTTAGCGTTATGGTTATTCCAGAGCAGCTTTGTGTGGATAACAGGGGATTTATATATACATTTATGTATCATTGTTAATGTCTTATCTACAGCTTGTTAATAATTATATAAGGTTGAAGCCAAAATTGACAAGCTCTGAACGATATTTAAATTAGCCCTATTAAAAAGTGAGAAATAGTATATTGCTGAAAATTTGCTAATGCCGCGTGTACATTCACAAATTATTATTTAACAGACAACATAAATAATGACTTCCAGAAGTTTATATGGTAATGACATGAAGTCATAGCGATTAATTAGAACTTTTTTATGGCCATAGATTTAAAGTTTCTAGGAATTTATGTAAAATAGATTTCTCATAAACTAAAAATTTGAAAAGCTTAATATTTATATAAAAGTTAGTTTCGTAATTTGAACGACCATAATTCCGATATTTATAAATAGTTCAAAATTCGAACTTTTGCTTATAACTTTTCTTATTCAACATTTTTTATTATTATATCTTAAAATTCTATCATGAGGACGAAGACAGACAATTTTAATAATACACGTTGAAAAAATCGGATAAGATGATGTTCAATTTTTATCCATATACTAACCGTGTTCATAGTATGGAGGACATTGTGTTTTGATGGTGTAACGAAAAAATAAATTAACAAACGATTATCACTGGAACAGGCAAAAATACACTATAATTTTATAGTAAATAGTTTTCTATTTTTTTGTTTGTTGGAGTAACTCAATTTGTACATGGAACTAAAATAAAAACGATCTTAATCCATGTAATTTATATTAATATATTAAAATCATTCAAATATGGTAAAGGTTTAAAAGTTTTTATGATTATGGATGAGTAAAATTTATTTTTGGAAACGTCAATTTCCTCTTTTTTAATTTGTTGGGAAATTTCATTGTTAATATTAATGTAAAGGAATGACTATTGGAAAATTCGATGGCATATTGTGATTTTTTTCGGATTTAACATTTAAATGTTTTTAAATTTAATTATTTTTGAAAATTATATTTATTAACACCACTTGTGTTATTGAATCCATTTAGAAATTGAATAAAACTAAATTTTAGAACTAAATTAGTTCTAAAAGTATGACAGGTACTACACGTCTACAAGTAAAAATATTCGCTGAAGAAAAACTTAAATTGTAGTTCCCAGCTACACAAAACACAAAAATTCAAGCCATTATAAATTCAACAAAACTAAAGTAGTTCCAAAAGTATGACAAATACTACCAGCTGTCTATAAATCAAAATATTCGCTAAAGAAATACTGAAATTGTAGTTCCCAGCTTCATAAAATACACAAATTAACATGTTACCATCTAGTTTTAGTCTTGGCAGTCTTGGCAAATAACTAAACTACTTCCCTCGGCTGCCATACTCGTCAATTCAAAGCTTAAAAGTTTAAAGTTTTAATAAAAATTATCAATTTGGCTTCATTTTGATCTATGTTCTTCATCTTTCTTCGTAAATCTTCTTATGCCAATTTTCGCTGATAGAATTGTTAAATAATTTAGTTTCATTCGATGAAGATTGATGAAGATTATATTATGCTTGATTATTAATTGTGGGTTTCAGTTTCCTTCGAAATTTGTCTACATTTTAAATACGTTTTACATTCTGAAAATAATAATACCAAATTGGAAAAAAGTTTTTTACTTAAAAAATATGCTAATTCAAAATATCAATATCTAATTTTTACTATACATAATCATTAAAATTTCAAATATTTAACAATTCTATTTAAATATTTAAAATATAAACTCTTTAATTTTATAAAAAAATTTACAAAATTTTATTAATTTGCTTAGCCATTTAGTGTATAGATACATTTTTGAGCATAACGTACTTAAAATTGTACATTTTAATAGAAGTGTTAATTTGAAAATCATGTTTTTTTTTCAATTTCTAATACATAAATGTACCTACATCAACAGGTCATATCAATTTGCATACAACAAGTAATTTAAAGTATATAAAGTTTATTAGGTAAATAAATAGAAATTCAGATACCACACACCTTGTTTTTTTATGTTACTTATTGTACTTACGCCTTCATTTAGTCGGTTTTCTTTCAAAGTAAATCTTTAAGATTTCATCTTAAAGATTTGTTACATAAATAAGTGATTTTAGTTTTAAGAGAATTCTTCTATTTACAAAATGCTTATTCAACCAGAAATATTAAATTATTTTTTATATTATCATTATTTGTTGTTAAAAAATCTTTAATTGGTTTTAAACATAAAGTTTAAAGCGTTTTGGTTAATTTGTTGCATTTACAATTAGATATTAATATAAAATGGTGTGATTCAATGTTTTTTTCATTAAATGTATCTAAATGGCTAGTAATTATCGATCTAAAAATGCGATCATATTTGATATTCAGTATTTTCAAAACTAGTTGTTGAAGAAAAATCATGTTAAATACAAAATTATCATTTTTTTTCTTTGCATCACCTTGACTATATTTGTTCGAAAGCTTCTTCTAGACTTGTCTTCTTAAAATAAAACAGTACAGCATGTAAAGAATGTTGGTACCTTATCATCATTTATGTAGAATGAGAATTATACTAGAGGTCATCAAATTATCAACTGCACATTGATAGATTACAAAGAGTATAAAAATCATTTTTTTTGCTATGCGTTATGGAAATATGGTTTCAATTCAGAAAGCTTACTATCTTATCAATTAAGATGTAAGCTTCTAGTGGCATATAACTAATATCATCCATAATATGTGAATAGAACCATGAGAAAAATCTCGTGTGTTACTTTCGTTTATAATGTTTTTTAATTAGTCGCATTTATTGCTCCGGAAGAGTTTTTCGTTTGAATCGTTTTCCTTTACATAGGACTAATTATGGGCGTTCTGAACCATTAACCAATTGCATGATTTCTGTCATTAAAGAGAGATGGAACTGGTATAAAATTAAATTATAACTTAACAACCGGTGATTCGCTTGTTATAAAGAAATGGATGGCTTCAAGTCGTTTATTTTTTGCTTTCTAAATATTTAAAATTTATATAAATTTATAATTTTAAATTTTTATTTGACATTTTGTTGGTCTTTTGATATATTCGCAGATTGAATGAATAAATAAATAAAAAATTGATTTGACTTATTTAGAAATTAAGACAATCTTATTGAATTATTGAGACAATCTTATTGAATACCTGATATTAATACTAATAAAGTTACAAAAAGCTACGAATTTGTTGAAAAAGTATTGATTTTTTTATTATATTTCCATTTAGTTATGAAATATTCCTAATTTCATGTAATTATGAGAACATGACGTGTGGGAAAACTTGACCCCGAGCACCTTATCTTCCAGTTTTACCCTACATAAAGCTGAATCAACTTTGAGCGAAATCGAAATTTAGTTTTCAGATCCAAAAATCAAAACTCTATCAAAGTTGACTCTATCAAATTAGTGGCAATAAAGAAAATATGAATTTAAATTTTAAAAATGCTCAATATTGATATAAATTTCACAATTAATGTTTTAGTACTAAAACGGATGAGTGTTAGCGGATGATTTTGTTGCAATTTCAGTTTATACATTACAAAAAAATACTCCACGTGAAATGTGTCACATTTGAGATGTCCATTTCATTTTGAAAGAAACAATTAGTTTAATAGTTTCTATATAGATCAAAATCTTTATATAAATCGTACACTGACAGTTTTCCTTCTATATAGACTTAAATCATTGTAAATCATTGTTCTGACCGTTCTGACGAATTCTCTATAATTATTTCTGTTTGTTTTATAAGCAAACAAATTTGGTTTTAAATCTTTCGATATGGTACAATAAGCATTGCCTTGAAATATTTTGAAATTATACAACTAAAATTCAAATTTCAATGCTAAATTTTATAGTCCATATTTAGTTTTTTCTTTATAATCTTAAGAAATATCATTATAAATATCCGAAAATAAAAAAAATCTAATAATATATTTTATTCAGTTTATTAGAGAGAGAGACCCTATAAGCGTTTATATAAAGAAAAAGCGATTTTTTGTTTGTTTTCGTAGTCATTTGTAACATTTGTGATATATCTATTAAAAATTGTTTTATTGTTAGGTATTATTTGTTTCTTCCTCAATAAATATTCATTTATATAGAGTAGACCAAAAATTAGACTAAGACCCCCCGGTGAAGTCATTTTACAGAAAAATTATTACCATATAAATGATGGTTTTTTATTTTTTATTTGTATAATAGCTCTATAATAATGTCGGTCTGACTAAATTAGAGCTTAGCATTTTTCTAACACATTAAATATCGCAGTTTTTGTTTTTAGTGAGGTTTCTTTTTTTTTTTTATTTTTATTTAAATTTATTAATGGTGATATTTTCGACAGAAATAAAAATATTTTTATAGATAAATAAATTTCATCAATTAGCGTAGCAGTAAAAAGTTTAATGTTTAACATTGAAATTTATTAGACTGTCGGTAAAATATTGACGCACTAATTAAATTCTATATAATAAATTTCTTGATAATTTTTTAAGTGGTTGGGTATCTTTTGGAATTGAATATAGTTTTCAGGTTAATTAAGATATTATAATAAGAAAATGTTGTCTGTAGCGAAGCAGGGATGCGAATATCGAAACATATGTGCATGCTATGAACTGGGGTAAGGAATACGAGTCAAAAAAGAAATGAATTATGGTCAAAAATATGAAGACATTTCTGTTAATTATGATTATAATAGCTTTCACAAGGTCCTTCAATCCAAAAACGGAAATGAATACTCAAGTCAAAACATTTTTGATTGGGATTCAAAAAAAATTGATAATGAACTCAAATTACTTATTAAAAGAGGTTCAGTTAAACAACTAAATTCTAGTTTCATTAATATTAAATAAGATAGTATTTTGCCATTATCGTTTTATTTCATGTTTTGCAGTTAACATTAAAGGCAATTCAGTCAAATTGTTTTTTGGAAGAATTTTCACAGAAACTCCTTTATCGAAAATTACAGAAAGGACTTAAAAACAAATCATATGAAAACATAGCACAACATTTTGATGATTGTTCTATTTTGAACAGAAGAGAAACAGTCGCGGTGTTTCTTTTAAAAAGTGGTCACATCAGTTGCTTAGCAGAACACCTACACAAAATCAAGTTACTAAACTATAATAAATGTCATTTGTCTGATCTTGGACGAAACAGAAAACGAAGAACACCTCAAAGTATGCCCAGTGTTAGGACCTTGTTAAACGAAATAGGAAAACAACATAGCACATTTGTATTGAGTTGCCCGAGGGAAAATGGCATAAAGTCTACACCTAATTCATTGGAAGAAACAAAATTCTTACCATTCTGTACTCTAAAGTTTAAGTACAATTTTAATTATCAAGGGTCACTCAAAAACTATTCTAAGCAGAAAGTTAACATTAAGTAAGTTGACACTGTTCTAAATGTCAAAAAACGAACAATTTTTATAGAAATATAACATTTTATTTAAAGTATTTATTACAGAAATAATATCATTTTTTTGTTATAGCCTATAATTCTAGCTAGAATTGTTATCCTAAAATATTTATGCTATAACTTCAAAATATTGACAAGTAATTTGTTCATTTACCAAAGTTAAACTTTTGTATATTCATCAATTATTATAATAAGCTAGAGCAATGAAATGAACATTGAAATTCACTAAATTAACTTTCTCACATATCAAAACTATGTAATTTTACATAAAAATTACATTAAAAAACTCACACCTTTTTTTGTACAAAATGTGTAATAATTATATATTAACACTTTAAGAATTAAAGTCAATTGTAATATATTTTTTAGGTCCACTAAATGCCATTTCGACTGAAATATAATTTTTTTTTGTAATTTTTAAATAATATTCCATCAAAATTCAGTAATAAAAATTCTTTCATCCTTTCATAATTTATTTTTAAGTGGCACTTAAGTCCAGGATGTAAAAACTAAACAAATTAGTTTTTATACAAAATTCATCTAATTAAAAATCGATTAATGAATGACTGACAATCGTGTATAATATTTTATTTTTCATCATTTTTATATAATACTTACCCTATAATTTTGATATGAATAATTATCATGCACCCGATAATCATAAAATTATTAGATAAAAAGGTGACAAAATGTAATAATTTTTGTTGATAATTATATAAGAGAATTTTTTCATATTATGCCAGTCAGTAATGAAAATAATTATAAGAATATTTTAAATTTGATTAATGTTTTATATAACAGTTGAGTTTACAATATAATGATAGGGTAAGTCTATATAAAAATTCGTCTGGAGTAAAAACAGTCGAATTTTAGTAAAAATTGTATTTTTTAAATTCGTCTGGTGGCTTTTGAAAAAAACAATACGGCATCATCTGAGTGTAGAGTTTAATGTATTTTAAATTAAAATTGATCTAAAAAACTAAAGGTACAAGCTCAGCTTTTTATTAATTAGTAAATACTTATTATAACATTTGAATTACAAAAATTTAAGAACCTTCAGTGTATAATTCAAAAGTTATAGGGAAAATCAATACTAAATAGATTCTTATGAACTTTTTTTAACCCAAATTGTTTTTTCCATACACGTGAGTAAAATTAAATAATCTGTTGAATTCTCATTTGACACATATCCATATAAATTAAAAATTAGCACAATATAGAACATATTTGAAGCATTTTAGATATAAACAAATTTTTAACATTAAATTCTATAGGAGAATTACCCATCCCAAAAATTGACGTATGCTCCTTACATCTAAAAAAAGTCTGATATGTGACAATTTACCACTGAATATCCCTGCACCGATAAAATATACCGAAATATGGATAACAAATTAAAAGAATTAGTAAGTTCCAAAATCTTAAAATCATTTCCTTAGTCAAAAATAGTAAAAATGGCATTTGGGGGTGTTCAAAACTCGGCGGACAATAATTCAAATTTGATGCATTGATTATTATCACGATAACAGACCAGACACAATTACAAATTTCGAGAAAATTAAAATCAATGTTTCAAGTTTTGATTACGAGATTCGCAATTGATGTATTTCAGATTAAAACATTGTAAACCTAAAATTCTGTAAAGCTTAAATGTATCTGTATCATTATCTTAACTCATAACCAAGGCATAACTTAAAATATAGGGGGTGCTGTAAGAACTCAACGAAAAATAACCTAAAATTAAAAAATAACTATGATAAAAAGTGGAAATGAAGTTATTCTCATCTTACATTTTAAAAAGTGTATTTTCATTTCCTATAATAAAAAGTGGAAATGAATTCCCACTTTATGTAGCAAATAAAATTACTTAGAATTTATGGATTTATTTCCCATTCTGTGATACCTCACCAAAATATTTTACAGAAAACTGTTTTAAATATTGAAATATATTTATCTTATAAATTTAAAAAATACAAAAAACTGTAAAATTAATGATATCTAATTAGTAATTCGTGCATGATGTGCCTATTAATATATAAATAAATTATTTCCCATATCACATAATACGTTCATTATTGATCTCATGGGAGTAATTGTTGTCTGGTGTATAATTTATAATATAGAATTAAAATTTTATTAAGAAATTATAATTTCATTACAGATTACACTTGAACAATGATACCGATATTCAAATAAATCGTCTACTTAAATTATACTTTTATATAATATTAGAAATAAGCAATTTAAAGTGAATAATTAATAAGTTAATTATTTAATTACCCGATAGCAAGTAACGATAGGTTTTTCAAGAAATTCGTAATTAACATTATTTTTTATTATATGAATTAAATTAAATTTGTGAATTTATTAAAATAATCACGAAAATTTAAAATTATTAATAATATGTGCAAAATTATAAATAAAATTTAGGAAGTTAAAATTATTTGAAATATTTTACAGAAAAGACAAAATTTACTACAAGAAACTCCAAATTTGATTAAAAAAATTAATAAAATACTAAAATTTATTAGTGACAGAAATTTAGTCAAAGCAAATTCAAATATTAACTATACAAGATGTCATATTACCATTATGCCGCAGTTACTCTCAACATTCACAAAGGCAACGCGCTTTAACGCCATATAAAAATAAAGTTCAACACATATAAAATGTATGGGAAATGATAAATTCAACGCAGAAAGTTCGATTAATTGTAAAAATGAACGCAAAAATTCACAACGCAGGAATTTGCATTTCATGTCATTAACACACGAACTCAACTTTGAAAATGCCTATAACGCCATTGTAAATGTTGCGTTGAAATTCCGTTGTGAATGTTGAGAGAAACTGGGACGTTAGTTAATCCTTCAAAATATATTTTACTAAACTATACCAACAATATCGACAGTTACTAGAACTAAAACCACCCATAAAAATTTCGTTTCATCTCTTTGGTATATAATTATAAATTAAGATTTCCATTTTATCCCAATTTATTCCAAAATAGTTAAATTTGTTCTTGTCGTGCACCAGCTATAATTGTACATAAATGTCATTTTTATTTATTTTTCATTTTTATGAATTTTACTCTTCTGGAATAATTTATATTTTCATTTATGGAACAATTGTTAAATATATAATTTCAATAAACTGTGTTGATGCCATACATTCTTTAATACAATGATTTTATGTTTCGTACACTCCACCAGAACATGTGACACATGATTATAAGTATAGTTGAAATTTAACTTTACGTTTGGTACTATAGCTACATTCATTATTAAGTTGTTTTTGGTGAATGGTGAAATTAATTCAATTTGGAATTCTTCTATGAATCTATGGTAACCTTTGAAATTAAGTTGTATCATTGTGATTATTATTATTTTAGTATTGGTTTGATTATAAATTGAGATTTCCAGTGGTGATGCATACATGCTTCAATTATAAAATTTATTCAGTTCTGTGTTTTGATAGCAAATTTTCTGTCGTAGAGGTAGGATAACTATAATTGTTTAGCTTCAATTCTTCCTATTATTTTTTAAGTTTTCTAGCTCTGAGTATTTAAGCTACAAAACTTCTTAAAATTTTAATGTAATGCAATTTTAATTACTTTAGATTGGAGTCAAAAACTAAACAATCTGAATTTGTTTATAAGAAAATTATGGGACCATAGTTTTCAGACCTTTATAAATTTATAAATTTTTTATGGGTTCAGATTTTTGAAATATTTTTCAGGTTAAAAAAGGAATTTAATGAACAGAACTTCAAACTTCACCCTATTTTTAATGCTGTATATAAACAGTCCACAAATTGTTCACGTATTGTATTCAACAATTATTAAATGCTCTCGATGGTCCAAGTCTTAGTTATTGAGTAACTACAGGTTTAAAATAGCCTGGCAAAAGTAGTAAAGTCGAAAAAAAACAATTCAATAATGAAAATCTTTAGATTAGTAAGAGAACCGCGATGTATTGTTCTGTATGGTATTGGTATGTTCTTGTTATAACTTATTTAATTTTAAAAATATTTATTCTACATTCTTTTAAATTTATTTACACAAAGCCACCTCAATTCTATAGTTCTATTATTACAGCTAACTTCAATTATTCTTTATTTAAATCTTAATTTTCTATCTATACTTCAGAAATCAAGATAATTTCATATTTCTATTATATATACGATAAAAGACAATTAAAATTGAAAATTACTTCCACAATTTTATTCAACATATTATACATCTCAAGTACAGTGTATAGATGTAAATGGCTAAGCATTGAAAAAAAAAATAAAAAATCTTATAATTCTTGACGTCCAAAACAAGAATCCAATTAACTTACCATTCTCATATCTAATAATAATTTCCAAACAATCTCTCCATCTGCACACAAAACGCAGTAACCAAACTAAACCAAAAAAAAAAAACCATATACAAATCTTCATTGTGGTTTGTAATCATATTTCAATTAACACAGACAGTAGGACGATTAACACAAATACAAAAAATGATCATAATTTGAAAACGAAATTTTTATATAGAAGCTATAGCTATTTTTTTTTAAGACCATACCGAAAACCAGAAAAACCACTCAATCAAATATGTCACAACCAAAAAAAACAGTATACAAAAAAAAAAAACCTAGATATACGAAGGATATGACAGAATATTTAAATTTTCTCATATATCTTTTCAAAAATTTCCCAATGATAATGCCGTATCCTATCATCTTGTTTTTTTTTTGTTAATTTAATATATTATCAAAATCATTTTTCGAAATGTTTTTTTCAAGCAAAGTCATCCTTGTAATTTACGAAAAGATGTACCAAAACGAAATTTTGTCGGTAATTCTATCGCTGTTTTTTTTATTATTATTATTATTTGGACATCATTCTGAACAGCCGTCAGTAGTGAGTTCAGCTTGTCGCTAATGTGTTATTTGAATGGCATAGTAATTCAATACTTTGTATATTTCAAAAGCAAATCAAACAAAATAAAAAAAAAACTGTATAAAGAACTCCACCTAATGAACTTTTATAAAGAAGGCAAACATACGTCATTGTGTAAATCATTTATAAACATTTCAGGAAAGTTTTTTTTAAAAAAAATATAATGTGACTATGACAGGACGAAATTAACAGCCCAGGTAATATTTGATGTGAGCAATGAAATACAAATATTTTTTGTTTTGGTATTTATATGAATATAAAAATGAATTATAATTTTAAGGGGTCTGACAGTCATGAGAATTTTTTAGTACAACTTTTATATTTATAAAGATTGACGAATAAATTAGTAATTGAGTTTTTATGTCCACAATTAATTCAAAATAGAAGATTTCGTATCATCGAAAATGGTCAAGTAAGAGATTTAGAGTGAACCCAATCTGTTTGGATTAGTGAGAACAAGTAGAAAGAGAGATAAAATTAGTAAGTTCGGTTAGGTTTAGAAGAGTATGTGTGAAGATACAAGGTCAGCACGCATCACTAGATATCTCGATGGATCCATTGTGGTCCCTATGCAAAGTTCAAAAACTAAGTACCAATCCTATCAAAAATTCTACTTACCTTTATGAAGAGAATAACTGAAACGGCAAACCAACCGTGCATAACACACTAGATGTTCCAGTGTGGCCTCTATAGTTTCATCTTCACAACAACAGAAGCTGTCCATGGGAAACCCAAGCTGTGTACCGTGTTTACCGATCGAACCTTGACCAGTAAGGAAACCAATCAGTTTCCTACAGTCTACAAATATTTCTATCTAATGGAAAGAACGATCTTCGATTTTTTCTTGGATATAGTCGGCGTCGTGGCCAATATAGTTTGGTTTGACGGCACTAAGAATGAAGATATTGATCCTAAGTGACGTTGACTATTTTGTACGCTGCCAAATCAATAGATAGTTTTTCGGATTGATATAATTAGTAAGAGAATATCAATTTTTTTATACCTCGATCTCAAACCACTTTCTTTATATAAAATTATGTTACTAAACTAAGCGGATATGAGGAATGGAATATTTCTCGTCAGAAGATTCTTTTAATCTGGAAATTGAACTACCTGCTGAGAATTTGGGTAATACATCTTTTCACAGTACTGGGACTTGTTATAAAGAGCATTAGAATTGTAATTTCTAATTGCAATCGCACCTAAAATTAATTATCTTACCAAATCATTTTTAATATTTTATTAATTTTCTTTGTAAAAAAAAACTTGTCACATTTTTCTGTTTATATAATTTTTTAGCTATTAACATACCCCTGCCATTCATATTTAAATATATTTAAAGATTTGAATATATATAGAAGAAATTTCCTATATACATTTTCTAAAATTTTGTAAATGGAACTAAAAAATATTATTTCTGACAACTAAAAAAAAAATCAATTTAACAAAAAAAAAAATCTACCCAGTGTTGTGAAGCCAACTAAATATCACACATCAAAAAGCTGCTGATGTGGGAAACAGCATGTCATATTATTTGACATTTTAGTCTCCGTGATGGCGGTATAATGACATATATATATAATAATCAAAAAGGTAATATAGCTTTGATGTTTTATACAAATATATAATATTAGCGTCGGTGGTAAAAACGGAACACAATTTCTCTCATAAACTAATATAGAAAATGTATGTATGTATATATATAAATGCCAAGAGCATTTTCATCATCATTTTCTTCTCACATTGTATTTGTATATATACCTAAATATTTTTGTTCTGTAGTTGATGGCTGTATTAGATTGACATATTGCAAATTGATTTTCATGCCGTTGTCAAAAATGTCATCTTTTTTACGGGTTCGTGGTTTTAAGGTATATGTATATAGTTTCTATATTTCCATTTTCATATTATAATTTCTTTCGAAAAGTTTATGAGTAATGCTGCTTTTGTGACATGTTTTGAAAATAAATTTTTTATTTTATTTTTGTTTATATGTCTTTTAAAAAACATATATGGAAAATTATAATAAAACCCAGAGAGAAAGACATAATTTTCTAGAAAATATATCTGCATTTGATGCGTGATATACTTTTTTTTATATACAGGGTGCGGCAAAAGTTACTATATGATTTGTTTTTGAAATAAATATTGAATGGAATTAAAAAAAAAAACCAAAAAATTAATGATAATGTCAGTTAAATGAGAACCATTTTCTCTGAGAACTCAAAAATATGCTCTATTTATAGCATTTTCCATAACTTTGTTGAGTGTTTCTTGTTTTATACTATCAATTTCTTCTTGAATGTTGTCCTTTAGTTGCTGCAAGGTTTGGGGGGCTTTTTCACATAAACTTTGTCTTTGAAATAGCCCCACAAGAAAAAATCTGGTGCAGTCAAATCAGGCGATTGTGGTTGCCATCTCAAAATCTTCTGTATGCACGTTGAGTATTAATTTAATTATCGAACGATTATTCTCAAGGAATAGAAAAACAAGCAAAGAAAATGAAAATGAAGCAAGAAATATGCGCAAGCAAAGAAGTTACAATATTTTTTAAATCATATACATACTTTTGCCGCACCCTGTAGTATACTTTTCTGAGTTTTCCGGTATGTTGGATGTTATAATTTGAAAAAAAAAAAAGAAAATTTTCTATTATTATTGTTTGTTAATATTATTGCCGTCAGCAAATACGAAGGAAATAATTTAGTTTTGTTGATTTTATATTTGCAAAACATTTTTGAGATGCTGTCATGCAAAAATTTGCGTTGACAATAATAATAATGACAGTGATATATAAAGTTTATATATCACTGGAATTTAGTATATTATGATTCTATGTTGATTATGAAATTTCGAAATTTTGAAAAAGGAAATCATGCATAGTTTTATAGTTTGTTTGAAATTTTGCATTTTCATACGAATTAGCTTTATTGTTAATTTGTACATTGCAGAAGTCAAGATAAATAATTAAAAATCATACCAAATTTTCAATGCCTTGATTGTTGTGATGGTAAAACTTATATGATACCGAAAATTAAGATGTTAATGCAGATAGAATTAAAAAGTTTAATATAAAGTTCACCTAAGAAAACTAATTAAAATAAGATTATTCTAAAATTTATAATAATTGAATTTAATTTCATTATTAGAAGTCACAAACTTTTGATTATTATTAATATAGTTCTATATAAATTTAAATTTTGAATAATTTCGCAATTTTATTGATTTTGTTAATCCTTTTCGGAATATGGAATTCCACTTTTCATATAATCATTTTAGAGTTTAGATTTTCCTAACCAAAAATATTACTAATTTCTAGTTGTTAAGAACGCATTTACTGAATTCTGGTGGCTTTACATCAGTTTTGATTTGATCGACCAATAGAATTTGATTATTCATGTATGACATAAAGGATTATAATCCAAAGTGCTTGAAAATTTGAATAAATAAGCAGAGTTTAAAGATAAATTTTGTCATATAAAGTTTAAAATATTTTTGATAGGAACCACAACCAAAAATTTACTATTTCATTTCACAAATTCACAAAATTTCAAAATTTCATATTCATATTTGTAAATTATGGATATTTAATGATTTTGTCGATATAACATCAACAATTTTATGACAAATCTTATTAATATATAATTTCATTTCCAAGTCAATATTATTTATTTAAACACCATTGACCCCATCATTCTACAGTCACAGTCGTCTATACACCCTCTATACAAAAAATTTGATTAATATCACAAATTATTAAATATGAATAATATGTCACTTCAAAAAATTTTTACCCTCCAATATAAAATTTAACAATTATTTTTTAAATAATAATATTAATGAAGTCAGAAATTCCAATTCGAAATGAAAAATTATTGAAATATATTTTGTCAATGTTTCTTTTCAATGAAAACTTAATTATAGAAGCGAATAACCTAAGAAAAATTGTATTTTGTTAAGAATTCCTTTATCTTAATTATATATTTTTCAATCTAAATCTATATATAAAATAAATATATAAAAAATAAATAACTAATTTTTCTTTAGAAAATTCAATTAAAAAACAGAAATTTACTGTCCATTCATCACATCAAAACTGAAATAATAAATTGAAATATTTTTCCTCATTTTTCAAATATTATAAATATATACATATACATAAAAACACACACAGTCAAACCAAATAATAAAAAAATAACTCCATTAATTTTAACTAAATTAATGCACACGTCATTGAAAAATACTTGACATGACAACCAATAATTAATCACTCTGCCCCCGTATTCTTAACGTCAACATTTTTAAAATAGCAAAAAAATAAAAAAAAACGTAAAACGTAGTGTATTTTATTTACCCTTCACTACATCTCTGTACTATGGTTCGTCATCGCAAAATAAGATTGACGATTTTCTATATTTTGTGCAATAATTTTCATTTTAATTTTCCTCATTTTTTTAAGTGAAAAGAAAATATATAAAACAATTTTTAGACAAGTCATAATTATTCATTTTTAAAAAATTGTCTTATATAACTAACATGTAGAGTACTATAGCTTCTATTCCTCTGTACTTAACTTAAAGATTTTTGAAACATTTTGTTAGAGATTGATACAGAACAACTCAAATCATAGAAACAACAAAAAAAAACATCTGTCAAAGTACTTTACACGATTGGATAAAATGCATGAATTTCGCGTGAACGTGAATATTGTTCTGTTTATCGTTTCATTGAGATCGAGATTCTTCATTAACAAAATACTATTTCAAAAGGATGAATTAAATATAAAAAGGGATTTTCCTTAAGTACGTACAATTGGTGAAGCAATGGGCGCTGTTGCCATATAGATTTTATGTATATAGGAAAGAACATCAATCATTATGTCGAAAATTCCTTAAATGTTGGCTGTGTACTTGATGATGGGTGGCAATGTTTTTAAGATATTTTGTTTTTGTTCGATAATGTTGGTATGTCCCCTTTTATAAAAAATAAGTTAACATGCAAAAATTACTTGAAAAATAATTGATCATCGACGAGAACGGCGGGAGTGTATTTGTATTATAGACAACACGAAAAATTTAAACCATTTTTCAAAAATGAAATGCCAGAGAAAATAATGTAAGAAATATTTTTGTTACGAAATAAAAAAATAGGTGTAATTTTATAGTACAAAAATATATTAATACTGTATACAGACTGTAACTGAAAATTGGCAGTTGCCTATAGTTAATTAACTATAATAAAACAATTAAAACAGTCCCCACATTCGCATCAGAAACATATGTAGATAATAACTCAAAATACAGTCAAATTTTGAAGAAACATCCTGAAAAGGATATTGGGTCAAGCTCAAGCCCAAGAAGTAAAAGATGGGTGGAAGATGCACTACAACAATGAGTTCTATGAAATATATGATGAATTAGATGATGATATATTATGTGAAATATTTACTACATGGTTTAATGGATGGAACTATGTACAAAGAATGAGTGAATCTATTGATGAACGAAAAACCTGGAAACTCTATAGTAACATTTGAAATAAAGAAACCAAAGCTCTATCGGCACTGTAACGTAATAACAATGCCGATAGAGCCTTGGCTTCCAACGTCTCCTCTTCAAAATTATTCTGTTAGTTCATAGAATAATCTTGAAGAGGAAACTTAAAAAGCCAAGGTTCTATCGGGTTTGTAACTTCATTGGAAACTTCTTTGAATCATTTTCTGCTATAAAAATTTGTAGAGTCAAGTCTGTGTACGGTATTATTATATTGGTTATATAGAATTTGTGTAATTTTGTGATAAATGATTACACGTTCAAACATTTATATTGATTTTGTTAATGAAAAATGTATTTCAATTTTTGTATATTGTTAAAATGAAATTTAGCTTTTTTAATAAAAAATTTTAAAATTGTATTATGATAAATTAACAAAATTTGTAATTTTTTTTCTTTCGAAGA
The DNA here is from genome assembly GCA_963920725.1 of Rhamphomyia laevipes. Classification (NCBI taxonomy): domain Eukaryota; kingdom Metazoa; phylum Arthropoda; class Insecta; order Diptera; family Empididae; genus Rhamphomyia; species Rhamphomyia laevipes. The sequence continues at coordinate 50,768,827 of OY987258.1, read as the reverse complement.
GATTGGAAATTTCTTATTCCGAAATAATGAACAACAAGATTTTTGTGAAAAATGAATTAGTGAAAAATTACAGGTGATTATTATTATTTTACAAAGTAAAAAAAATACGTTAAGAATTTTAGCTTTCTTTTACAATCAAAATTGTAAAAATATAATTATTAACGAGTGCTAGACACTTTTAAAATAAATTACCACAAATTTATATTCGATGTTTCATGAAACGACTGAGTTTTAGAAGAATATTTTTGAATTTAGGCTTTATTTTATCAATTAGCTAGAGATGGTATATAATTGGAATGGTATCTCAACAATTGTGAGTGTTAGCGAACCTAGATAATTTGCGTGACGCTTCCATCGGTTGCTTTTGCTAGATCTAAAAATAATAGCAATAAAATTATTAAAAATATTTTTATTTCTTTTTTGGTAAGTCAACGTTCATAGTCCTACTTTAAAAATTTAAAGTTATTTGATGTATTTCGTGAAATTACGATACGATTTAAGTATTTTATTGTTTTTTATTTCCCGGGTGACTTGGATTTTAAAGGTTGCTCGAATTTGGTCAAAGAACCAATTTACTTAGTCAACTTTTATAGCATTTTTTAATGCACTATTAAAAAAACGCACTATTTAAAACCTGGAGTGAGTGAAACTCGTGTAAATTAATCCAATCTCACGAATTAGATCGGCAAAGTATGCATGCAGGAATAGGCCATCTTTCAAATTGAACGATAAAGTGATATTTCGAAATTTAATCTGTGTAACAAAAACCTAAATTAGTTAACCATTGCAATTTTAGCCAGTATTTATGAACCAAATCTCAATATTTTTTCAGTAAATATTCTTCAAAATTGAGAAAAGGATTTTTTGAATTTTTTTTCTTATCAATTTCAGAAACACACTAATTATTAGTTGCCATAGAGCAAATTCTAAAATACAAAATTAAAAACTCTCTACATATTTTCTAAATAACACAATTCATCTACAATATTTTGTGTATAATTAGAGGAATTCAAAAAGCATAAATTTTGTTTAACATATTATTTAACTTGAAGTTTGATAAATATGGGAAACCAATCAAATCAGAATTTCTGTATGCATTAAATCTATATATTTACAATACAAATGTCTAAAATATATCAAAGGAATTTTGAAATGAAATCAAAAACTTCATTTCTTCTCTATCATAATCAATTTTCTTCTAATAAATATTTTGTAAATTTTATGCTTACAATATAATAATAAATTTATTTTTTGTAAATTCCATTGAAATAGACTCAAATCTGATTAGAAATATAAATGAATTATTTTGAAATCCTTTTTAGAAATTATTCATAATCCTATATGCTTGTGAAAATAATGTATCCATGAGAAAATCATTCAACAAAATTTTCATACATTTTGCTACCGTAAATCTTATTATTAAGATCACAAATTTGGAATTGTGCAAATTTTAATTATGCTCAAAATTAAGATAATCATAAATAATTAACGAAAAATTGAATCTATTACATTAAAAATTAGAGGAATTCAATTATTTATACGTTAAGTGACCAAAACAGAAGTTGACTAAGGATCTTAAGAAATTATCAATTCGATAGTTTGAAAGAGATGAAAAACATTCTATAATAATTGTTTTGCACATTCGTGAAGAGGAACAACTTCGATTTACTAAAGCTGACAAAGTTATTTTTTTATGATACCAATGCAGAAGAATCCTACACAAGATTTTTGGTCGGATTCGTTGGAGTTGGAGAGACGAAGTTGACAAGGATGCTCGAGAGAAATTGGAGCTGTGAACTTGTTAGCAACAACTGAAGATCACAGTAATTGATGGAATACTCTTGACAAGGCCAGCACTCCCCCACGAATTGTGCATGATCCCCAATTTCCCAAAAAATAGCATTTTCATTTATTTCAGTTCTAAAATGGAAAATATTAATTCTGAATTTATCGAAAAATTGTTAAGGGCGGATTCAACAGCGGGAGCTTAAGCTCTACCCATCTCCAGCTCACTCCTCACTTTGATGAAGGCTTATCTTTAACCTTGCACTGAGAAACCAGAATATAATTTAAAACGAAGCTTAGGAAAGTTAAAAGCTTAAGCTTCCACTGTAAAATCCACTCTAACAAATTTTCTGATGATTTTTTTTTCAATTTTTATCAACAACAATTTGTTGTGTCACCTTTTTTTGGTATAATGTTCAAAATTCGCAGTTCTTCCTTTATAATTTGATAGTACACAGAACTACCTGAAATTTCTGAAGAATTCTAATTAACAAGATATTCATATATATCAAAATCCTTACTTATCATAAAAAAAAACATAATATCAAAACATAAAATGTTGAAAATTTTCTAAATTTTATATATTTAAATACGAAAAATACATTTGCATAATATTGAAAATTTTCATTAAATTTTAAGCTCTTGAGATTTTACACTAGAAAAGATATTCCAAATTTTAATCTCTTTCTATATTTTTGGTTTATTTGAACATAGCTGCATATACAAAAATCATAGAAAATATCTTTTCATATAAAATTTTCAATATATTTATGTATATAACGTACTATTTTTAGTTGAAGTATTTAATATCCTTTTACAAATTTTATTTTAGAAAACGTATTATGTACAAATACCAAAAAAAAAAAGTAGAAGGAAGAAGAGCTCAGGATATGAAGACTCAAGGAGTATTAAATATGCACTTAAAAGCGACTTAAAAATGATATGTTGAAAATTTATATCACATTATTATCATACAAACGAAATAGGTAAATGTATGTGCAATATGGAAATAACATCGTTAAATTCTTTTTTATCTTATTTAGATTTCATTGGGACTAAGTGATTACAAAAATATCGAATTTAAGTTTTATAAGATTATTTGAAATTAAAATGAGGTAAGATAATTTTATAGGCACTCGGCTATTAATTGATCAAATTGATTTATTAATTCTTGAATTTGCTGTTGTTGTTATTGAATCTTATGTATTTGCAGTATTAAGAACACTTTATTCTAAAGAAGTAAATTAATTATTAATATGTCAACACACTGAAATCACCCCTATCACTTAGTAGACTATAGTGCATAGCCCTTTTCAGGAGCCATTGAAGCTATAAATACGGTATCTGGATTAGGTAACTTTGCCAGCTTTACTAAATCAAATCCATAATATTAAAAATTAGAGGGCAAAATTGGTACAATTGCTAAACATAAGGTACAACTTCATAAAAAATAGGACCTGATTTTATTTATAATGAACTTATAGCAAAAAGATCTATAGAATTTATAGTTTACTTCTGTTTTTGTCATTTAACGTATAAATTAATAAATTCTTCTAATACTAAATAGCATTTAAATCTATTATGATAAATTGGAATTAGGAGGATTAGATAAAAGCCTTTACAGATCTAATTTTAGAGTTGTATAATATATTTTAATTTGAATCCGTACCTTTCAGGTCTAATTACACCCAAATCAAAATTGTAAACAACTATAAATTATCATGCAAAATATGGTGATTTTTTTGTAAAATCAAAATCAAATTTATGGTAGTGATACTCGATTACTGACAAACACGAACATTCAAAAGCTACAGACGTATTCATCACTAAATGTTTAATATGTGGAATATTCTGGACCTGAAAAGGAATTCGAATCGATATAAAAATATTAATTTAAAAAAGAAAATAATTGGTTTGGGTATAATACTTAACAAAACCGAGATACATGTTGAGCCAGACAAGCTTTTGCATAGCATTCTGAATAAAGCATAGCCCAAAAATTTCATTAGAAATAAAGAAATGTACACCAGAAGCTCTAAGCTAATGGATTGAACCATTTTGCAGTATTTTTTTTTTTTTTTTTCATCCATGTAATTTATATTCGTAATAACCCTGTACATCTTCTATACTATATTCAAAAAAAAATATAATATTCTTCTGCAATTTCATTAAAAATTTGTTCTTTGAAATTTTTTTTGTTTATCATTTTTTATCATAAAAGAAATCGGATGCGCATCTCAAATCTCTTTTATACCTTTACATACACACATACACAAACAATAAATTCTAAAAAGGATAACTGGTTAAACACGCAAAAGTACCTATTCTATGTCATGATGTATCAAATCAAAGGACGTATAAAATCACGATGACGATATATGATTACAATGAACACTTACATTACAACAACAACAACTACGTAACAAAAAAAATCCTTTATTATAATAAAATAACTCAAGAGTTAAATGACAGCAGCTTTTCACATTAGTAGCCTCTTTTTTGCGGTATACAAATATGTTCTCAGTTCATTCAGTTTATAAAAAAGTATTAAAGTCAGACAAAGGCAATACCGGGGGTTTATATATGCTACAAAAATATGTTCTCAGTAATTCCGGTCTAAATTTTTTGAAAATTTTACTAAAAGATGAAAATGTTATTTTGAATAAATTTGTGGAAAGAAAAAGGGTTTAAAATTTTTTTATTTGTTGGCTTCTATGACACTTGAAATATATTATAATAAAATAAAATAAAATATAAATATATAAAAAAAGAGGACATCAATTCATGTATGAAAAGTCCTTTTGAATTGTTTGTAATATAAAAGGATGTGCTTCATAAATTTCTTGTTGGTTATAGAAAATAAATAACTCAATAGGTACGTCAAAAATATAATTTTAAGCAAAGAATAAAAAACGAGTAGAGTTTTTTATGTATTATATTGTTATTAAAATTAATTAACCCATTAAGTTACCCTATCCATACATATTCTTAAGAAATTGGATATATTTCTGGCAACCATTGATGAATACTATCTATTTATTTTCAGAATTCCGAGAAGTTAAAGATGTTATTAAAATTTGAGTCAATCAAATATTTATCGATGTAGTAATGTCATATCTCATGTCATACTAAGTTTAGTATATGAGTAGCTCGATTGAAATGAAATTTTCAAATAAATTCAACGTCGTGAAATCAGAAATTAAATTTTTGATTATAATTTCCATAAGGTAGAACACAGGTCAGTGGAAAAATCATGACAACAGTAGCTTGTTGTTCAATCAACAGATGGCTCGCAAATAGTTTCCAATTATTTTTAACGTTAAATAATGTTCTGAACATTATTTCATGATGAAATTTGGACATTTCATTTTTTGTTTTGTTTTATAGAAATTTTAATAGTTGAGAGACAGGTAATTATAAAATGCAACTTTCCTCTAATTTTAAAAACTGCATATAATTGCATTGAACATATTAAAATATCAAATTAACTTCTCTACAAAGAACTAGAGCACAACTCGAATTTCCCTACAAACAAATTTTTCAATGTTATTTCACCGGAGAATTTGGAGACATTTGGAGAAAATCTGAAGTATCTGCAATTCTGTGTTGCCGAAAATGTAAAAACCGTAACGTGTAACTAGTGCATAGACATTCTTTTGAATTTATCAGAAATATTTTATGTAAAGCAATCAAACCACAGAAATGATAATATTTCCATATTGTTTGACAGATCTCCACAATAAAATCCTATATAAATAAATCGACGTAATGGAAAATTTGAGTTCATTCAAAAGTTTGCAAAGAGAATAAAATAAATTAGGCAAGTATAAATTCATTAGATTAAATAGTAATAGATCATGCGAATTCCGTTAATTATAACATATGACGTCTAAGTTAATTTAAAAAGCTATGAATTACGCATAAAACACAGAATAATTACTCAGTTTTTTATAGGTTTTTTGAATTTCATCCTTAAGTTTCTAATATAAAATTTTGAATTATACAAAAAATTTCAATTATTATACATTAACTAACATCGTAACACAAGAATATTACATGTACGTCAAAGGGTTAAATAAATTGTAATTCATTTTCCCTAAGTATTTATCAATTTTTGTCTTTTGTTTCTTTGATTGTCATCTTCTCTAGATAATTATTATATATTTGTCATTGAAAAATAGTTAAATTTAGTTTAAAATCATTCAAAAACCCATCACGACAAACACAGTAAATTTATTTTAAACTATCAGAGCCGTAAAGAAAATGTAATTTTAACAATTGATTTGACTGACAGAAGGACTGAAAAAGGTTACAACAACAACAATTATTTATGATAGTTGGTTTTTATGTTGTATAGTTAAACAACAACATAAAAGGACATTAAATTTATGTTATTTTAACAATAATGACAAAAAAAAAACTGTGTGTACCCCTTTTTACTATAAATTTCTATAGACTTCGGCTTTCAATTTCAATTACTGGTGAAATGGGATTATATATTATGTGTCATATACCGTGCGTATAGTTAGCAATACTATGGCTTATTAATTTATTTTTTCTTTGTATTATAGTTTAGATTTGTTACATTTACATATATTATTTATTCTGACACTTAAGGACTCTCTCTCCTGTTTATTACAAAGTCTAGAAATAATTTTAAAAGTAATTTTAACACATTATTTTATATACAGATTTCTATAGAATATGTTTTTGAATAGTTTTTCAATTTTCATTATATATTTTCTTAATGTTATAATGAAAATAAGAAAAAGATTTTTGGTTTTTAAATATAATTGTATATAAAAACTGGAAATTATTAAATTTGTGGTGTGAAAATATAATTTATAAAAAAACCAAAAGGATAAAAATTTATATTATAAAACATTTTGTATGATTAAAATTTATGTAATGGGAAAAATTGTGGTTCGACTAATTGAATGAAAAGTATTTAAAAAGGGAAGAAATAAATATACATAAAATCAAAATATTTAATTTATTATTGTTGTTATTATAAATGGAATTTTAAATAAAATGCATTTAAAAAAATTTGCATTTTAATTGATTTTATATATTTAAAATACATTTTAATACATTATCTTTTGATGTTGAGAAATATGCTTTTTTTGTTGTTATTCATTTATTTAGTATTATTTATGTAAAATGAACTTATGTAAATTTTATTTATCTTTTTGTATTTCGATTTTCAATATTTATTTAAAAAAATGTTACTACTTTTTAAATATAGTTTAATTGTTTAATAGAAAGAATAAATCTATAAGGATGGATAAATTCTAAATTATTGTCAAATTTCATTACTCTTGACATTAAAGCTTCAATTTGGATTTGGAAAAGTTCAATCATTTTAAAACTCTTTCAATTTGAATCGTACCGAATCAATTTCAATTGCACCTTTGTGTCCACTTAATTCTTTTACTTTCCGATCTTGGTACTTCTTGATACTACTGAGTATAAATAATGTATAAGTCTGGATAGTACAGAGTTAGTTAGGTCCAATAATTATTACAATACTTGCATAAAATGTAAAACCATCTAAATATTCATTAAAATCTTAAACAATTCCATTGAACGGATACAAATAATATTAAAATATTTTATAACTTAACATAGAATCTTACAGAACGGAAGAAATGAAAAATTAAGACATTTTATTATTTAATTATTTGTCATTTTTTATTTACATAACAAACAATTTCTCAACAACATAAAAAAAAATTTGTTTACTTGAATTGAAAATGCTATTATTTTTCCTTTTCCAACAAAAATGCCATAATCAATTTTGAATTTCATCTTTGTAAAAAATCTTTGGATTATATACAAAATAAAAACTATAAACAAATGAAATTGTAAAAAGACCTACATCAGTGTCTTAAATTGAAGTCACTTCCCATATATACCCCCAATAAAACACAACCTCCAAAAAAAAAAAAACTGGAAAAGGGTAAAAAGAAGGAATCATTTTATTGCATCATCAAAAATAAAAGAAAAAAATTTTTTTTTTACTTAACATCAAAAGATGAATTTGAAAAAAATACAAAAAAACTGGAAAATAAAACGTAAACTAAAAATGACAGCCGGCAACGTTTTAAAGTGAACAGATTGAGTTTATGTGCCAAAAAGATGTTTTGGCTTTGATGTTTTACCGCTTTAGTGGTTAAATATCAACGCGTCACGCGGTATCTAAACTAATAAGATGAAAATTATTTGCGAAATCTGAAAAAAAAGAACTTCCTTTTACTGGATGCAATCTCGCTCTCGGTTGTATTTGACCGATTTTTGTTGTTGGCTATGTCATTTATGTGTTACTCTGATACTGGTTGCTTTTGTATAGATGTCAATTTAAGCGCGTATTATTATTTTTGTTGTTGTTGTTGCAAAACGTTGTCGGAGAATGGAATAACCGGCACGACAAAAATATTCGCAGTCATATATACAAAATAAGAATGACTTTAACAAGTCGTTTTCGAATTGGATAGTGTGCGCAACAAAATAGACATTTTAATGTCAGAGTTTAATGTTACGCGAATTTGTATGTCTGTCTTAATGTCTAGTAAATGTTACTATCGCAAGTCGTCTTGAAATTGTATAATGTTTTTTTTTAAATTGTTGATATTTATTTTATAGTTTTAATCAGTTTTTCTTTATTATTTACAAGTTTTGCCAATTGATGAAGAGAATTATGTAAGAAATGAACAGAGTTTTTTACATTTATATTAAATATATAAGAAGATTTATGTATTTATGTTTTATGTAGATTTTGTATATATTTATGTCAATGTTTAAATGTTTTATGATTTAAAATTATGTTGAGAAAAAAAAATTAATTGAAAATATTCACAAGCTTTGAAATATTGCTTATTATGAAGTAGGAAGTTAGATTTTTTTAATAGTATTTTTTATTTATAAGGTTTCTAAATATTATATTAGTAAATTTTGATATTGGAGAAGTTGTTAGTTACGAAATTTTTATATCTGCATACTCGTATATCAATTAAAATTTTGTGGGAACATACTATAATTTGTTACGAATTGATTAAAAATTTTGTTGCCTTTAAGTTTATTTCGTTTGTTTGCTACTATTACAAGTTACAAGCATTAAGTTTGTAGAGTGTATGGAACTTTTATGCACTCGTAAGTGAATGTCATATATAATTGTCTCCTGTGACAGTAAATTTTAAAGTAAAACTAAAAAAATGTTTATATCTATATATAAATTTTGGGAAATACCAGAAAAATTTCGATTGACCTAAGGTAAACGTTAATGGGAAATGCTGTTGGCAATTTAGTTCTCAAAGTATTATTTTAACATTATAGAAGATATAACCTCAATACGATATTAATAACTCTTTCACTAGTCAACAGATAATCGAATTATAATACTTATGATAAACTCACCTTAGTATAAGGATTTCTTCTTACATTGTCTATCAAAGTTTTAATGCCGATAACATTTAAGAATTCAATGCATAGGCGACTCGTCTAATAGTTCATTTCGTTCATGAACGCCTAATAATTTATCATAAATTTCACCATATATGTTAATCAAATAATGTGAATGTAAGATATTTTTTTCGCCTTCATTAAAAAACAAGCAACTTATTTTGTTAGAATTAGGAGGATACTTTACAACTACAAACTACATAATTATAACTAATTATCACACTCTTCTATATAAGCCAATTCGTGCACTCTTGATATAAACGAAATTTCCCTGCGGTTTATTGCATGTAACAAAAATATCGCAACAAATTTTATTCTGTCATTTCGTTCATATTGAATGTGCACATAGCCACATGCCACACACAAAACAAGGTTTTCTCTTTCTCTTTCTTAATAAATTATTATAATTGTATTGTATTGTATGATGTCAATGAATGTGCAAGCAAATGCAAATATGTATCAATTTTGAGCATGAGTGAAATATGAAATAATGAAATATAAGAAATTATATTCAAATTCAAATATGAATTGGTTTAGTTGTGGGTGTGGGTTTTGGTGGGGTTTGAGGTAGCGAAGCGACAAACGAAATTTACTCTAATTCTCTAATGTTATGAATTTTTCTCAATTTCTAATGATTTTTTTTTTGTAGTGTTTCATTGTAGCAAACAAATCGCAGAATATGAGCAATTCGTTCAAAACAAATTTGAACATATGTAATATAAAAAAAGTACAGATCTAAAAAATTAAGGTTTTTTTTATTCTTGTGCTTGTTTTTGAACGCCTAGGGAAAAATCGCACGAGTCGCCACTGATTCAATGCAAGTTTTCTCATGATATTTCGAACTATTTCTTATATGTATCTCATTCTGTCAGAAACTGTTTGAGACAAATTACATTTATTTTCACAAACTAAAACATAATTTTAGTGATTTTTTTAAACTGATTCGAAAAGGTATGTTCCAATAACTAACCAAATATGTTTGAAATACATTGATACAAGAAATAGCATATAATTGCACACAGAATAGTGCAAAACATGATAAAATATTTTTAACTTTAACCAATATTTTAAACTATATTTTCATTTTGAATGAAATAATTATATTAAAGATATTCAAAATATTTGATAGGATATTTACTTGACAGTAAGTACTAAGTACCAAATCAGGCATGAAAAACTACTGCTAAATGGAAACTACTCTGACAACAAAAAACTCATTAAATTCATAATAACAGATTCTTATTTTTTACAGAAATTTAGCATTTTTCCGAGAGACCAATTGCAAGACCGACAGCAAGACAGCACTCGCCCTCCTCGCTGATCGCTGCTTGATAGGCAAGAATGCTCGAATCTTGGACTAATCATAAATGATCAATGAAGAAACTGCAGCGATTCCTAGAAACCGTAGAACACCTACTATTCTACTGCCCGGTACTCGCTAGAGTAGAAGTATTTATTCTAGGAGACCTTTACTATGCAGCTCTGAAAGAGGTCTTTAATTGCAGCACCGGGAAACTCCTTAAGTTTGCGACAATTACGAAATCCTACGATTAACTAGATAATCCCTCAACACATACCCAGAGTTAGTTATCCATATAAAAGTGGTATCACTATTGAGCCAGTGTGGACTATGCGTGTCTTAGCTGTCATTATAATCTAACCCAACCTTCTAATATTTTTCATAGAAAGGTTTATTATATATTTTTTGAAATAATTGTAACAATTGAAAACCTTTTCACATTATTACACTATAAAAGAATTGAAATTTAATGACCTTAATAAAACTGTATAGAAATAATGAATGAAATCTCAAACGTCCTTATTCATAAAACCAAATAAAAAAAAAAGAAGATAGAAAGTAGAGTCCAATTTTTTTTTGTGGCACCTTTTTAAAATATTATTCTGCATGTTCTCTAAAAAATTATTTTTTATTTTTTACTTTATATACAATAAATTTACTTTAAATTTAAAAAAATAAAAATATTTTTTACTACCCTGAGAGAAGAAAGAAAGAAATATAATTTTTTTTATGGTTTTATTATTATTAAATTTATGCGATTTTCTCATATATTTTTTTATGTTTTTAATTTATTTTATTTTATGTAATAAACAGAGAAATATTATATAAAAGATACAATACTTCCCATTCACATAAAAATCAGTGAGCATTGTACCATATATCCTTGCTGGGGTTTATGCATAAGTCTCTTTTACTTGATGATGGTTTGTTTATTGCTCTGGTATAGGTTTTTTTTTTTAACAAATAAAAAATTATAATTCATAAAAATAAATAAAATTGAATTTATTACCTTTAAAAGAAAGAGATTTCCTTTGTAATACGTTTAAATAAATTATTTTATATTTTACATAATGCAATTTAAGATAAAAAAAACCTAAATATATTTTATTTGTTAAAAATAAATTTTAAGATAACCAACGAATGCCTTTCATTAATTTTTTATTAATTTCTTTATGACTACATCCCATAATTGAAAAGTAGATAATTGAAACATTAAAAATGAGATAATCAATTTAATTTTTTGAAGAAAAAAAAATGACTTAAATTGTCGATTAGACTAATTATACCACAAGTTCCATTACTTTTCGAAATTATGACCTGACGATTATAATTTGATCTATTCAGGCATTGAAATAGCAATACTTTCGTAAATATATTCAACATTTGCTGGCCAGAAATATATTCAACTTTTGTTACTGAATTTAAAAACGTTTAAATATTCTGACTATTTTGATTTGGCCAGTTTAATTCTGGCTTAATCAATTTATCACATGGAAGCTAGTGAAACTATTTAAATTGATGGCGAAATTTTGAGAATTTTGATGTTTAATAAATAATTTTGTAGAGCTGAATTACATATTATTAATATATAAAGTACAGACTTTTCGGCGAAAGAAAGAGCTAGCAACACTGTTATTGGACAAGAACAATTCTGTGATACATCAAGGCGCTATAAGAGGAAAAAACTGCCCAATCTCATTAATTATACTGGTACATTCATGAAGGACTAAGACATTCGAAGCTATTAATCTAGGACTAATTAGCAAACAGAGTTTCTTCAAATGATTAGAAACAAAGCCAGAACAATTGTGGGTTTTCTTTCCTTACATGTTACTGTAACCTCCAAAAGCACCTACATACAATTGGTGTATCAATGAACCAGATGTGTAGGTTCTGTCAACACGACGACGGAATACATACTATGTGGTTCATGTCTAGTCGACTTCGGCACTTTTTGCTGATCCTTCGGAAACTTGTCGGTTGTCATTAAAGCAGTTGTACTATTCCATCAACAGTACGTGCCTGTACGAAACAGTACGAATAATTATATATTATAAAAAAAATATAAAATTTAAAGAGCTAAACAGAATCAGAACATCCGAAGCCGAATGATAACTTTGTGATTAATTGTATCGTCGGTTTAGAATTAATTTATAATTTGGCGTCACTTCACAAGAACAAGATAGTCAATTTCTTTGTTTATGGTTCAGAGATAGAAGTTACAAACGAATAAAGAAAAACGTTTTTAACAAGTTGACATTATTTTGCTGTTGCAAATTGATGATCTAATTGTGTTAGGTGCAGCGTTTTCGCCAATCGAAAATCTAGTTATAGTTCGGCTTTGTATTTTTCATTCTGTTTAGAGCTTTAGCTCTTTATTTCTAGTTTTTACTCACAACATTTTTGAATAAAAATAACTTTTTTTTCCGTACAGATAAATTCAATCTTTTAGTTTAATATTATGTATTTATAATGTTATCTTTCTTATGTTCATAAATTTTATGAATTTTTATTATGCTTATAAAAAAATCATTTAATATATAATTTCTCTATACTTTTCGAATTGATGCCAAATTGTGTGTGTTCCTTTCCTAGCCGGCGATTTATAGTATCTATAGCAATCGGCTCGTATAATTTTTTTTTTTTTGTTTAAATATTTATAATACAATTTTTTGTTGAAGCAGTTTTATGACACAACAATTTCAGCTGGGCTTAAAAAAGGCAATTCTCTATTAATATCCGTACCAGTTCTAGACTAATGCAATCATATCGTTTTTATTTCAATGCCGACAATATAATTATCATAGTAATTCAGGTATTTCTTGTTTATTTTTATGATTTTATTAGATGTGTCGGTACAATCATAAAATAATCAAGGAATAAATTTGGGTAAATTGCAATTTTTTTTTATACAGTTTTATGTCTTTATTTATTTATGTTGTAGATAGATATAAGAAAATAATTGTTGATAATAAATGATTCATAATTTAAATGGACAATATGTTAGATTGTAAAAAAATTTATTATGTCTAATAAAAATATAAATTATATAATAAAAGATCAAAGGATATGAATTTTTTTATTACCGAGAAAAGAAAATGGAATTTGCATAATAATAGGAATCGTTATTATTTTCAGAATCATCAATACTGTAGACAAGTTAGAAGGTTTTGGAAAGAAATTAAAGTATTTTTAAATTTAGTTATTGGAGTGATTTTAAAATATGGACAATTTCAGTTTCCAAATTAAAATTAGCAATAATGAACATTATGGGTGCCGTCAAGAATTCAGTCGCTGCTCAGTTTTTGCAGTTTAGTAGGTCATTAATTAAGATTTGCAGTAAAAGCAGCGTAATTCAGAATACAACCGCAGCAGATGCAGATATTGCAGTCGGCGACGATAGTTTGGAAAAATTTTAATTGTAAATTTAATTATTTTTTATTTATTGTTCGTATAAAAGCTGCTGAATTCTTGACCGCAGCACCCTCTATTACTATTTGACAATAAAATTTTGATTACTTCTTTTACATAACACAAAGTTGAACTAAGTGTTTTCAGTCACATATGAAATTTGAATTGTTGGTAAAGGTAATATTGACATAGGTCACTACTTGGCATACATTTATCACTATATTTTCAATTCCAAACCCAAATCGTTTCGTTTGTGAATGTTAATTTAAAGAGCTTCTCGACACTATCAAAATTATTTTCTTTAGAATCCAAAAATTGCTTCTAATTGTATACTTTTGGTTAGTAGTGAAGCATACAATTTACTACATTTGCAATATTTTGGAAGTACCGAAAAATATTCTTTGTTTATAGAAAGAATTTATTTACCAATTTACCATTTTAGTAAGGGTTTGTTTCTTATCAACGCTTCTTCTTCCCACTTTGTATATTTAATATCTATTGGAGATATTTACAGGCCACATTCACTTGGCGAAAGCTTAAGATAAAACATTTTAGTGAAGTTTGTACAAAATATTAAGAACTACAAAGTCATAAGGGTACAACCTTTAGAATAATTTAAATTTCACTTTAACAAGGCCTTCTATTTATTACAAACCAAAAAAACAAAAATCTTCCCCGCCGAATTCTCCATAAATTTTAATCCAAAAATTAATTTTAATTTATAACTTTTTTGGTTGTTGTCTGGTTGCTGTGGCTTGTATTTATTTGGGCATTCCTGCTGAGTTTCTTTGATTTCTACCGCATACGCTTGACGCACAGCATTTAATTTGTGGATTTTGGTGTCCTCTCTCTTTATATACAACTAAGATTTTTATATATTTTGTAATGCTTCTGTCTTAGAATTCCTATAAATATAAAGTTATTAAGTCTCTATATTTTGAAATGCGGTAAATCCTAAAAGGAATAGTCTTTTTCTGTTGTTGTATATATTTATAAGCTTGTATAAAATGTGCGAGAAGCGACTTTTTGACACGGAAACAATTGAAATAAAAAATCCTTTTTTTTAGCTACGTCATATGTTTTCTATCTATTTTGTTGAATGTTTGTTTTAAAAAGAATTGCTGATCAAACAAAATAACAAAATAAAAATAAAAATGATAAACCAAAATTTCGACTGTCAAATTCATTTAAAAATAGATCTTTTATTATTGTTTGTTTTCGTATTAGAAGTTTGAACATTCTGAGATGATTAAAACAAGGTCGGTTTTTTTTTCTTCTAGTGGCATTCAAAAGAAAACAATACAAATTTTATGAAAAAGGAAATACGCGATGAAATGGAAAGAAAAAAATTAATAATAAATATAGAAAATCAAAGAATACCGCCGCCACCAAAATATGGAAGCCATCAGATTAGATTTAATGTTTTTATAGCGGGCCGGACCATCTAAATTTTAATGATGGAGCGGAAAATGGAAGAAAAAAGAAAAGTAATTTAAGAAAGAAAATCACTAATAAATTAAGCGATTAAAAAAAGCGCTGCTGACAGCAACTGTCAAACAATTGTAGATAAAGTTAAATAAAATAAGCCATAAACCTGAAAACGATCCTGACTGTGAATCAGAATTGATCTCAACATCAACATTAGGTCTCTGAAGCTGGAATCATAGCATTTACGGTGTCCATCATAGCATTTACGGTGACGGTTACTTTAAATTTTAAATTACATTGTAGGCGTTGAAAGGCAATTACGGATTTTTGTCAAAATCCTGTTTCGGCGTAGATAATAATTTTTTTTCTACTACACTGTCACCGTCAAAGTTGAGGTTTGCAATTTAGATATTAAGCTGTGTATTTTATTACGGTGGCACTAAAATTCCAGCTTTTACATCCAAATTTGGAGTAGAGTCCTTACAAACAAGTAATTATAAACACGAATTTTCGGCATATTCATAAATCGTTTTTTTTGTATATTCATAAATCATTGGTTCAGATTACGTGGCCCGCAAACTTTGTTTTTCCACCCCTGATATAAACAAAAATCAAATAATTTCCTTTATATCCAAATTTGACTCTTTGACTTTGCCTTCTTTTACTACTGTTTGTGATGATAATAATTTCTTTTAGTTTTTTTTTTGTAGAAATTTTACGCGTGATGGACGGTAGCTGTCAATTGAGTTAATGATAGAAACCACCAGGTTTTTTTTATATATAACCGATAAATATATTTTTATATATATAATTTTAAAATCATAATTTTGTATAGAAAGAATTAATTTTATGGATGAACATTTTTATTTTTGATACTGAAGTGGCTTCGATATAAAGAGGTTTTTTCATAATTTAAATTAATAAAGATATTTTTTTTTTATTATTTCATAAACAGGATGTTTATTTAATAAGAATGAAAACAGAATTGAATATTTCGGTATATTTGTTTTACAGATTTATTAGTCGAAATATTATAATTGAATCTTAATTTATTGTGACATTTATTAATGACTTGGAACATTTTTTTTTAAGATTTATATTTTTAATAAGATTTTTTTTTTCAGTATTTTAAAGGCTGATGATTGGGATTTTCAATAGAGTGGTGGAAAATGCATTAATTTTATATTATATTTAAGATATTTTAATTTAAGAACCTACAGTTTTCATAATTTTTATAATTTCTTAATATAGTTTGATATTGATACCAATATCCTAGAAATTTTACTGTATATATAGACAGACGTTTCTATCAAGATAATTTTATCAAAAATCAGTTAACAAGCTTAACTTTTAGTATAATTTTCATACAAATTATTATATACAATTTTAATTAATGCTTTGACATATGTTTTCAAAGGGTTATATGAAAATTTCACCTTGAATTAATTAAATATCCAACTTGAAACTAAGTTAAAAAGAAAATACGAATTTTTCATTTTTTCACGATAAACTCGATACAACTAGAATGCAATCAGAAGCGAAATTTTTACTATCAATTTCAAAAATTAAGTTTGTATAAAAATTGTAATTCACTGCGAAATCGATAGTAAACTAATGAAAACTAATGGCATGTGGCTTCGTTTAACTTTGACAGATAATTGTAAAAAAAAAATGATTGACTATCTCAATAAATTCACTTCTTGTAAACTTTATTTATTAATTTAATTCAATTAAAATAGATTATTAGAAATAAAATAATTGTGGAATATTACCTAGTCCATTTCAACAATATTAATTGTAGCATTATTTTCTTTCCGTTTCAGCCAAACACTTCTGATGATTTTAAAATTGTTGAGTTACAGTAAACGTTACTGATATTACTTTGCTAAAAGTTCCATTTCCATATTGTAAAGTTTTCCATTTCTGAAGAATTCCAGTGTCGTCCTTTTTCTAAATGGGTTTTCTCAGAGACTCCATATTATTTACATATGAACAGGAAACCTATAAGAATTTCTGGCTGCAAAATATGAAAAATTAATTTTTGTTAAATTTCATTTCTACAAACAAATTGAGGACAAAAAAAATAACTTTTCTGTAATATAATTAAGAATTTACTCATTATTAACCAAATTAATTTGTTTAATCAAAATTTACAAAATTTTAGTCACAAACTTTTATCAATTTTGTAAATAATCTAAATATCTTTTAAAATAATCACCAACTGTCAGAATAATTGATTAACATATAAACAATAACAAACCCTTAAAAATATTAAAATTTAATTTTAAATTTATTGCATTTTTACTTTAATAGCAAGCAGCATAATTATCTTATCTTTTGAATATTAATGACATTATTTTAAAGACAACCATTTCCGCCCACACTTAACAAACAAAGACATCATCGTACAACGTACAGTACAGAGTACTCTGAGTAATCTGATCTTATTTCATATATTTCACATAAAATGTATAATCAGCAAGGATATTCCACTTAAATTAATATTTATTGTGCATAAGTGGTGGGTAAATTACTTAACATTTGTTAGTCATAAATATTTTGTTGGATGTACGTACATTATACATAAAATATCATAATTTATGTTAAAGATATTTCTGCAAGTATTTATATATATCGAAATTAAGATATCCATAGGACATAAGAATATTTATAGTTTGTGGAGAGTAATTTGAAACTAATTTATTGAAGGTCCTTTTAAAAAAATTTGTAAATTTTAAGATAAAATTTATGACTATACATAAATTTGCCAAAGCTGTTTTCATTTTATTGTTAATCTCAATAATATTTTAAGGACCTTGAAAAAAAACATTAAATTTTATTATAATCCTTGGTATATTTTCTGTATGAAATATATTTTTGTAATTTTTTATTTAATTAATTTAAAATTTATCATTTTGTGTTCTAAATTTAAGATTGTTATTATTAAATTAATCTTTTATAATTGTGTAATTTTTTTTTTTTTTATAATTTAATTCCTAAATTTTATTTGTAACAATTAAAATTTTGTTTATGATTTTAGTTAATTAATTATGTCATTTAAATTGTTTGTGTATTTCCGTTCTGTGTGAAATGTTTAATAAAACTATAAATAATTCATTAAATTAACTTAAACATTTATTCGGGACCTTAAAAGTATTATATAAAATAAATAATTAGAATTAATATTCTAGATTAATATTTTAAATTTCAAAATTTCATGCTTATTAGAAGTATAAATGTCGGTCACAAGATTAAAGAATATAAAACTTAAGCAATTTTAAATTGAGATTATATATACAAATTAATTAAATTATTTATTATTAGATATTAAAAAAAGTTATTCCAGTTACTCCATCGGAGATATCAACATTTGAATATGAGTGACTTACAAGGAGTGACGAAACAAGGAAAAGTCGTAAAGGACTTTTGAATAGAAACCTTGTTGCCGAAACCAAAACTTATTTTGAGCGATACAATTTTATGCACTCTACGGACTACACCTTAGAAAACTTATAGAAATACTTACACATAATTGATGAACGAAAAGGAGCAATACATAAGTCGATCGAGAAAATCTTGACTGAGAAAATGTGAACTAAGAAAAAGTGGACCTGAAAAAAATGTGGAGCTGAAAAATGTGAACTAAGAAATTAAGGACTGAGAAAATGTTTACTATATGAAAATACCGACCAAGGAAATATCGACTGAAAAAATATGAAATGAGAAAATGTGGACTTAGAAAATATGAACTAAGAAAATGTGGTTTGAGAAACTGAGTAAATGTTGACTGAAGAATTGTTAAATGAGAAAAATTCGACTGAAAATATTCAGTCTCAGAAAATCTTAACTGAGGAAATGTTAATTGGGAAAATAGGAAACTAAGATTGCCGAGTTAGAAAATATTAAATGAAGAAATATTCAATAAATATTGTAAATAAATATTTCAATAAATATTGTACTCGAGATTTTCATTCAGATATTCATTTTCTAATTCAATATTAATAACTTTACTGATTGTACTAAGAGAAACTTCAATTCCAGATTGTATCCAATTGCTAATTATTAAGTTTAATATATAAATTTTTCGGTTATAAAATCAATTGTAAATTATTTAGAACTTGATAATATTTTTTTGAAGTTTACCCTAACAAAATTAACAAACCCACTTTATAATTTCAATAATTTTGATTTATCTTATCTTTAATAAATTTACTTTCATTTGCGGAACAACATAAAAGTCTTAAAATTTTTGTGCAAATAAAATAAAATAGTTTACAAAATAAAAAAAAGGTAAATGTATAATAAATTTCATTGACATTTTCGGCTTAATTCCCCACTGACACACTATATTAATATTACTTGTTCTGTACTTGTAGGATGTATAAATTTTTTTTATTTAAATAGAATTTTTATTATTATAACTTTAATTTATGTTGAACAGCAAAAAATAAGATCATAAATTTAAAAAAAAAAATTTTTTTTATTATTATTACCCATGGAATTATGTTTAACTTGGGCTTAACAGTGCTCGCTAGATAAGATCATCTGTGCGTAGACCAAATAAACATACAAAATAGAATTGCAAGAGTTTTTTTTAACAATAAACGTCAAAATGAATAAGTGTTTGTATTCAGTTTTGATGATCGTGTTAAATTAAATACATGCCACATGTCATTATAATTATATAACAATCATAAATAAAATTTTACGAGCCTAACTTTTTCGTGAAGTGACATATAAATATTAATCCTCCAGAGGAGGGTTTAATATTTGACGTTGACATTATTATTTTTCTGTTTTTTTTTTTTTTTTTTGGTATTTAATGATAAAAACAAATAAAAATAATTTTTTGGTAAATACTAAATAAAGTTAAGGTTATAATTGGTGGAAAATTTGTAAAATAATATTTTATTACTGAATATTTTATATTTTTTGTCATAATTAACAAGTAATGTATCGGGATAGCCACAGGTCATATTCTACTTAAGAAGGATGTAATGAGATTAGGTTTAACTGAACTTAATGTAGAGGATGTGTTGCAGAAGATAATGAAATACTAGAACACTTTCTATGTTACTGCCATGTAGAAAAATATAAAAAAAACGTAACCACTTCAAAGAACCTCACGTTTTGACAGACTTGAAGTAGGCAGGAAGATCGATGCAGTAAAGACTAAAGTACATTCATGAGAGAGGTAATTCGGAATGATTTACTCTAAGGTAGAATAAGCCATTATTTAGAGAGTTCAAGGATGGTTTTGTTGCCCTTTTCTACCTTCGTCCCTACATTCAATCCAACTAACCAACCAAAATAGAAAGTTAACATATTTCTTATTTATGTATTTATTTAAATTCAGGCTAATTTTATTAATGGTGAATTTCATAAAAACTAAGTTTAATGCTATAATTATAACATCCAGCTTCAAAATAAAATATTTAATCAATAGATTACATCTTACATCAAATTGCCTCGATAATGTTTGATACGAATTTTTTTTTTTATGTAAAATTTAAAATAGCGATGCCTAGCGCAAATGATATTGAATTTAGTTCAAAATAATCAAATTCTAAATTAAATTTATCAATGAGAAGATTTACTATTTACCATTTTTTCAAAGTGTCATATAAACCGTAACGATAAAACGAAATGATTTAGCGTTATCTACTAAAATTACGTTACATATCTTTTCATATATTTAAATAGTGTTACAATAACGATAACGCAATTAATTTATTATATTCAGCTAATTTTGTTAGTAAAATGTCAAACTTATAATTATGTCAATATTATTTTTAAATAAATTGCAGATTTTCTATGAATATTTCTGGGAAATTGTTGTGAAAAACACCAAATAAATTGAATGAAATTACGTTTACGTATTGATTTTGTAGATAAAATATGGAATTTCCTATTCAGAGATGCGAATCATAAAGCTAATGTTAACCTGTTAGTTTGTGGCTTTCTTGAACTACAATTTCATTATTTTCGTTAGCGATTTTTCAGCTGCTAGTCGTACTTTTGAACTAATTTAGTTCTTAGAGTAGCAGCATTCTTTTCAGAACTGTGAACTTTTATGTAAGTGAGAACCTGATGTTAATTCAAGCTTTAATGAATTGTTTTTCTAATAATTAGTTTTCGGTTATGGAAATATCAGATCTTAATTCATTGCGGATAGTAAAATTATGCAATAAATCAAGCTTATGGGTTAAAGATGTTTTCATTCTTTATTATGTTTCCTTTTATCATAGACATACTAACAAGGTATCTTTAATTTGGTAGTTTCTTTCTAGAAACCCTCGAAAAAGCGGGTGAAATAAAGCCGGCCAAAATAATATCGTTCGTTAAAGAAATGGAATGGATCGACGCGCTGTAACAACTGTCATGCAGACTATGTGCGTGGGAGTCTCGTATTTCCTTTAAAACCAACTAACCAACAATGTATCTCATTAGGCTTCTTTTTCACTGGTTCAAACAAATACTGCAATATCTTTCTCATGTGTGAGATTGTTGAGGTTTAGATACTCCATTACTAATTTAAAAATTTGTTAATAAAACGAAAAAAATATATTATTTGTTATATAACGAAATGTGTAATGTTATATTTTTGTATTTTCATTTTGCAGCACTGCTGAATTTGAATTTGAATTTGATTTTTTTACTAATAACCCTGACAATAGTTCTTTAGCAATGCATATTAGCAAAAAGGATCATTTTTGTTACTAATAAAGTTTCTAAAAGGGTTCAAATCAAAACTATATTATTAATAAATTATCATATTTTACACAGCTAAACAATTTCAAAGATAGTTTATGAATGAATTCCCTTCATCCTTTTGTTATTTATGTATTCATTTCTACAAAATTTCAAAAACTTATTTCTTTCATTTCAAACATTTTTTATTTTATATTTATCTTTTATTAATGTGCAATTTTTTATTTCGATTTAATTAAAATTTGTGGTGTTATCAACCATATTTTTTTATTTTACAAAATATATAAATTTCCATATAAATAATAAAAATGATTGTTAAAAAAAAAATTATTACCTTTTTTATGATGGTTTTTGAAATGCTTTATTACCTCTTGGCACTCTAAGGGGCCTTCAATACTCATAAATCGTTAAATAACAAAAAAAAAATTATTATATTTGTAATTCATGTTTTAAATTTATTATACTCGTGCGGCTGGTTTTATACAGTCACAATTTATCCTGCCAACATTAATGTTGGAATTTTTCAAACCAAACATAAAAAAAATGAATTCATTAATAATTAGCATATATGACAGAAAGGTGATGAATTACCTGTAATAATGAAAACAATTATTTCTTAGGGTTAATGTGATATATATAAAGAAGAAAAAAAAAACCTTTCATTATTTTTAATTTATGAATTTGAATGCATGTGAGAATTAGCATGCAAATAGGTTTAAAAAAATTTTAATGCGGTTGGTTGCAGATAAATTTTTTACAGGGTTCATTGGGCAAAAGGAAATGAGACCATTAAAATTTAATTTTAAAGATTTTACAAATAAAAAATTTCATTTGAAATATTATGATTTTTATGTGGTTTTGCCAAAGACATTCAATTTATTGTTGTATGGCTACATAAATAAAAATGGATATGAGAATTACAAATTAAAAAATATAATCATAAAATATAAATAATCATTAATTATAATGCAAATTTTATGTTTGAACGGGAAAATATTATATTATTTATTGTTGCAAATCAAAAATGATGAAATATTTGATGAGCCGTAGAATTTATTAATTCTAATTGATGTCCTGTTCCCGGTCTAACTCATAATTACCAATTTTTACGAAACCATAAATATACTGTTTTATTTCAGTACTAGTTGAAGGTCTATTAAAATTTTGTATTTGTTACAAAGATAATTTATTTTTGCATCGTTTCAAATTAAAATATTACATAATTAATTAACAAATTAATTAGTAATAATTAAAAAACTAAGTCGGAATAAATAAATTTAGTTATTCAGTATTGAAACTCAACCTAACTTTCAAACTGAAATCATTGTTTTCTAACTTGACTTAGAATTTTTGGTAATTTTCATCAGATTGACTTACAATATAAATTTAATATCTTGCATCATTTACAACTCAAGATAGAATTTGGTTAACTAATCTTACTCACGATTCTTACGTTGTGAAAATTAAGTTTTGAAGAGAATAATTTGCAACTTACGATAATAATGTCGTATTATTTTGTAATTAATATCAAGATAGAATATGACATAATTTGAGTTAGGACTAAAATCAAATAATGTCGAGATGTTGTTACTTGTAATAGAATGGTAAACTTTAGAAATTATTTCCGGTTTTTAGCTATGATTTAGAATAGAAATCAAAGAAATATTTTTTCCTAATAAGCCTCAGATCTTCAGAAGTTTGTTGAAAGTGCGCCTTAGTATAAAGCAATCAAAAACACCACAGATGCCGAGTATTCTAAGTTAAAGTGGAAGAGTATGAACTGGGGACATCGTAATGTTTAAATTGAATTCGTTTTCCGATTTAAAGAAAACTCATCTCGTCGTGGATGTGTTATATAAAACTATAAACTATTGACAAAATTCTACATTGCTGCCTTATTTAACAGACATTTTATGTCAGTTAGAAAGTTTATTAAATTGAACATATTTCTTTTACTTAACGTCATCCTGAAACTCATCTCTCACCTGTCTACCAAGTAAAGGTTAATGGTGGGTTCTATACTATTACTATTTTAGTTTCTTTTTTTTTTTTTTTGGCCAACATTTCAAAAGTATTATGAAAAGATTAAATATTAAACATTTAAATTTGATGATAATAAAAATTTAATTACAACTTATTTAGTCAAAAATTCCGATAAAAATATGAATTAAATTTTTAATAGTATCAAAAGCTACGTAATCTCCATTTTATTAAAGAAAAGTACAAATATTTTATGATTTTAAGTAATACCACTGGAAATTAATGGATTTACGATTATTAATTTTTTATATTATGTTTCCGTCGCGTCGTAAAAGTTGAAGTTTTATAGCGCGTCTCTTATTTTTGAACAATCGCCGCCATCTCTTTATTTTAATTGGTCGTAATTAAAAAAAAGAAAATCGGTGGAGAGGAAAATCAGTAGTAATCTAAAACGAACTTTAATGTCTTCCAATTTTTAATCTAACAGCATCTCAGATTAGGCACCCGCTATATCTGCAATTATTTTTTATAAACTGCTACAATTATCTGCAATTTTTGGTATAGTAAACTCGTCTATAGCTAAAGTGGTGAGGCTAGCGTAATAGAGCTACAAATGTGAGAAAAGTTCTATAAATTTCACTTTAACCTTCAAAATTTTTAGTATTTTTATATCCGATTTCAAAATAAATATCAATTATTTAAATTTCAAGGAAAATTTCTTTTATAACCCATACACAAAGTACGTAAAACCAAAATTAGAACATTCATTTATCAAATGATTTGACAGAAAAATATAAAATATAAATTTCTTCTTTTCTTCTACATAAGAACTATTTTGGCCACCCTTACAAAATATCCTGTCAAAAGTCAAAATTTATTTTTTATTTTATTTATTATTTTATATTTTCTCAAAAAATTTATGAATTCATTTTTCACCCGAAATGAACTATACAAAAGAATTCCAGTGTCATAACGATAAATTGTTTTGCAAAATTGTTGATAGTCCATGTTTTTTGAAGGGTGTATTTGCAATATATAAGAAAAAACTTGGATGACATTACAAAATATATTATGATGATATCCTTACAAAATTTCTACCAAAAAAAATGATAAATGAATCAAAAATTAAACTTTCAAAAAAACATGTTTTTTGTCGGTAATATTTTTAATAATAATTGTCATGAAAATTGTAAAATGATAAATTTCTGACATTCTTTTTCTTACGTTTACCTTGCCAATCCACAATTTACAAATCTAGGATAATATTAGAAGTTATTTTGAAAATGTAAGGTTCATTATTGTAGTTTTTACTTAGCAGCTATACAGAAATTATCATATATTTTTGTAAATTTAATAGTTTGTCTTTATTGTAATTTTTGGGAGTGAATAATAATTTCTATGGCCTGCCAGAAGTCATAATATAAATTATTGAGCCAAAAGGGAAAAATTTATAATACCGAAAATTTTAATTCCTTTTATTTACTTCTGTTTCAATTTGATTTGTATTTTTTTTTTGCAACGTATAAAAAAGGAACTTTTAAGGACTTAAAAGTCATAAATTACTCAGCAGGGTAGAAATAACAGACTTTAAAGGAAATCGTTTTATTTTTTTTATATAATTTAAATTTTAAAATACGTTTAGGGTTCAAATTATGTGCAAATAAATTAAAAAATAATACATAGAAAAAGGATATAAAATTATGATATATTTTATGTCATAGATTTTTGGTATCATAATTTTAATGAAAGTATAAAATTACATAAAATTGTTTTTTTTTTTTGTGTAAATTTAATTGAATTAAATGCCAAATTTTAGAAATTCTTGGTATCTGCAACATATATTAATGTAATTGAAAATAGATTGTATTAAATATGTCCACAATTTTATTATTATTTATTTGTTTTCAGCCAGGCCAACCCAAATTTAATAATAAAACTGAATTAGAATTTCGGAAATCCTAACTATAAATTAGGATTTCCGTAAAGCTTTTTATTGTGGGGCTGTTTTATATTTTGAATGTAATTTTTTAAGTAGTTTTCTATATAGATTAGTTTAGTTAGAAAGTTAATGTCTTCTGCTGATGCTTGTTGATGCCAACTACTAGGCCACTATTGAGATCATTGTAGCCTAGTTAACTCTTTATTTTTATAATAACTGGTTTCTTATCCACCGTGGACGGATCCGACTACATTCATTATGTAGATATTTCCTCCAAACTATTAAAAATTGTAGTTGTCTCTAGGAATGTTCTGGTAAAACTTGTTTTTTGTCAAGACTTGTTCAATCTTAAATATGTCCTCTGTATCTTAGATTACGTCCTTGAATACAGCCTTTAACAATTTTATCGAGTACACCCATGACACGGGCAGGACAGGACAACTATCATTAATCTTAAATTCCTCTTGTATTTAGAAGACATTAAAACTTTCTGTAGCAGAATTAACAATTTTCGAATATTTCGGATACTACGTTTTCAATAAATTTAAAATTATATACTTTTTTGATTTCGTATTACATTATGAAATATATGCAAATTCCATTACAAATAAAACATTAATTTCTGTTAGTAGTTAAAATATTTCGTCCTCGATGTTGAATTAAGAGATGGTTTGGACGCCTGTCTGTTCGACTTTTAAATTCTTTCGTGATCTGGGTTCAAATTGACATGATCCACATTGGTTTCTGACCTTTAAAACATTATCAAAACGGGAAACACCTCGCGCCTTTATAAAAATGGTAAAAATTTTAAAGAATTTAATATTTAAGTAACCAAATTTAATTTAATTTTCTTTTGTGGTAGTATGAGTTGCTAGAACCTATGGTTAAATCTTATATCAGTCGAGTATTTCTTATATGTGAACAATTAGTTTATTTGTATTTCTTGTAATTTAATTATCATATAAAATTATTTAATTCAACATCAATTTATAAGCAAACTTTATTCTCTACGTATACCTAATGAAACTATGCTTTGGAAATGAAATTTCAATAAAAACTTATATAACAATACAACTTCCTCTTATATATTTACGAATTGTTTATCTTTTCAATTCAATATTTTTAAAGTATCCTGCCAATTTTATTCAACATAATAATGACTATTCAAAATATTTTCATTTTTCATATCCTCAAATATTAAAATTATCCTATCCATTCACGTCCGAATACAAAATAATAATAAAATAGTTTTTAAGTCAAAAAGATCATCAAACAAAATAACTTCAAAATTTATGAAAATTTTTGAAATATTTTCAACATTATTTTATCCTTTTTGTCTAAATAACACAATTGGCCAAAAATTTGAACAAATGCATATTTAAATCCTGTCGAAAATAAATTCATAATAATAAAAATTTCACTCGGACCGACAAAGAAAAAATTTGTGATTTTATTATTTATTATGATGGCTCTTCAGGATTTTACCTTTATACGCACTTGAATAATAAATTCTCCTATTTTCATTTTATGTATGTCCTTTGACGGCAGGTATTATAAATTTTCCAATGAATTTTCACAAAAAAAAAAAAAAAAATCATAATAATAATAAATACGTACACAAAAAGGTGACAAATGGAAATGTTAATAAATTATTGTTTTGTGCGTGTCAATAGAATTTTTACTTCTGGTTGTTTCTATCTGACATATACCCTAATAATAGAGTGAGTCAAATAAATAAAATATTAAGTCTATTATTCAATGTCAAGGATAACAAAAACACACACATATAAATAAAAGGATATTATTATTTTTTTTTTTATTTTTGCTAATTTTTAAGTAAATATAATGTCAATGCCATTACAGAAATATAATATTTTCTAGAAAATTATTTAAAAAGAAATTTTGTCGTGTCAAGAAAGAAAAAAAAAGGTCTCAGGAGGTTTTTGATCCTAATTTATTGCTAATTCTTTTTTGGAATTACTTAATGGCGGCGGTATCCTTACTTTTTTTTAGAAGTATTATTATATTAATAATTTTTAAGGGATTTACTACTGTAGTTCTGTAGTGTTAAATAGTCAATAATATTTTTTTGAGAAAATTTTGAGATAATTGAAAATTGGAATATTCCACAGAAAGTTACTATGTATTACTAAATTCATCTTAATATCAGTTAAGATTTCAAAGAAATTGAAGTAGTTCAAATGATTACAGAGAATTTCTTAAAAATTATATGTCAGTATAGACGTACACCTTTATGTGAATAATTGGGTAGCATTTATTGATTTTCTTTATCTTAAACTATATTTGAGAAAATATCATTTAATCCGATCGTACATCATACTTTGATATACATTTTCTAAGAAATGAATAGTTCATTTACTAGCTGAATACGAGATTACTTATAAAGGTATACAGGCTTTTTTACAAGGCATTATAAACTTCAAAATATAATCTATATACATACATTCTAAAATACAGACTAGGAACCATTTTTTGTATCCCAGGAACAGGCTAACTCTTTTTAGGTTATTTTTTACATTTTTAGTTAGAATGTGCATAGTACCACAATTTTCTTACTATGGCAATATTTGAATTAGTGAACTCCCTTATATTATAACCACATACTGTAGAACAGCATTGATTTTATCAACACAAACTAGGATGAACTTTCAGAATATAATTCTTTGCAGATGAAAGGAACTTATGTCAATACCTGTTGACGGATGTCCCTGTAACCATTTATATACTGTTTTGTCAATATACTGGCTGTGGCTCAACAAGTGACTTACACTTCGAAATGATATGACAGTATGGCTACTATGCTAATTTTAATTGTTCGTTAAGCAAGAAAATGTAGAATTATTATTTAAAAAAAATCAGTGTTTTACTGAAAAACGCAAAATTTAAAATTAATAAAAAATTTGTTTTCAAAATTCATAAAATTTTGAATATTTTGAATACGATCAGGAATTACTTTTGAAAAACACGCCATTTTTAAATAATTTGTTTCAGAAACTAAAATTTTGGTTTCTATATGACAAAATTCTGCACATAATATCTTTTGAGTTAGAACTATTATACACTAAATTCTCTTTTTAAACAGCATTTTTTACACAATTTTGAAATAGTATGGTCTAGTCTAGAAGACAATTCAGATTTTGTCAGTTTTGTTGATTTAACACATTTTAACAATCACGTAGTTGATTTTTTCTGGAACTTACCAACCATGTAAAAACAGAATTCGGTGCATTCAAATAATAATTAGCTAGTCTTAATCTTATAATTTCATAATTTACAAATTTGTAATCTTAAGTTTTGATAAAACACACATAACTCTTCATTCAATTGGTTCAAAATTATCGGTAATATTTCTTCTAAATTATGACCAAACATTTTCTATTTGCGAAACATTAACCTCTGAAAATACAATTTCCTGGTAATATTTTCATAAATTTTTATAAACGAATAAATTAAATAATTGTAAATTATTGTATAAATATTATTGCAATATTTCAATTTTTAATGAAATTAATTTATTATGTCTGAAATAAATTTTATATCATTCACTAAACTCATGGGGTGGTTAAACTTAGTCGGCTACATTGTATAAATAAAATAATCAGTTTTTTATTTATTTTCTTTCATTTTCTAATTATATTATTGTTTTAATGAATTTTGAAAATAATGATATGCTATATAACATCTCAAAGATATTAAATAAATAAACACTTTTGAACTTCAAAAACATTAAATTTATTAATATAGTTTCAAACTATTTTTATATCTATTGATCTTTTTAAATAGTAATTTATAGAAAAAAAAAATATTATTGATTTGCTCTTTTGTTGGTTTTTTAAGGGTAAATTAATGTATTAAAAAGAAGTACGATTTTTGGGAAAGAATTTATTTCATCAAGCTGTGCAAAATCACTTTAATTGACAACGGGTGGTTAATGGAAAATGTTTGTATATATATATGTAAAACATTAATAAATAATAAATATAGTTTTTTTTTATAAAGATTTCTTTTTAGTTTTGATTATTAATAAGTTTGAAATTAATGCCGAAGAAATAAAATATGTTTTTTTTTTAGGGAATTTATAATTAATAAGTTCAATTTTAATTCTGGTAACATTCCGATATATAAGAATTTTCTTTTTTTTTTAAATCGATTTCTAGACATATCAGGCTGGAATAAATCACCAAATATTCATACTTTTACATGCATTGACAGACTTACATTAAGTGCATCAAAGTTTAGACGAAAAAGCTGAAGAGCTAGCCATAAAAGGTGTGCTAGAGGTTGTCTCAACTACAGTCGGAGTTGCACTGAAACCCCCAAAAACGGACCTGAAGAAATAGATTGATGTAATACTTCTCCAACGCTGGCAAGCGTGCTGGGGAGTTCCGAGCAAAGCAGCCAATTGAACACTTTCTGTGTCACTGTCCCTGTTTTAAGCACCTGACGCAGCTGTTTCGGTTTCTATTACATAAACGAACTTCATTAACCAGTGGCTTTGGGATGGAAACCATTTATCTGTTTCGGTTGAATCAAGGCCAACCAACACGGTATATGTATCATGAAGATTTCGAGGAGTAAAATTGGCCTACTTCTGGCCTAAGTGGATGAACCCTACAAACAATCAAAGTGAATAAATTTATATATAATTTTTCAAAAATTGTATATTTTTTTATTTATGGTATCACACTCAGCAAAGCGGAGCTCAATGTGATCTCCACAATATGTTAACTGAAAAATTTAATCTGAATAAAATTTACGAAATCAGAAAGTACAGGATTGTCGATTTTGCTCTGATGTGCATTAAAAAACTGCCTGTTGACAAAAGTGATTAAAGATTTGGTTCTCAGTCAATTTCTACATTTCCATGGAAGCGTAGACATCAATCGTCCATTAGAAAAGAATATATGTATACATAATAATATTCGATCTTTAAGAAAAGGCGGGTGGATAATTTGTCTTAACGCCACTATAATCTAAATAAAATTTAAAAATATACAATATTTAATAAGACAAACAAATTTACAAATAATTAACCGTCTGGATTCTTACTTACTTTTAACTATTAACCCTCTAAATTCGAACTATAAAATAAAATTATTAAATGCAATAATATTTTAATAAATTTTGAAATAAATTTAGTTATTACATAGTAAAATTTATGATTGAAATAAAGAATAAAATTACTAAAAGAAAATATAAACCAAAAAACTTTTCAAAACAATTCATTCATTCAATAAAATTTTTATTTTTTTATTATTTATGTTATATTATGATTTTTTATGTCCATCACAGAGTCTTTGAACACTTTATGATATATACAAAAAATTTGTTGTTTATCCATATACATTTATTTACCTCCGCCGCGCCGACAAAATGGCAATAAATTAAAAGATCTTGCCGTAAATTGTTATATTACACCAATAATCTGACATGAATTGGATATAAAATAATGTTGTACTGCATCGACGTTGTTTTGGAAGAGTAAGTATACCCACCACCATGTCAAAAAAAAACAATCTTAATAACTTTTCGGATCTATCATCATCATTAACATCTTCCTGCCTGAATGTTGTCTACATTTAATTTTATATTATTTATTCAGAGAAAAAAGGCCGACAATCATTCGAAATATATACGAAAAACACCTCTTTCAAATATCAATTTATTTACACTGTAAAAAATGGTGCCAAGGAATTTAAACTGCTAAGTAAGTACAGAGATTAGAAAGAATCCAAAGTTAAGTAAAGAAGAAAACTTATTAATTGTTAATGCGATAAAACTTATTAGGCAGAAAGTTATTAACAACATTCGGACATATTTAAAATTTTTTGATATTATGAAAACTTGGTTACCCACACCAAACAGTGCATCTTAACCTTGCACATTAATAAAACATTGTAAATTTTCTAATGATTTTTTTCTATTTTTATTGACATAACAAATTACTTTTTGTTAGCATTAGTTTAAGCTCTGTTTTATAGAAACCTTAGTAATTTTGTTACACGTAATACTCAAAACTTATAGTGCTAACTGACAGTGATACTTGATACAATAAAAGTATTTCCTTGAACTATTATTTCAAGGATCGAGTCCTTACTATTTTACACGTTCAATTACACGATTGATTCACAACATCTTCTCAACAGTCACAGTATTTTAATCATTTTTTTTAACAGTGTATTTATCTAATTCTTAAACTAATTTTTCGACAATCTAAATAAATTAATTTTTATATTTTTATTTACGTCTGTGTGAAAAATCTCTCACTTTTTCTTTTCTAACTTAATAAACGGTTTTGCATTTAAAAAGAAAATGAATATTTATATATTTTGATCTTGAATCCACTTTATATTATACGATAAATGAGATGAAAATGAGCTGGGTATAGGATCAAAAGAAAGCCGATCACTATATAATATAATTCATAGCTAAATTACGATTACTTTTTGCCGCCACCATGACACCATCAAATAAAAATAATAAAAATAAAACGAAAAAACAATCTGACAGTTAAACAACACTTCAAATTTTTTTTTTTTTTTTCTTTTCTAAAAACATTACCGAAGACGTCATCATATTCGTTGTTGTTGTCGTCGCCGCCATTACTTATACTTAATGCCACTGCGATATGCACATCAACATCATCACTATCTCTTCTTCTCTTCCTTTCGGTCTGTATATATATAGTCGAATATGCTATCAATTTTGTGGATGTAAACAAGAATAAATTTATAATGTGAACTCCAACTGCAACATAATATATGGATTTAAATGTTAAATGCATTTAAAACGACAGCTACAAATTAGGAAAAGAAATTTTTTCCAGGGCAGTATTACGAATATTATTAAATAAGAAGCTATAGTAGTAAAGAATGGTTAAAAGATGCTGTAGAAATAAATTAAAGGCAAATGTCTTCTAATTTTATGGACAAGTCGGTCATGCACGAACAATTATCAATGTAATCATAAGATGAAGTTCTGTAGGGAAAATGACCAGGAGACTGAGTATGAGATCAGTCGATCTTTGTTCGTGATATCGGGGCATTTGAGTGAAGGTGCATATGCTGTATGACTGCCCAAGTCTAAGTAAGAAAAAAGTGTCTTTCAATGCCTTGAATACATGTCTACAATGAAAATTGATTAATCGGGAAAAATGGAGTAGTAAATCAGATTATTTATTGTGTTAATCTATTGATAAAATAATGGTTATAGGATGTTGATAACACCCCGTTTTTTCTTAGCTATCTTACAAACTAGTTCATTCATCTACACATTAACTTTGGAAAAGGAGGTAATATTATGTGTAATTATGATTATTTAAATATTTATCAAGTATAATCGGCCTGGTAATATCTGTAATGAGGCTGTGCACATTAATCTCGGTTTGTTCACGAACTATAGCCTAATACTTCTTTATGATAACTTCAAATGAACAGTATACGCTCTCTAAACTGATGAAAATGAATCAAATGGACTATAATTTCACATTCCAATGCAAATACAAACAAATTAATTTTGAATGACAAAATTTTGCTGAGTAATATCTCATCGTATCCTAAATTTTCTTTTCATTATTCTTTATCCTTTGAATTACCATCCTCCACTGTAATTAAAATATTATTTATCTTAAAAATATTCAAAATAAATATAAATATCCTCCAATTCAAGTGCACTGTTAAGTGTTGAGTTCCTTCAAATATAATTATAAGGTTATTTGTGTTCATCTTGAATTTTATATTATATACATAATAATAATAAAACTGAAAAGCATTTAGCCCCTCATCATTTTCGTTTTTATTTATTTTTTTATTTTTTTTCTAAAATGAAATTAAGCTAAAGTGGCAAATGGTTTGATTATACACTCATTCGACCATCATTCATGCAAGAAAAATAAAGATGAAAGCAAGCATATAAAAGAATACTCTTGAGTTAGGGAACCATAACAAAAAAAAAAGTGTATGTGTTTTTTTTTCCTGGTTAGAGATGTTTTTATTTTGGAAAAGTGATGTTGCTTAAGATGCTTTCAAATTATCTCGTAATTTACTCTTTTCTGTTTTTTTTTTTCCTCGTAACATAGGATGACATATGTGATGGCATTTTATAATCGACAACATAATTTTTTTGTTAAATACCACGCACGATGAGAAATGAATATTTATATTGACATTGTACAATAAAAAAAGAATAGAATTATAAAATTTATAATTATATTTTTGGTAAGGTCTTAAAAATGCCGAAATTTTCAAGTGTGGTTTTTTACCTTATCCAAAAATTGAAAATAATGAAATTTTATTGTTGAATGATTTGTTGAGTTTCCAGTTTTATTATTTAATAAAAATTGACGGAATGTTCGTATTGAGTTTTTTAAGATAATGTCATTTGTAAGAGGATTCATTTATTTTTGATTATATAGGCGCGACTTTTTGATCTTTTTGACTAATTTTTGATTGAGGTACACAGAGAAATGAAAAAAAAACGGTAGCTGTTGAGTAGAGAATATGAAAAATAAATCAGGTAATAATTAATTTATAACGAATTTATTGTTTATAACAAATTTTTAAAGATTGGGGTTTTTAAATTAGAGCTATAGGCTTTCAGTTATTGATAAACAATTTGTATTTGCTGGCAAAAGCATTTGACGCACTTTACGTGGCAGAACCACAGGACAGTGAATAATGTCTTTTAGTTATATACTAATTTTTGTTGAGTGTAAGTGTAAAACAAGCTATCGATTGCCTTCTATCTATTAAAAATGTTCTATTTCCAACACTTCTATTAATATAAACAAAATTCTAATAAAGTTGACAATATTTTTTCAATATAAATCAGAGGATTTGTAGAATTCATAATTGGTCCAAAAGCTATTAACGAATTGTCTTACTAGTTAATAATAAAATCGAGATTAGATTAGTATAATGATTAGTATTATGACAAAACCAATGAATTCCAGAATCATTATTATCACAATTTTTATCATATACATTATTCCCATAAATCTACTCCATAATAAAATTAATTTTACATTAATTCATTTCCATAAAAAGGCTTCCCGCACAGTTAATTCTATAATACTATAATACCAAAAAAAAAAAACTGCTGATTCAAAATTAAATACCACCTAACAAAATATTCGTGATCATAAAATCAAAATAGCAAAACATCCGCTAAAGGCTAAAATAAACATTTAAGACAGGTTCAGACATTAAATTGTGAGTGATGGACAGTTGATTACCATAGGACCAACACCATTTAAACACACAATTTAATTTTTATATTATTTTTTTCAAAATAATGTTCTTACAATGCTGTAGTGGCATGCAAAAAACCTTTACGTATTACAAGCTTTACAAAAAGAACCACTTTTATATTAATCCACCCAGAATTGTTCAACAATGAAAAAAATAAAATGTCTAAGCAAAAATTTGCTTGTCAGTCAAAGATTTTTTTTGCTGATGATGGTAAACTGTAGTTGCACCTTTCAGCACTCTAAAAATGCACAAACTGAAAATTTTGTTTTTTTATTTTTATCACCTTTTTTTATATTGCTTTCCTATGGTATCACCTGTTTTTTTTTTGTTCCTGATGTTTAACAGAGAAAATGGTTATTTCATGTTGGTAAATATACATCACAAAAATAAAATGGGTTGAACGTCTTTCAAATTGTCCGTACTAAGTCCGTTTTATTACATTTATACAAAACATTATATATTCCGGATGAGTTAGAGTGATGTCTCGGTGTGTTTTTTCAGTTTGCTGACTTTAAACTTTATTTAAAATATTCTTTTTTTTTTTATATATTTGTGAAAACTTGATTGCATCACGCGAAAAATGCATAAACTTTAACTGAGGGATTTCTGGCTAATCTAACAAATATTTTGTTAATTCATGAGCACCGATGAAAAGTTTCGAAATAGTAAATTTTGTAAATGTATGAAATTTTCAGTAAGAAATTACGTGACATAGAAAAATCATTTCGAAATGAAAATAGCTTAATTTCCAGATGGGATTACCTTTTATGAGCGATTCGAGAAAGTGAAGAAATGTAATTCATTTTGATAAATGATTTGAAAAGATGATATTATGTTTCGATTTAGTATAGGAAATGTTAGGAATTGTTTTAATATCAAATTGTCGATCATTATTTATGAACCATTTTAAATAAATCTCTCGGCGGAAACTAATATTATTTAATTTTTATAAAAATGAAAAAGTAAATGAATAAAAAAATTGCAAATGTATGCAAAAAAAAAAAAAGAAAAGAAAAATACAATTTCAAATTGCTTTTCACCCGCCAAAGAACTGTCTGTTTTGTGGTCATGATGGATTAGACCTGTCAACATTGAATAACATATAACTAACTATAATACAGTGACTGCATATTTTTCTTATTTTCTAGGGAAATACGGGGAGAAAGAAGGGAAAAGAAGAATTTTAAGGTATATGGAGTTAAACAATTATTTACAGTAAATGTAGTGGAATTAAATGGTATAAAAAAAATAGAAAAAAAGAAGAAGAACTTTAACCCATTTATTTACTTCAGGCGGTTATCCAATCTGTCCTGCTGTCAAACCACCCAGATTGGCGTAAAAAAGAGTTTATTCAATGTTGGGATTACGAAATGATAAAAGAAAAATGGAAAATTAGAAGAATAAAAATTATTGTTTGAATAAATTGCACTGAAGAGAATGATGAAAAACTTTGAATTTAAAATTGAGCTATAAATTGAGATATAGTTTTAATGAACCATGATGGCATTATACAAAAAATAGAAAATATGAAAAGATTGTAAGTTGATTAGTTTTTAAAAACACTATTTACAATTGTGTTGGAAAAATAATGGATTATAAAAAAATGTCCCGGTAAAACGATTTTGACATAGAGGTATAAGTAAAACGTTTTGTATTCATCTGATATATCTGAAACAGCAGGTATTCTGTAATGAATTCAATAAAATTGTGGAGTCATTTGAAGCTTTATTCATGTCAAATTAAATGTATAACAAAATTTGCTATGTGGAATTAATGATAAATGACCAGAAAATTTTAGATATAGATTTATCGCACGCTATTAATACAAATCATTTGTTGAGGTTGAATTATATTTTGAGAGGTATCCTCGTACTTCAGTACTTTCAAGTATTAAAACATTTTCTTGACTACTTTGATTCAATTTTTTGGTGTCGTTCACATTGAAGATCTCAACGTCGGATATCAAATTTGATTCCATATAATTTGAGATTTTTTAACTTTTCTTTGACAGTTTACAGAACTGTCTTTTGACAGTTTTACAAAATTTTACAATGATTTTAAATTAAATATTAAATATTCAAATTTGTTCATAATTATTTTTTTTTTTTTAAATAAACCTTCGACCAAAATTAAGAACTCTCAATAAACTGACATTTAAATTATGAATGCAATTATAAATTTTGTTGATCGACACTAATGCATCAGAACTGATGCCTCCAAACAATTATGACTTTTTTGATTATTAAATATTCTTTATACAAATTTGTTCAAATCCTATTAGATTAGATTAGATTTTGTAAAGGGCTGGGAAGAAAATACCAATAATACCACTGCTGCCAAAAGACCTATTGTAATGTCCTGAAGAATTATAGCTCCCAGGCAAACTCTAGTTTGTTGATAAAGCCTAGGCTGCATGCAATATCCTTTGTGTGAAGACAAGACCTTTCTAGTGATGGCAAGACAATTTGCATTAACATAGAATGTGCTCAGCAGTCTCGTCATCCTATTTACATAATCAAAATCGGCATAACTATGACCTATCTTTTTTGTTTAGCTCTGATAACCATTCAAATTCCATATAGTCACCCTGTTATTCTACAAAACATTTTCTACATTATATCAAATTTTATTATTCTAAAATTTATTTTAGTAATTTTGTTTTATTTTGCCATTTCTATTTTTGCAACTAATTTTTCACAAAAATTCAGTTTTTTTCTTTTTTTTGCATATAAATCTTATGTTTTTTTAATATTTTTTTTTTTTATGTTTCAAAAGATTTAAAATATTGTTCTACATTTTTTTTTTCAAAAAAAATAAACCAGTTTACTCAAAAGTCGTTTATTACATTGTAAAATATAAAATATATCCACGAATCATGAATTGGTGGGAAAGTGTGTGCGGTATGATTGTGATGGTTTGTGAATGAAAATTAATGATGTACAATCAATTTTATAAGTCGACGTTATTTGTTATGTTGATGGCTCCCCCTTGATCATTTGTCAAAACCAAAGAACATAGCAAAAAGAAAATCATTCATTCTTATAAAACATGAAAGAAAAATTATTGTGTAATATTATATAAATTTTTGTTGTTTTTGTTTTTAGTGTTTATATATATATGATTTATATAAATATATATTTATTATAAATGTTTAGAAATTATAAAGAAAAGTGTTGCTGATATTTTTCTTTTTTTTTATTTTGTTTTTGGGAGGTAAATGATGGAAAGAAAATTGTTGAAATAAACTTTGAAGAAAATTTTCGTTGATTATTATATAGTTTTTGTGTTTGATGGTATATAAATGTTTTATGATATTTTGATTGTCATTATATACGATAAAAAATTGTAAAAAAAATGTTAACCAGCAATAAAAATGCATCCATCTCGCCGAACACTAAAAGCCCAATCGTAATGTGGGTGCAAACCTTTAGCGCAAATTTTGAAAATTGTTCAACATATGTAAATCAATGAAAGCAAACACAAAGTTAGCGGTCACCGCTAAGGAAAAAAAAGCTACTGCCAAGATTAAACAATGTTCAATATTAACCGCCAGCGCTAGAAAATTTTAATAAAGGAGGCGAATTTTAAATTTGACTCACATTTTTCATAGTGACATTTAAAATAAATAAAATAAAGATTTCACGCAAAAAATTAATAATATAGGTATGTAATAAAATATAATTTTCTCAGCCACCGCCACCGCCAGCATTGCTTTTGTACTGGATTTGTCTTGGCGGGGAAAAAAAATCTACAGCTACCGCTAAAGGTTTGCACCCACATTACGATTGGGCCTTTAAGCAAAATGCTCTAGAAGTAGTGAAAGACTTTTTCTATCTGGTACACGAATAATACCAATAACATTAGTAGCGAAATAAACCGAAGAATGATGATTCAAAATTGATTTCCCGCTCTTTGCTGATTTCTTCCATTAGAGGACTTCTCGAGGTTCTATAGAATGGTTCAGGTTCAATTACAGTAAGGTTACCATGTGTTTTATACTTTATTTTTTATTAATGAACTATTGAAATTTTAAAACAAAAAAAAATTCTTTAATTAACAAACCATTTTGTAGTTCCTAGTATTTTTTTAAGGAATTCATTATTTTCAAATTACATTCCCAACTTTCATCCACTTTTTTGGATGTCCAATATTCCATTATTACCCAAAGAGCAAAAACTTATTTTTATATATACTTTTCAATCTCCTTTTAAATAAATTCTATGACATTCTTGACATTCTATGTATCAATAAGTTAAACACAATAAAAGGCATGATTATTATTTCAAAAATAATTTCCTTCAACAACATAGAATATCCTTTATACAAATTTTCATTAAATATAAAGGTCAGGGTTGATTGTGTCGAGCACAAAGTATAAAATCACAGGACAGTTTGGTTAGAAATAGCAAAATAATTCTGTCGATAAAGAAAAAACTCGACTGATGGTGAAATTGATTTATTTCAGTCCTGGATTTCAATTTTAAAGAATAATGTGGTTTTGAATTTTGATCAAAAAGGAAATAACTTCATGATGAATTTTTGGTATAATATTAATTTGTGTTTCAATATTTGTTATATGCATACATCCATTTATTTATCAAGTTTCGTAGTTAATTGCAAAACCAAAATATTTTTCTGATATTCTTTGATTAATTCCACATAACATCCTTTAAATTAGAAGTATGCGACAAAACAGGACACAATTATTTGGAATTTTATTATAGGAAATAATTGTGAAAGTGATTTTTTTTTTTTGTACTAAAGGACTCAATTTGATTAGTTGTGTTTTTGGCAACTCTGTAAATATGTTTTTATTCAAAAGTTTAACAAGTAATTATTATAGAGTTATTTTCGAAGTTATTTTCCAGGAATTATAAATGGATACAAAGCCGTTTATTAATTCAATTATTTAAGGCTGAGTATGAGGTTAATTTTCAAAAGCATTTTTTATATCCAGTTATGCTTAATGATTTACAAGTAACGCAAAATATGTCATACACGTAAAAATGTTAACAAAATTGTAAGAGTTAACATAACATTTTTACCATGTAGTGTCTTATTATATAAGCTTGGAATTTATTTTCATTACTAAATCAAAAAGAATTTTAAAACCTTTTTACATTGTATGACTGACATTTCATTGGCCTTTATAAGAAAATTTCGGTGGACAATTTAATCATGTAAAGATAGTAAAGATTCTGTAAGTTTTTTTACGTTTCTTAAAAACTTATATAGACCACGTAACTAACTCCAAGTTTCTATCAGTGGCATAACTACTCTATAGTTCCGCCGAACTATAGATTGTCTGCCTCGTTCCCTCTAGAATGGATTCAAATTAACTGGAGCATTAATAAATGTTGATCGTGACAATGTGCCCCAACAATCGCAATCTTTGAATTTTGTCCATAACGATAAGAAGTGCTCCGTCATCCTTATTTGTTAACATCCAGTTTTCGTTCCCTAAAGTCAGGACATGTACCAGGTTCCTAATTGCTTATTTAAGGTTGGGCTACATATTATCGATCAGTTCTGTACCTACTCATCCTACTCATAACTCAAGTAATACATAAGTGACCTGGTTGTATATCCCAAATATGTTACATGCAGTTTCTCTTGCTGGGACATAATATTTATTGTTCTTGAGTTGCCAAACGAAACCCCGAAAATTGCGTAAGTGGCGAACGTGTTAATGTTTTTGAAATCAATTTCTTATCTCCTCTATTTCATAAATATTTTGATCATAAACAGATCATAATAAAACCATCACTAATTAACAGAGGAGTTTCTGAAGTATAATTCAAAGTATTCAACATTTTTAAATCAATATTTTTGATTGCCTACACTTTAATTGAGTTCTTTATATAATAGTTTTTTTTTATAAAATTTAATTTTAATAATTTTCAATAATTTTTTTCTTCATTTTTTGCTATTAAAAACTTTAATAATAAATAAAACACACGCTAACAATAATTAATTTATATTCCGGCTATATTTCCCTGTCGTCCCTCATAAGAAAATTATTTATTAAGACGTTTTTCCTCTATAAATATTACATTTTTATTTTTGTTATAATTTTTTTTTTTAAATGCCATTAATTTCATGTAAAACTACTACCACAATATTACTGTATTTTATGTATTTATGCTATTTACTACCATTATGACACCATAGTATATACATTTATGAAAGGAAAAACAAAAAAATACAAAAATTATTACATTAATATTAAAATGAAATTTATGTTTAACTTAAAAATTTATGAGCCTCAGGCTTTAGTAATAATTTTTCATTTTCTTTATAAGAAAAAAATATAACATTTTCGCCTTCATGCAAAAAAGATATGAGTTTTCATTTGCTATACAATTTTTATATGTTTTATTTTTTCTAATTTTATTTAGTGTAATGATTTTCTTGTAGGAAAACATAATTTATGATTAGAGTGTGGAAAATATTATTATTATTGTTAGT
This sequence comes from Rhamphomyia laevipes, assembly GCA_963920725.1. Lineage (NCBI taxonomy): Eukaryota > Metazoa > Arthropoda > Insecta > Diptera > Empididae > Rhamphomyia > Rhamphomyia laevipes. The sequence goes on along the minus strand of OY987258.1, from coordinate 50,727,078 downwards.
TTTTATTTTTTAAAGAGTTATTGTTGTACATAAATTTATGATATGATTAAATGAATGGACACGAAAGAAAAAATAAAATTTTAATTTGTATAGTGGAAGATATTAGGGTAGGTTAAAGGAGTTTCGATAATTTGGTGATTTCATTTTGAGTATATAGAAAAAAAATTATAGTAGTTATGTAGAAGATATCTTTAATCAATTAATTAATAATGTTAAAACAGCATTAAACTGAGCATTGCCCTCCTAACTTTTGAAATCATCTAGAATTTCGAAATTCTATTTGAAACTTGGACCGAGATCTAGTATTAGTTAAGTTTCTTATATAAGGAAAAACTAATCTTCAAATCTAATCTTAAATGCATATTTCATTACCTGAATCAGTCCTTCTGATGGAACCTCGAGAATTCATATAATGTAGAAAATCATTACAGAATTGGGAATTATCTTTGAATTTTTATAATTGATTAATTTTTCCAGTTGTGTGCCTGGGGGAGCAAGTTTCTAAGAATATTTAAAAAAAAAATATTAGTAAACATATGCTTCGTGCTGTTATTGGACTTATCACAGGTCACACTACTCATTGTGATATACATATAACAAAATTGAAAAATAGGATATTATTATTTATGACTGTCGATTTTCTTCGGATGCAGAAGGTTCTGTGAAGCGAATGTGAAGAAATTTGTCAGGAAAAAGCTTATTTCCTAAGTCTAACTATAAATATATATATGTTGCGTCCTGAAACTAGCTCATTACAGCATATAAATTACGACTATACTGCAATCTGCAGTTTATAAATTCAAATTAGTGGAAGAATTTTTGAAAGATCTCATATATATGGCCCTACAAGACCACGAAACTTATAATGTTACTATCTAAATAATCTGTTGGTACAGTAGGGTATGCTACCGGAATCTGAAAAATCTAATTACGTTCATGAAGGAAATGGGCTCGATCAATGATTGATTTATGAAATAAGGAAAAAAATTAAGAACTATATATGCGATAGTGTCCCTGACAACTTAGCTAAATAAATGGAACTACAAAGAACTGTATTGTTTGGCGTGATAGTATTTATCGGGAAGAGTTAATCATTTGACAACGATCGACATCGAAATTCTTTGAAATTTATTTAAAATTATCTACACGTGGACTTTTCAATACCGGTTTAAGATCCCTTTTTTACACAGCAAACAAACCAACGAAATGAGGAACCCGGTAATGTTATTATAATAAATATAAAATTTTAAAAGAAAATTAATGACATTACATATGCAAACGTTGATTGGCATAGAATAGTAGTGGAATTGATGCTTTCGGAGATTAAATTATTAGTTTATTGTTATTATATACGTTTGTAATAATGTGAGCTATATTTATAGAATGCATATACCTATATTTTGCAAACCTATATATTTCTCGAAATCATAATTATTACTCATTCTTCACATCAATTCTCACCATTGCTATGCTAAATATACTGCCAAAGGGAATAATTTTAATAGAAATAAAAGATATTACAACTCGCCATTGAAGGCTATTATTAAAATTATAAACTATGAATAGATTTTAGGTCATAATTTTAAAATTTAGAAGAAGGCAATAGTGGAAAACTAGTCCTGATTTGTTTTTACTAATTCTAGGCATTAGTAAAATCTGTAATATTTGTTTTCACAGTAAACGAATCGTTGAAATGTTAAATACATAGGTTTTAATCTATGAAATTTTGACATATTTTCCATATGGTTTCTATATTGCCTATAATTTTGACAGCGTAAAGCTCTATAAATAAAACTATATGGTATAAATTCATTCATAAAAAGAAGTTTTTCATAATTTTAGACCGGAAAGAATAAAAACCAAAAATTACCAATTATCAAAAAAATTAAAATAAAAACAATTTTTGTTTTTTTGAAACAAAATTCGACAAAGAAACATCAAAGAATAATTTTTTACTCATAAAAGTAATTAAAAAAAAATAAAAAAGTTAATTATTTTAGTTCCTGTATTATGTAATTTTTCCTGTGTAAAGATATTTTTTGTTTAAAGATACTTTTTTGTTGTTGTTGTTATGTTAAATAACAAAAAATAAACATAAAATTTTAATTTTTCTAAAGGATACAAGAAATAAAACTATAAAAATTTTATTTTTATTTAACCAATTCATTTATACAAAAAAACCATCAAAACCAACAACAGCCAACACAAAATTGTTTTTTTGGCATATCCGATTTATTGCCAAGAACGCCTTTGGCTGGACCCGGTCAATTGACTATGAAATGGTTGGATGATTATTCATGCGTGTGGAAATATTTTTGGGGTTTTCGACTTTATGAAAAAGTAATTTCAAATATTATTTAAATTTCAAATTTAATATTTTATTTGTTTGTTGAAAAATACCCTAATTCTTATTGCTGGCAATATTTTGCCATAAGGAAAATATATGAAAATGTTAGAAACAGAAATATTTATATGAAATTGAATAAATTTTTTTAGTGATTTTACTTGGTGATCGGTTTAGAACTATCCAAAATTTGTTATACGATTGATATACAAGATATGATCTTTGGGAAATTAATGCAAATTATTTATGAAGAAATTTTACCATCATAATTTTATTGAAGGAAGCAGAATCACAATAATCAACACAACATCATAAAATAAGGCGAACAAATCTAATCGCTGGAATTTGCTTCAACTTACTATATGTCAGAACTTGAGAACAGCATAAAACGGCCATGCTTCTTAACTATCAATTATAATTATAATATTAGTCAATTTGATAAATATTTTTTTTTGTATAAAATGGTAACTACTATCTTAAATAGATTTGAGTTGAACTCTTAACGCCAACATTGAGTTTAATTTCATTACTAGTAAATGTAAAGTTGTTTACCAGAAATATTTGAACTACATAGTATAACTCATTCTGTAGTGTCTAAAGCTGCTAATTCAAGGCGATACAAACGGAGAAAACTGCCGAACCTCAGGAATTTCATCGGAACAGGCGTGAAAAGTTAAGACAATCGAATCTACTCATTATTAGACCATTAGAAAAGCGAGCAACTGAGTTTCTTCAAATGCATACGAAGAAAGCAAAAGCAAAGCACCTAAACAATCGAAGACATTTTGTTATAGAGGTTCTGTTAACAAGATGACGAAACGAATCTGCATTGCTATTAATGTCTAAACGACTGCGACACATCGAAAGCTATATTGTCGATCCTGTGGACACGTGGCGGATGTTTCAAGTACAGTCTTGGTCAGTGACGAATAATTTCATGAAATAGTCAGAATAAACCAAATTGATGCAGTGATTAAACAGTATGTGCTTTAAACCTTAACCCTAACCATAATAACATGTAGTTTGAATATTGGTCACATTTTAAAAATACAAAATTCTTATGTAATTAGTGTTTAGAAATTATGCAGATAAATGCGAGAAAACTGCTTACTTTATTGGCCATTTTTTCGCACTTCATGAACCATTTTTGTCCGTAATTTTCAATCGCATTTCAACTTACAATTTCTAACCAATAATTACATCGGAATTTTGGGTTAAAGGTTCAATTAAATGCAAATTCTTTAAACTGCAATTTAAAAGTAACAAACTTGAATCGATTTTACTATACAGTTCATATTAATTAGATCAAAATTGACAGGTTTAATAATATTTATACTCCATATAAATTATATTTAATTCTAAAACAGCAACTTTTTGTTTTGGTCCGCTTTAGCTTCTATCTATATTTTATATAGATATTCAAAAATAAATATAGTTTAAAATTACATTTTGGCGTCATATCCTTTACAAATTGCACATCATTTTAATGATTTTTATTTTAAATTGGCCAAACAATTCTGATTCTGGGCACATGCTAAATTAATTTTATAATCAACAAAACTATATCACCCACAATATCATTATAATTTATACTAACTCTCATAAATTTCAATCAAAATAATATTTTCTACATGTCAAAAAATCATTTATATTTTTTATGAGTCGTAATTTTTCTTGGCAGGATATTAATGTCAACAACAAAAAAACTATTACAGAGATTTTAATAAAGCATTCTAGAAAATAAATTTTTGTAGCCAATGAGTAAGTAAATTTAAAATTTTCATATATCAACATATATCTTAAAAGTTCATTATTATTGCATAGACCAACAAAATAACAAACCCTAATTTTTCACAATAAATAAAATGTACAATCAAAATATAGGAAAACTGAAGGAGAACATTAGACAAGATGATAAATTTTTCATAAAAATTTTTTCACTTTGATTAATGAGGTGGAAACATGTTTTTTTCCAATTTTTTTTTTTTTTTTTGTTTTCTTTACAATTTTTCGCATTTTCTCACAGAAATTTTCAAGTTTTTCCATTATAGTATTTAGAATAAAGAATGAAAAATTAATTTAAAAACATTTTTTTATATTATATCTTTATTCTTTGATGAAAAAATAATTTTCATTTTTTTTAGCGAATTCATAGCGAAAATATAGCGAATTTTTTTACTAAATTGTTAAATTTTTAAGTTTCTTATAATATGATTTATTAGTCGTAAAAAGAAAATCAAAATTTTTCTTTATAATGTCATGGATTAATGGGTTAATGTGGAGTGAAAATACTTCTTATAAATAATTACAATTCGTCTGGGAGGCTGTTTATTGGAATAATTGATTAAAATTCGTTACATAATAATATTAGTGATTTTTGTATTTCAAAAATGGCTCAGCGGCATCATAGATATAAACTGAGATGTCCCCTTGCTATAATGATGACATTTGGAGCTTTATTATTGCAATTGTGATCTATAATCTATAAATAAACTAAATTAGCCCTTAAGGTTAAGACATTTGTGTCATTGGAATATTTTTCGATGTCCCCAGTCCATACTATTCCAAGTCAAAATAGAATACTTGGAATCGGTGATGTCTTTGAGTGCTGATAGGAGGAAAGATTTATCGCTTTCATATATATTCTAACTCATGGGACATAAATGCTAAATATTCGATCTTTTCTTAATAATTTCTAAAGTTTACCATTCTATTACAAGTTAGAACATCTCGAGATCTCGACGTTATTTGTTTTTATGTTTAAGTATTCTAACTCAAATTATGTCATTTTCTATCTTAATATTAATTACAAAATGATACTACATTATTATCGTAAGTTGCAAATCATTCTCTTTAAAACTTAATATTCACAACGTAAGAATCGTGAGTAAGAGTTTGTTAACCAAATTCTATCTTGAGTTGGAAATGTCGCACAATATCAAATTTATATTGTAAGTCAATCTGATGAAAATTACCAAGAATTCCAAGTCAAGTTATAAAACAATGATTTCAGTTTTAAAGTTAGGTTAAGTTACAATACTCAATAAATAAATTTATTTATTCTAACTTAAGTTTTTTAATATTATAACTAATTAATTTGTTAATTAACTATGTAATATTTTAATTTGAAACTTTGCAGAAATAAATTATCTTTTTATAAATACAAAATTTTCATGGACTTTCTTTCAACTAGGACTGAAATAAAACACTATTTATACTCGGCTAAAAAGTGATGATATTGAGTTAGAATCTATGTCCCCGATTTGTGCTGTACAGCATATCTTTCATACAACACAGCTAATATTGCAATAATATTAATTTGTCTTAGAAGTTTTTTTGTATAGTTTGAAAACTATCAGAAGCCTGGTTATTAACTAACTAAATATTAATAGGTCGTAGTTTGGGGAGGAGGAGGTTCTGTCTTAACGACATATTACTTATCTTAATATATACACAAACAACTTCGATACTAAAAAGGAGACAACCCTTTCAATTTTCCTACCCATACACATTACAGTACGGCATTACAATCTTTAATGCAATGCTCTGTAGCTAGCTTTAAAAATTCTTTTTTGAAAATTTTTTAAATTTATAATTTTGTAATCTTCATTATTCTGAAAAACAAAATTTATATTTTTGAAATTTTCCATTTTTCTTTTCGAAAATGTAAATATATTTTTAAATTATTACTCTAATAAATTTTATTAATACAGACGATATCATTTAAAATCCCAGCCTGAATTATTTATAGGTAAAAATAAATTTTTGCAATGAACCATAATTTTTTTTTATATAATATCTGACAACACCATAGTTACTACAAATAGAAAATCATTAAGAAAAACTTCACTATATATTTTCATTTATCGTATCGTACACTATCGTACAGTATAGCCGGCGAATGGCTGCGGTGTTTGTAATTTATTAGTATGTTTTGTGTTTTGGCAAAATGAAATTTTTACCAATTTTCATGGGTAATAAAAATTGGTATTATTATTATAAATATATTTTTATTTTTACTACCTATAAGGTTTATATTTTTACAATTGTCTAAGAAATTTATGAGTTTTTTGTGTGGTGGGTGTGCATTCTTCATTAAAAATATAAATCCTAAACGATATTTATTTATTTATTTCAAAAAAACAGAGTAAATTCTGTAGAGTTGAGGTCATAAATTTAATTTTTATATTTATATAATACAAGACTAACACGGGATATGGTTAAATTCTATGTAGACAATATAAAAATTTTAAAGAATTATTTTTTTTACCTGTATCTAATTTGTGTGCATTATATAAAAGTATCTATTCTATTAAAATATAATTTTAGAGTTTTTTTTTATATTACTTTACATTGTCCTTAAAATATATTTATATAAAGATATTACATTTTTCTTGTTGTCCTCACGCGTATTAGATTTATCTTAGCTCGGGTAATAAAAATTGTTTTAATTTACCTTTTTTTTTATGAACGCACTAGAAATTGAAGAAAGTATGTACAGGGGGTAGGTAATTAAGTATTTATAACACATTTCAAAAATTTTATTTTATATATTTTTTGGTAAATGTACAGATTAATTTTAAGATTCAGTTTTGTCCAGGTGGATAATTTTTGTTGTTGTTTAGTCCTGCCTGAAGTATTATATAGGATTAGGAAATAATTACAAGTACTTTGAAATTTTATGAAGAAATGATATTTAAGAATTTAAAATGTAAATTTTCATTAGAAATATTAATGAAGATTATAAAATAAAAGTTAAATTAAATATAAATTTGAAATTTAGTCTATTTACAATAATTTAACAGATCGTGATTAAATTTTCCTGTAAAATTTATTTAAGAGTTTCGGTTTCGCTGTTTTCGAGACACATTTGATCTTAAATTCATCTTCAAAGCCATAGTTTTCCGCAATATTCTAAACCATACAATAAAGGTCCAATCGTAATGTGGACGCAAACCTTTAGCGGTAGCTGTAGATTTTTTTTCCCCGCCAAGACAAATCCAGTACAAACGCAATGCTGGCGGTGGCGGTGGCTATGAAAATTATATTTTATTATATTATTATATTTTTTGTGTGAAATCTTTATTATTTATTTAAAGTGTCACTATGAAAAATGTCTGTCAAATTTAAAATTCGCCTCCTTTATTAAAATTCTATAGAGTTGGCAGTTAATATTCAACATTGTTCAATCTTGGTTGTAGCTTTTTTTTTCCTTAGCGCGGTGAACCCTAGCATTGGGTTTGCTTTCATTATTTTCCATATGTTGAACAATTTACAAAGTTTGCGCTAAAGGTTTGCGCCCACATTACGATTGGGCCTTTAAGCTTCATAGTATTTACAAATTTCTAGATACATCTAGAAATCCGATATTTTGAATATTCTAATTTTTATTAACAATATAAATTAAAATTTTCAATTTATTTTAAAAATGATCTTTTAACAAATCCCATACAAAAATTTTTAAATCCAATTTCTTAAAATTTCATTAAGTCTTACCACCTACAAGCCATAAACACGAGGATAAAATAAATATACAAATTAGGTAATTAAAGAAGTTTTATGTTTTATAGTTCATTATATTTAAAAAAGGTATTATTAATTTTGAAAAGATTCTTTCTGTTGTCTTTCTTTTTAAACAATATATAAAAAGGATAATAAAACTTTACCTAAACCTTTCTATTTTAAGACCTATAAACAATTTTATATCCTTATGATGATGAATATTTAAATCCGTTTTATTTAGAATTATTTTATGAACCAGGATTAATAAAAGTAAAACAAAAAGAAAATTTAAATAATTCTTAAAATTTATTTATATTTCTATAATTATTTTTGGAAATTTTGAAATAAAAAACCATGTTTTTATGGTGCATAATTTGAATATAAGATTTATATTAATTTTTATATGCTAAATTTATGTTATAAACTAACTTTATGATACAAAATTTATGAAATTTTGTGAGTTAAAATTATTTTAAATTCAAAATGTAGAAAAGTTAAAATCCCCGACGGTATAACGAAACGATTTCTTTGATAATTTTGGTATAGTGTTTCGGTCAAAATTAAAATTTTCATATTAAATATGAAATTTTTGTAATGGTTGAGAAATATTTCAGTAACTTTTCAATTAATATAATCGAATTTAATTATAATTTGAAAGAAAGCATTTTCATAAAAAGTTCTAAATGAAAAATTGTACAAATTATCATTAGTTTATATTTAAAAATTGAAAAATCATACTTTTTTATGAAAGATATTATTTTGTGAGATTAGAAAATTGATAATTCATCAATTTATATGAAATTTCATTATAAAATTCTTTATTTTAAAATTTAATGTAAAGAAAATATCAAAGATCCAAGAAAATTGATAACTTTAAACGTTACCAGTGCTCCATAAATTAATTTTCTATTCCTTTTTCAAAACTAATAAATCAGAATATAAACGAAAAAATCAAAATTTTAATAAAAAAAAATTTGTAAATGTAAAATACAAAAAATATAATTAAATTGTAAATAAATAAATGATAATTAATTTTCTAAAAAATAAATTAAAAATAAAAACGATAAATTCAATTAAAATTTTCTTGTTAAAATTTATTTATTGACCAAAATATTAAATCAGATTTTTATCATTAAAAACGTATTGCAGTTCCTATTTAAAATTTTACATCCGTGTATAAATAAGATATAAAATATATTTTCTAGAAATTCATTAAAATAATTATTAACACATAATTTTATTTCTATCAGATTACTACATTTTAAATATTAAAATATTAATAATTTAATATACAAAATTCAAAAGAATTTTTTTTCAATTCTAATTAAAATATCAAACATAAATAAAAAATATTTCTTCACTCTAATATCAAATTCAATTCATGAAAATTCTATAGAACTAATAAAATATTTTTATAATTTATGTTGTTGATATATAAAAATATCATTATTCATATAAATACACAAAAACAAATCATAATTCAAATAAATATAAAAAAAATTTCTTAATTGATTCATTGAAATTAACAATTTATAACTACGAGTTTAATATTATAAATTTAACTTAACAAATTGTTCTAGGAAATTATTTACAAGAATTCCAAAATCATAATTTACAAAAAAAGAGGGAGCAAAATAACATAAAATGTATGTATGTATTATAAAATTTTAAATATATATAAAATAAATCCACTACTTCCCATAGATTCTAAAAAAAAAAAAATAGTATCTTGTATCTTAACATAAAATAATTTTAGTCATTTTTCATAAAAAGAAATTTCATTTAAAAACATATTTTAATGTAACAAGAATACATAATTTTTGTGTTGATTATTTTTATATAAATGTTTAATAAAGAGAAATTGCGAGAAAAAGAGAGCTCAAAATTTATAATTCTCACAAATTTTCAATTCTATATTGGCTCAAAATTGAGTAATTGTTTTTGTATAAAAATTTTATAATTTTAAATACAAATATTCTCCAGAGAATTATTTACTCTTTATTTCCCCTTAAAAACTTAAACACAATCTTAATCAAAATCACACACACTTTAACAAAATGGGGAGGAGAAACTTTATATTTATTCAAAATTTCTTAATAAGGGGTAAAACGCATGCTTATTGATTGGTCAACTCGCCGCCATATTTAAATTTATATTATCATTCTGTCTTTATTTAACATTAATATTCAATACGTTTATCTCTTTTATGGGGGAAGTTTTATTCAAAAAAATAATTTAGAGTGGGGTAATAATATGAAGAAAAAAATATGAAATCAAAATAATTGAAAAATTATTTGAAAATTTTTGAGTAAGTCGAGAGTATTGTAAAATTGATTTCAGTTCGAGTTTGGCTTTGAATGAGTTTAGTCGATTCCGAAATATAAAGCGGTTTAAAAAAATTTATTAAAAAAATATAATTTAAATATTAAATAAATTAAAAAAATAATTGAATTTAAGAAAATTATAAAAAAAAAAATTATTATAAAATATTTGTGCAAAAGACACTAATAAAAAAAATATATCAAAATTAAAAGAATTTTGTTTTGTGAATTATAAACTTTTAAAGGATTTAAATAAAAAAAACCAAATTTTGGATAACCAATAATTTTGTGGATTATTTAATAAAATATTAATTAAAAAAAAAAAAATATTAACATAAAAATGGTAGTTTTAGAAGGAGGCGGTGGTATTGTTACCATCGGTAATAACCAATATCTTCAACCGGATTATTTATCACCATTACCAACAACGGTAGGTTCAACTTCTTCTATAAAAATATAAAAAAAAAAAATTCAACAGAAATTCATAAAAATTTTCATAAAAAAAACAAAATTAAATTCCAATAGAAATTAAAATATTTAATTAAAAAATTTAAATTTTAAAATAATAATATAATTTATTTTTTCATTATTTTACAGTTGGATTCAAAGAAAAGTCCATTGGCATTATTAGCACAAACTTGTAGTCAAATTGGTGCTGATTCAACAGCAGTTAAACCATCAGTTAATAATGATAAAAAGAAAACTGAATCATTATCTGGTAGTACATCAAAATCACCAACAATTAAAACACCAAAATCAACTACACCATCATCGACTGAAGTTAGGCTAGCATTTAAACCATATGAAACAAATGTTTTATCACATCATCATACAACCAATAATAATAATATTAATTCAAAACTTAATGAGGATTATTCACAGCAACGTCCAAATTCAAAATCAAGTGTATCAAATACACCAAATAATTTTAATAATTACAATAATAATAGTGATAGTGATAATTTATTAAGAAATAATAATAATAATAATTCAAGTGCTCGTATACCATCACGTAATAAATCTAATTCATCACCAGAAATTAGTGTCACAAATAATAATTGTAATAGTAATAATAGTGATTCGTCAAATAATTCAAATGGTGGTAAAATTACACCAAATATTGAATTACGTAAAACTGTATCACCATCTGGTTCATCACAACGTGGCGCTAGTCCAATAATCCGTTCTGGTATGGAAATTTTACATGGTCATCCATCCGCAAAAGATTTACAACAAATGAATAGTTATAAACAAAATGGTTATGGTTTAAGTCCATTAACAGCAGCAGCTTTATGTTGTCCACCTGGTATGGAACAACATCAAAATCCAGCATTTCGTCCACCATTTGCTGGTGGTTATACACATCAACATGCTGCTATGTTAGCAGCAGCAGCTGCTCAAGGATATCCAACTGGTGGCGGTGGTGGTGGTGGTCCCGGATCTAATCATAATCCTTACATTAGTTATCAACGTATAAAAACTCCGTCAGGTGGTGAAGCTATTGTACCAGTTTGTAAGGATCCATATTGTCCGGGTTGTCCGTATTCAGCGCATACCCAACAAATGTTAATGGGTGCACCATGTCCGAGCGGTTGTACACAATGTGAACATCAAAAATATGGTTTAGCAATGGCTGCATCATTAGGTTCATTACCGCCGGGTCATCCGTATGCATCAGCTGCAGCTGCAGCAGCAGCCGCAGCATCAGCACAAGCACAAATGCGTTCACCATATGTTTGTAGTTGGATTACTGGTGAGGCATATTGTGGCAAACGTTTCAATACATCCGATGAATTATTTAGTCATTTACGTACCCATACTGGTAATCTATCAGATCCGGCAGCTGCAGCAGCAGCATTAGCACAATCGCAAGCACAATCATTGTTAAGCTCTCTATTTCCACCAAGAGGATATCCGACACCACCATTAAGTCCAATGTCAGCAGCTGCAGCAGCAGCACGTTATCATCCATATGGTAAACCTGGTTCAATGCCACCATCTTTACAAGGATCACCGTTTGGTGGTGGTGCCTTTAATCCAGCAGCTGCAGCTGCCTTAGGACAATATTATTCACCATATGCAATGTATGGTCAAAGAATTGGTTCTGCTGCAGTTCATCAATAAATTTTTAATTATGGATTCATTGATATCAAATTTTGTGGATTATTGTCGTGTTCATTTCGAGTAAATATTAAAATATTACTAAAAACGAAAAAAAAAAAAATTATTGAATTTGTGTTTATGGTGAATTTGAAAAGTAATCAAAAATAAAAAAAGAAAATTGTTTTAAAAGAAAATTTTTCATTTGAAAAACTGTGATAACATAAAAAAAATTAAATTAAAAATAAAAAAAAAAAACAAAGAATATAAAATAAAAAAAAAGTCAAAAATTTAATTATAATTTCTTTAAAAAAAATAAATAAAAAGAAATTTAATAAAATATAAAATTATTCTATAAAAAAAATATAATTTTTTTTCTAAAAAATTTTTGTAAAAAAATGATTTATTTTTGAAAAATTATGAAAAATATAACAAATTAAATTTTTAAATTATATAGAATCGAAAAATGAAAAAAAAAAAAAATTATTAAAAAATTACAAATGTAAATATATAAATAAAAAAATATGAATAAAAAATAAATTTTAACTACTGTAATTTAAAAATAATAAAATATTAATTATATAATTCTAATAATTTAAAATTAAGAAATTAAATATAAAAAATTATTATTAAAGTAAGAAATAAACCAATGAGAAAAAATAAAATTATTATTAAAAATTGAAATATAAAAAAATTAGCGTTTTTATTTATTTAATTATATTTAATTATTGTAATTATAATTAACATCAATTGGATAATTTAGTCTGACAACTGACAAGTAGTAATGGCGGACTGACAAGTGCAACACGAGTCTATGAATTTGTGAGATCAAATTGTAGCTTCACAATTGCGAAATTACTATAGAATTTGTACGAAAAGGTCCGTTTTCATAGTCTAAAATTGATCTCTAAGTTTAGGAACATTAAGTTTTAATATCAATTTTCCTTCATTCGCTTTAATACTCTAGATTTGTTCTTTAAAGTTCACATATTTTCAAAGCTGTAATATTGCTTAGCTTAACCATTCTATATATTTCTCGTTAACTTGTTGATCTACTAAAGATTAATTTACGAAAGCTTCAATAAATTCAAAATTTTGACATAATATTTTCAAGTTGAATAATTAACTGTCATTCTTGAGTGACATATTTATGTTATATATTCAGCAGCGTAATAACCATGAAGTGTCGAACTGAAAGAGTCTGCACTGAAGGCTAATAAACTTTGTCCATTATTTTAAAATTTATTTATATTTACTTTAAGTTTTGTTGTATAATATCCATTAAAATTAATTAATATAATATTTTTATTGAATATAAATTAAAATAAATTTATTATAACTTTTTAATATGTACAACTATCAGAGCGTATTAAATAAAGCTATCATTAAAAATTCATTGAATATTCAGTAATTTTATATAATTTATATCATGATTTATATTATAATAATAAAACTATAAATTAGAAGGTTAATTTTATTTTAATTATAGTTATAAAATATTAATTAATTATTTACTGGTAATAGGAAACAACAACTAGTTAAGCGCTAAGCGATAGTATCTTTATCTTAAAGAATATTTGAAATCTACATTTCAATTATTTGAATAACTCACTGATACAGAAATGTTCGTAAATACAATCAAAATGTTCATTGAGCCAATGAACATTTGTAACATTTTTCATGAACTTAACTAAACGTTGCGTTGTGTACTTGAGCGGTGCTGGAAGCTGTACTTTGTCGCGATATGAGCAAAGCGTACACTGCACAGATCCACGTATATTTATTATTTGAACAACGATAACTCTAAAAACTGTTATTGCTCGGCAGCAAAAACAATACAGAATAGTTTAATATCATTGAGCTTCAAAATCAGCTTTCGCCCAGCAAACACGTTTGCTCCATTCTGTGTACATTAGTCAATGAAATTATGTGAACAGATAGATCGCAAGCATATAAAAAAAACTGCAGATTCGCTAATAGCATCACTCTGAACATGTCCTAATTTGAAATATGTAATTATTATTTTTTTAATAAACATTTTCATTTAAACAATTAAATAAGTTCATTGATTAATAAATTAATTTTTTTAGTCGCACAAATAAGCTTTGAAGATTGAAGTATAGTATTTAAATTTAAATTTCCATAGAAATACTTTATCAGTAAACTAAGAGTATTAGTAGTAATTCTAAATTTTTATATCAAATACAATTTGTCAATATCATTGAGCTTCAAAGTATCGATATAAATCAACTTTTATATGAACTTAGTACAAAAAAATCATTAAACAAAAATTATGATAACATTTTTAGTTAACATAATCGCAATAATCTTACAATTAAAGATGTCATAACTGAAAAACTGAGGTTTTAGATGTCATAACTGAAAAACTTTAACATTATCAAAATCATTCAAACCTTATGACTTAATTTTAATACTTTTAATTTCAAATTTTTAGTTTCAAAATATTATTATTCAAAAGCTTAGAATATCAGAAAAACCATTGGTTAAAATTAAACAAAACTGTCTAAATAAGATTTAAATTCTACTATATATATAAATTTTAATCTACTCCAAATAAATATTTCATAAGAATTAATTTAAAAAACAAATCAATTCAAATAAATCAAAATTATAAATTACTAAATTAAAAATCTATCATAAATAATTTATCATTATTTCAATTTGATAATCTGTGCAAATCAGAATTTTAAATTTTTTATAAAATTTATTTACTCCAATATTAAAAGATCTTTAAAATATTATATGAAATAAAAAAAAATTTGAATTAACTTTAATATATTTCCAGTAAAACTAATAAATTATATTTCAAACAAAAAATATATAAATTTTTTTATTAAAATGAAATATCTCTGAAGTAATTTTATTGCTCATAAATAAATCAAATCAACAAGAAAATTGGAATCTTTATAGAAAATGGTATAATAATAATTTTAATTTTCATATTATTATCGTGAAAGTCTTTTTTTATATTGCACCAGTAATCATAATTTATAAATATTAAAATGTTATGATTTATAGTATTTTTGCCTTGTAATATAAATAAAAATATAGTCATTAAAAAAATATTTTAAAAAAATATGTGGAATAGCAAAAATTGAAATATTATGGAGTCCGTACACATGATTTACTAGTTCTAAGTACTATATAACAAATATAACAATAATTCAAATAAAAATGCCACAAAATTAATATCACAATTAAAAAATTAATTGATTTTTTGTGTAATTTATAGTCCAATAAATTTATTGTAAGTAGCAATAGAGCTAGAGCGTTAGTATTGTAAGAAACAGTTAAAGAAAGAGTTAAAAATTTGCCCCGTTGTACAATGGATGACTTAATTTGGTCTACAGACGATAACATTTTGTGGCGGACTTGATTTTACCTGATTCAATCATATTATACATATAATTAATACTCTATAGGCTTCGTTCTTTGGTTTTCCTGTGACAGGAAGCACAGACAACACATATTCTATTATATCGTTGGTGAAGATGTGAAGCTTCGTCAGTAGAAATTGTTCAAAAATTACAATTTTGTACTTCTTTTACTTCTTCTAGTTTTACAGGCCTGGGGGAACTTTAGCCTTATTCACAATAAACCTCCCTGTCTCTATAGCATCGAAATATTTTCTGTGATATTTTCCATATTATCCATCTTCACTGCACCATTTATTTTACGAAGTATTTTCCTTTCATTTAAAAAAATCACATTTTTAACTTAGTTTGCTTTTACTACTTACGAGGTAAACCCCTTCAAGGCCGATATGTGTATTTCAGTTCAGTTAGCCAAAAAAAAAATAAGACTTTTTGATTTAGAAGTTTAGGTTGAAAATTAGGTTTAACAGGTATTTAAATAAAAAAATTGAAAAGTCAATTTGTTAGTAGTTGCTATACTAAATAGGAAGCCGTACAAATTAAATTTTCAAGCCTTTCCAAATTGTATAATTTTTCGTTTAGGATATTATAATGTTTTAAGAGAACTATATTGTAGACAATTCGGTAAAGCTTTCTGCTTTAGTTATACCATAACAATGAAGACCTTATAAATATGAAATTTAGCAGTAATCATATCTTAATTATATACTACTAACATTTCAAAGAAACTGGCTTTATAATAGCCTGACGAAACCAAAACCATTTTAACTCTTATGTCATAACTATATAAATATCAAATTATAGAGCAGCAAAAACTATATAAATTATAAGCTCTTTAAATAATAGCCACATGTGTCTGTCAATCATAATGAAAATTTTAAATGATATTACATAAATACTGTAATTCTTTTGACTTATATACAGTACATACCTACATAGTTTTCTAAAATTAATTTTACTGTACTTATTACACAGCTGGAGGTCGATGATTTTTGTCGATTGTTTTGTTGTTAAATCATATATTCTACTCAAACTTCTCAAACTTAAAGCCGCAACAAATAATAAAATATTTTTTTTGCATTATGATAACCGCGTGTCACAGTAGGCAAATAAAAAAGTGAGACATCATAATTTTATTTTTTGTCTGTTTTCATTTTCAGCTAGACATTAAAAATAAAGAATTTTAATGTAAATATTTATGTGAAACTGACTGTGAGCGGTGGTACACTGATTTTTTTATATAATAATAATAAAAAAAGATATTAAAATAAATTTCACATAAATTATAATTTTAATATTGTTATAAAAATAGAGGTTATCAAAACGTCATAAATCATTAGCAATCATAAGACATTTTAATGTGGTTGAAAAAAAAAAAATGGAAATTTTATAATATTATATTTTTATGATACCTCATAAAAATATATCTACGAGGCGGTGTTATTTAAACAATCTATATACCACTACTCTACATCAAACATTAGTGATAATAAGGGGAATTTAGTAATATTATAAAAATGTTTTTTTAATATGCCTTGGCAGGAGATAATCAGTCAATGTGAACATTTGTTTACCTAATCTTTAATATGATTTGTTATGATCTCTTAAGATTAGTATACACGATGTGTCAAATTTGTTTTTGCATTAATATTTATAAAAAATTGAAATTTTATTTTTTGTTTAGCTTTGTTTTCCAAATGAAATGAGTAAAGTAACATCTGTTTAGATAGAGATCGTAAAGAAAGAATGATATAGCTTTTATATAAATCATCAAATTCTGCATTATACTAAAAATCAGTTACTTATCTTCAATTCTTTATATATGTAGATCATAATTACAGTTGAACTCTAGACATTTCTAAGGAAAATAGCAAGCAGATGTCTCTTTATATATTTGGCAGCATTGGTTTCTTGAGGCTTCAAAAAGAAGAATCGATATAAATTTCGAAAGGAACTGGTTAGGATAATATCGAGGAGGAGTGTAATAACAATAACTGAATCTATAGTGGGAAATAATTCGCGAAGTATTTTGATTTAATTCTACGATGCCTTAAGGGTAGCATAACTTCCTTCTTTCTTACTTACCACCTCGTCCTTAAAGTTCTAAAAGATATAAAAATATTAATCTAAATTTAACTCAAGTGGCTCTGAATAAATAGGTATAAAATGAAATTATCATCAAGTATCTCCATTCAGTAGATGATAGGAGGCTTTGTGATGAATCAATTGACAAATTTTTCAAGCTATTTAGCTATAAAGTGAGTTAGCTTTAAATTGGTACCCAGTAATAAAACTTTACAATATTTAGTTGCGATTCTGCTATTGAGAAAAATGCAAATGGTTGAGTCCATTTTTGGTTAGTAATACAAAATTAGTAAGACGAAATTTTAAATAAATTGTCACAAAAATTAATTCTATAAAAAGAAACATTTCATCAATTCTTTAAAAAGCGGAATAAATTCCATTTCGATAAAATCGACTTAATTATTACTACAGTAGAATTAATGCCAATTATTACAGTGACATTAATTCCACTTTTTTTGGGGTTATTACAGAATTACAGTGAGGTTTATTGCCTCTCGCCTCTAATACAGGATGAACCTTATCGTAAAGTTGAAGGCTATAAAATTACACTAAATAGTAATTAAACCTTCTTACTTATGTTCCTTGATCTTTGAGCAATTATACATTCAATTATATAATTATACATTCATCTTAAAGTTATTAATGTTACGATCTTTAGTATACCCACAGACATCAAACTTTTAATATAACACTATAAATTCTATAATTCCATGTAATATGATTTATTACATCCTAATATCATTTCTAACCAGTTCTACAATAATTACAACACCTCTCTACTCTATTCATCTTAATCGTAATTATAAAAATAATTATACAAAATACCAAAACAACACTGCATCGTTAACTATTAATCCATCTACCAAGTATTATAGAGACAACTTGATTACTTGTAGTAAAAACTGCTGATGGCAATAAATAATAAAATTAAAATAATGACACAATCACTATACAAATAAAATATATACTTCCTTAATAGCATGAACCCATAGTACGATACAAACAGAGATTACATTAAAAAAAAAAAGATGAAAAAATAAAAATCCAGGCCAGTCATAAATTTTAAAATGAAATTAGGTATTACAAAAAAAAAAAAAAAAAACAATTTCTCAATTTGATTTATAACTAAATGAATGTTTTGACACCATATACAGTTATAATACTATTTATATACTTATCATTATACTTCATTTTAAATATAAATAATTATAAATACAACATAGATTTACTAAATACAACATGGCCTCTTAACCTATGATCAACTGAGTTGTGACATATTAAGATTACACTCATCACAATTTGATGTTAAATTTAAGACAGATTTTTTTTTATTTTAATTAAGTAAAATATGACTTAATATAAACTGAAAGCATTCAGAATTTAGTTATATTATTCTTAACTGAAATGGACATGTCTGTTTTAAATTTATTAACCCTTTAATCAAATCAATGCCATAGGAATGTTAAAATAAATTTAGGGACCATTTTTATAACTTGATATTTCATATTTCATATAAGTTTATTTTTTAAATATAAATTTGATTAATCTAATACAGAAATTGGCTGATGCTGATACTAATATGAAATTGAGAACTTGATTAGACAAATTGAAATAGAGGTCAATTATCTGTCAAAATAATTAATAAATGAAATTAGAATAGTTTCCGAATTCCCATATGAAGAAAACTATATTGTGATTAAGTTTAAAATCCAATTTTTCTGAAGCCAATTATATCGTATCCGGATGGGTCCATAATTAATATATATAGTAAGAAGTAGGAATTCAAGCTTCGAAATTAATTTTCAGTATGATGCAGTAGAAAGTGATTAAAAATAAAATGAAACTATATCAAAGGAAATAAATTTGGAAGCTCAGCATAATAGGGTCATTATGCTGAGCTAATAAAACTCAGCAATATTGTCATCAGGACCAAAACTGACCTCAATAAAATTAGTCTTAATGACAAAAAACAACAGAACACATTTTCTGCCACTCCGATGCTTCCTCATCAACGAAGAACTGGCAAATATCTAGGCATCTTAAAGTCTATTAAGTGTGGTAGGAAAGGGGCTATAATGTTCAATAGATCGATAAGGTCGCAATGCTCCCATGGGTTTCAATTAGCAAAAAATTCAAGGAATATGGAAAAGTTTATATCATGTTCGAATTTCAGACGAAATTGAAAATATTTTCTGTATACTTTCAAATGAACTACTAGTTTCTCATACTCAAGTGGTGTACATCAATTTTTATGAATTTAAAATGTACAATTGAAAATAGTAAAGATTTAAATGCCATTTTTATGACAAAAAAAGAGTTAAAGTGATGTAATTATGTTGCAAAACAACAAAACGCTGGTTTTTTACAGACTATGGATTATGTGAAATATATTCTAGAAAGAAATAACATAAATATCTCATTGAAATTGGTTAAATTTTACATGAATGACAGGTTTTATTCATCTATGGACAATTCATTACCCAGAGATAATTACATTTTTATCAGACAATATAGCACGACTTTTAAAGGGTCCTGTATATTAATAATAATCTTGATAAATTATGATTTACATTTTTCATATAATTGTTACCATATTTTATGAAAAAAAAAAAACCAAACTCAAATTTAATCTAATAAAACTGTGAAATTTTTTGAAAATCATAATATACTTAAATAAATAATATTTAAAGCCATACAAAAATCATAAATTTAAAAAATATAGTATAGAAAATTCACTTTAAATAAACAATTTCTTAAGTGAATTTTGAGTGCACCCTAAAACTCGTATAAACGATATCTTTAATAGATATTATGTTGTTGCACGATAATTTCAAAAAAAAAAAAAAAAATTATACATGGGTAATAAATAAATAGTTGTACGCTTTGTACGGATCTGTTTAGCAACATAAAATGTGTCTATATACCAGATACCCAACAACATAATATATAAATCTATATTTGAACAGCTGATGGTAGACCTTAATTAACAGTTTCTTCTTTTGGAAAATAAAGAATAAAGTTGCAAACACAACATGACACCGACAACCGGCATTAATGGATTCTTATTTAAGTTTGTTGTTATTGTTGTTATTTGCTTTTACATAAATTAAAGATTTTGTTTGTTTGCATCTTCTTTTTTGGCTCTCTGGTTATGTTATTTGATATAGAAAGATTTATATTTTCCTGGGTGATGATGGGTTTCGTATTTTAATTTAACATAATAAAATGAAAAATGTTAATTTCCCAGCAGTTGTTGTCTAGAGATAGTACAGAGTATTATATTTATCGCTGCAATATAATATTTTTGCGTAAATTATAAAATTTTTAATGTAGCGTGATATTAATAATAATAATTGGACTTTTTTTATATAATAATGAATTGAGTAATCATTCCATAAAAAAGTAAGTTAAATAATTAATTACCAAATTTATGGCTAAATAATGCTTGAAATGTCGTAAATAATCTTTATGAAAAATTGTAGGCCATTTTCAAAGCATTAGCTTTCAATAAATTTGCTAATGGAGTGTGGAGAGGAACTGTATCAACATAATTTGTTTAGCATCTGTCGTAATAGATGATTATATTATGTGAGTTATCGAATGCTTCAGTCAAAAAATATCATCATTGGTTCAATTTATTGTTACATGCTCCCATCCTTACAAGTAAACTTAATTTATATTTCAGTATTTTGGTTCATACATGTAATGAAGTAGTCTGGAAATGAAGCATTTGTATCAAAAGTTCATATTTAATAAAACATTTCTTGAGTTTCTGCAGCTTTAAATGTGATATAGGGTGCGGTCAAAAACTCAGCCGGTGCTCAGTTTTCGCAGTCAGTCAGTAAGTCATTAATTTAAATTTCCACCAAAAGCAGCACAATGTGTGGGATGAAAATACAGAATGCAAACGCAACCGATGTAGTTAATGCAGTCGAGGAAGTTAGGTAAAAGTTTTAATTGTCATTTTTATTGTTTCGGTTTTTTATGATACAACCGTCAAAATGGTTGATTTTGATGATGAAGAGTAAGTAATTAAATACTTTACAAATTTAAAATATTATTTTTAATATTGACAATTTGTAGCCGGTCGTTTAAATATGCAATCAAAATTTATGCATATTGGAAGCTTTTCGGATTTTTGACACTGCATAAGCTGCGCATCTTCTTAATTCTTGATTGCACCCATAATAATGAAATTTTGCAATATATGTATTCTCATTTCATAGAGACAATAAACAGGACACTATTTTCAGATTGCTGTAAATTAAATATATCTTCATTATATAAAAAATCCTATTATATGGCATCCATATAAAATTAGTATAGTATCAATAATTTCAGCAATATTTCGAATAAAGTCGTATTCTTTGACCTGATTTTCATTCAAAACAAATTTCATATTATAATTCTCTATTACAAATCATACATCAAAATATTTCCCTGTTACCCTAACTCATAATACAATCTTTTGAATGAATAATATCTTTCAATAATTCATCATTTTATATATAATTGGCGCCTCACATCACTTGAATATATTGTTCGAATTATGTCGTCCGTCAACACAAAAAATTTATGTCAACATTATATTTTTAATAAAATATAAAATAAAATTAATAAAATAAAATGCAATATGAAAAAAGAAAAAAAAAATGATTTTTTTGATACTAATCTTCACACAAAAATTATTTGTCCATTCACCGTATGAAAAATCTTCACCACCAAAGCAATTTTTATCTACCAGGAAATTATATATTTTGTTGTTAAGTGTCTATACATTTATATCCAAAATGATACAAATGAACAAAAAAAAAAAAAAAACATAAATGTCCTTACAAATACATAAATCTTTATTTGTTATATCCTGTCAATGAGTCACTGAGGCTAATCCTCTATTTTCTTTATGTTTTCCTTCTTTTCTTGTTGGTATACTAATAAAAATAGGTGTACGTACTATTTATATATTAGGCAAGATATTTTATTATAACCTTCAACAAAAGAGAAAATAGATAGTTATCCTATTTTTCATCCATAAATCTTTCCGGTCAGAGATTTTTTTTTTTTTTTTTTGTTAATTTCTTCTGTATCTTCTATTAGGGAATTTTTTCTTGTTCATATAATTCTTTATAGTAAATTTTATATAATTCTGTATAATAACATTCTAGATTTTGGTCAAAATATTAGATCGTTTATTTCCTGTATTTAGTTTGATATATAAAATAGGTTTAGGTAATATAAGTTATGCGGACCGATATTTTTGGGCCATTATTAAAAATGGATTTCTTTTTCTTTAGCATGAACTGTTTCACATAATATTTACGCCTTTTTTAGGTCCTATGGGTTAAACCAAATTGGATTAGATGTAAAACCTCCATCACGAACAGAAGGTATATAAATACTATATCAATACAAATAAATGTTCAAGATTTACTTGCTCATTATCCTACCGGTTATTAATGAGAAATTTGTCATAGTCTATCAGTTAAGTTGTTAAGTAACTCTATACCCCGCCCGATTTTTATTTTCTTATGGAAAAAATCTGTTTCTTATTAAAAGTGGTGCAAGGAATTCTTATTAAAAACGATTTTCTTATTAATGTTTTTTATTATAAAGCGAAAATGATTATTAAGTGATAATGATTTCAAACGACCTTTCTTGAAAAATATTAAGATGTATGTATATCAAATATGATACAAAGCGTTTGAACGAAACCAACTTTTTCAATTATAAAAATAAATTACATAAAGGAAAAATTAAGAATTATGTAAAACATTAATGATCAAAATTTTATGAAAGAAAAATTAAATTTACGATCATTTATTGGCAAATTATTAATTGCACTCATGCTCACAATTTTTAGGTGAAATCAAAAATTTCAATTTTAATTTTTGGTGGTCTTCTTGATATTCTCGCATATTAGTTAATTTCGAATTTACATAAGAATTGGACTATTTTCAGTGTTAAAATATGCGAAATTTAATAAATTCGTTTCTATTCTTTAATAGCATACAGTTTTCTATAAAAAGACTAACTATAAAAAGATCAATTCCAACTGCTATGTAAAAATATATTGATAAATACATCAATCACTTATAGTTTAGTTTATTTTACCTAAAAAACACCACATTAATTTTAATTATTTAATAATTATTTTAAAATACACTAAATTTTAATTGAATTTTCCAAAAAATTCACTTGTTATATTTATTCATTAACTAAATTTTCACTGTTTACCAATTATGCAATAAACTTTGAGAAATTTCTACTATATCAAAGATGTATCGAATATGATACGTTGAGCAGTTAAGGAAAACATTTGCTTGTTTTCATTTAATTACGTTTATAAAGTGTTGTACCAAATATGGTACAATTCACAGCGTACCGAGAAAAAGTTAAAAGATTATATTTCAAATTGTGTCATTGAAAGATCGCCAAAAATAATTGAAGTATCGCCTAAAAATACCTAAAATTCTGATATTTCCCTATATGAATATAAAAAATTCCGGCCCATGACTAATAAAAGATATCGAAGACCTGAACTAAAATCAAATATCTATTTTTGTGCTATACAATATGTCGATATGTGCCATACACTAATATAGGTATACAAATAATATGGACTAAAAGATATGGTGTTAAATGCCATCTTCTGGGGGTTATCAATTTTCCTAAATATATATTTATTCAATATTTATTATTTTTATATTAAAAGTAGAAAGAAATTTAGTTATTTTTAGTTTTATATAATCATCCATAAAATATCGAGAAAGAAATCTATTGAAAAATTGGTTATAAAGTATATTTAAAAAGGATTTCCAGGTCATAAAGTATTATTTAAAGATTACCCTACAAAATATATTGTATACAAAATATCTAAATGGACATTACAGAATTAAAGATAGAGTGGAACCACAGAATCATTTCCACCTATCAAACATTCCCCTAAAGAAAAGCCATAAATTTTACTATAAAAAAAATTGAAATAAACCCAAATACAATGAAGAATAATGAAGGTAAATTGGAATGATTTCAACCTTTCAAAGACCCGAGGATGTTAATTCATTTTGTAATCAATTACAATTTACGGTGAGGGTTTTTTTTCGTTGTTGGTTGTTGAATAAATTAAGACATTTTAATTGACAGATGACAAAATTTATTATTTAAAATTTTACACAGCGTTTATAATAAAATTCTGAATTGATAAACTGTACGGCAATTTATTAATAGGCCTGTAAGATCAAATTCAAAATAATATGTTTAAAAATTAATATACAAAATGATTTATATCCTTCAATCAAAATTTGTTGATAGAATAATCTTGTGGTCGCTGATAAGTGCACTTTATATTCTCCTTCTTGGGTCTTATATAGTTGAAAATGATTCATAATTAATGAACCAGAATCTCTATAGATCATTCCAAGTTATTTACCACCAGATGTCGCAGTTATAGGATAATATTTGGTTAACATAATTTGTTGTAATACCAACGTCAGATTCTATCCAATAAAAACAATTTTAGCCTCTGGCAAGAACAATTTCGTTAGCATAATCGATTAAAATTTGATTTTTAGTAGATCATTAAGCCTGGGCTGCACTGTTTCGATCTGTTTAGTTTCGATTCGTTTCGAAAAGTTCAAATTTGACGTCTCCATATATTTTATATGAGAAATCGATTGAGTGGACACATAGGTCGTATCGGAACGAATCGAATCGAAAGATTTTGGAACAATTGGAATTTTGCGAATTCAAACTGAAGGAAATGTCAAGAGAAATGAAATTTGACTGTTTCAAAAAGAACAAAAACAAAATATAGGTGGTTTAATCGATTGTGATCGGTAACTATGTGCTCAGTCTACTTAACCGTCGAATCGAATCGAAACTGAACTAAACTGATAGGAACAATGTAGCCCAGGCTTTATTTTGTCTAACAAATAATTGAAGTTATCATAGTTTTGCAAAGTAAAAATCACAATTACGAATACTTTCTGTGTCTTTTTAACCGACGAAAGTAGTAAATCGCTACTAAGGTGATGTAAGTCTTTTATGGTCTCAGAACAAACTCGAACTTGAGTCTTATTTAGACTTAAAGCTACATTTCAATTACAATTTTATTAAATAGAGCTTTGGATCAATGAGACAAGCTCGACTTATGAGAAGTAACTGAAATTCAGCCTTAAGTTAATAGAACTATAATCGAGGTTCATTTTTGGAGCTGCACACCTTAGCGAACCTCTGATATAAATATGACAACTTAAATTGTGATATTTATTTCGAAGTAACCAAAATACCAACTGTCCCATAACCAAACTATTTACCTCATTGTACATATTTATTTTAAGCTAATTACTTCACATTTATTTATATTAAATATTTATTACAATCATTTCCATTTTCATTAAATTTAAATTGACAGAATTGAATTTGTTCTTTATGTTTATGTACAGAATTATTTTCACCCATCAAAAAAATATATCAAAATAATAAAATTGCATCGAAACGACAAAATTTATAGTAAAAAAATTATTATAAAACATGAAACAAAAACAAAAAAATTGAAAACTGTCAACATACATCATTTTAATAAACATGTGTCAAAATTGTTAAATCGTTAAAAAATAATATTTTTTTTTTTATTTATATTTTGTATATTATATATAGAAATGTTGTTATACATTATATTAACACAAACAATTTTATATACAATATTTTTGTATCTCCGTGCTCTGTGAACCTAATTAAAGATACATCACAAATCTAAAGCATAACTATAACAACAACAAATATAATTTTAATGTCAAATTTTATGTATTATTATTACATGTTATGAGACCATATAATATTGGTTATGTCTCCTCTATCTCAAATTATACTGTACAATTTATATATGTATATAAAACTCGGTATATTATAGAAACAGATTGTGCATGTCGCATGCCAAATGGTCAGGACAGTTAGTGACAGTTTTTGTAATAGCATTTTTGACTTTCATATATTTTCCAATTTTTTTTTTTCTTTTTCATATTATTTCTAGTTTTAAAGTTTATTATAATAATTCAAAAAAAAAAAAAAAATCTCTGGATTGTATATAACATTTTCATGCCTTGTCAAATTTTTACAGCTGGGTTGGAATG
Organism: Rhamphomyia laevipes; assembly: GCA_963920725.1. NCBI lineage: Eukaryota > Metazoa > Arthropoda > Insecta > Diptera > Empididae > Rhamphomyia > Rhamphomyia laevipes. The sequence continues at coordinate 50,700,200 of OY987258.1, read as the reverse complement.
TCATTGTATGAGACATAATTTTGTGTACGATTTGTACGATATAATTTATATGTATATAAAAAAAAATTGTTGGAAATTTCATATGTGAAAAATTTTATGTTTTATTATCAAAATTATTGGAATAAGTAAGAAATTTAAAATATTTTGTGACATATAAAATTGAAGATAAATATGTTTTGAATTAAGATTTTGAATAAGAGTTTTAATAAATATATCATCGTATAGTAAAAGGTACTTAGATATGCGATTAATGAAACGTATAAACTGTGCAGAATGATCTGATGGAAGAATAAGGGAAGCAATAACTTAAGATGATTTAAAATTTACTATATAAATATAGAAAATAATTATTGACATATAATTAATCTAATATTATTAATGTCTTATATCAGTGGTGGTTGTAGAAAGCGTGACACTATAGTAGCACTGGAAATGATATTACTTGGCACGCAAAATTTTTTAAGATATTCCTGTTGTATTATGTAAATTAAGCACACTCATTGGACCAGAGCTGTTTTGCAGTAAACCAAGAGGACACCACAACCGCGCTTTATGTAGATGGATTGAACAAGAGCATAAACTACCAATATCAAAAAAACTCAGAAAACCAACTAAAATAAAAGTGGAATATGTAATAACACTCAGCATGCAGGACATAAGAATCGTGACAGGCCTCCTGACAGGACGCCAGTCCTTTGAACTACCACCTCAGTAAAATGAGCCTGGCTGATACACACATCTGCCGCCTCTGCCTAAATGACAAAGAGGTAAAAAGAACACATCCTCCGCCACTACGAGGCATTCGCAAGAAGCAGAGAATATATCTTAGGCAAAGTTCTTTTTACCTCTGAAGAAATGGGCAATATTTCCCCATCAAACATACTAAGTTTAAATGGTAAGTAAGAGGAATAGGGGCTTTAAACGCAGCACAATAGATCGTTCGCGCTCCCATTCTCAAATAAAAGAAATATAAATTAAGCGGAGTTACGATATAGTTTTATTACAATTTTACATTGCAGTTTTATTTTACGTTGGTCTCAAAGAGACACGCGTTTATAATTTGTTTTAAAAAACTATTAATGGCACGCATATGATAAAAATGTTCATCTCAACTGACCTATATACTAATATACTTTAAAATAACTAGGACAATAAGTTTTACTTAAATATACAGGCTACTTTCGTCCTGAACTACTTGAAGCCAACTTAACTTAGATAATTCTAGTATTATATGTTCTATAATTAAGCATGTAATTAGATTTATTTATGGTTTATGAAATATATGAAATGAAATCATCAAATCCCTTCTATAAAACTACTTACAATAAGTCTTGAAAGTACCATAATTTGCTTTCTATTCAAATATATAATAATAAAATGCTGTTTTATACAAGAAAATTTTCCAATATTATAAATGACAAGTACATACATTTTTATATATAATAATTATTATATTTTAAAATTGTCCATTTCATTGGTTAAATTTTGTCCACCTACTTTTATACTGAATTTGCACTTATATATGAAATATCTTCATTTACTATTGAACTTGACATTTTCAACCTGAACATAATTTTATACAAAATCCTAATTTTAAACTTTCTATTGATCTCTTTCAGAAATTATTATTGAAATTATATTAAATAATATCTAAAACCACCACAAACAAACACTGGCATTGAAAGGATAATAAAAAAAGGAAATAATATTTTCTATATAATATGTAAAATGTCATTTTAAATTACCACATTGATATGTCACTTATGTCATGTTCAATACAAAATATGGAGATTAACATTATGAAAATTTTAAATAAAATTAATGTGAAAATTGTTTTTTTTTTACTAATGCACTTAATAATTTCACATATGTTGGAAAATTTGTTAGTTTTTGAAAATATTACACAGAGTTATATCATTATTTTGAGAGAGAGTTGGCAGAATGAATTTACGGACTTGATCAATGGAATAATAATAATTTTAAGGATAGCATAAAATATAAAATTTATTATTTTTTGCCATACATTAATTTATTATATTGACATATATATTTCAAAAAAAAAAGGATGAACCTTTTTGATGTATAAGTAAGTGCGTTAATACGATTTTAAATATACAACAACAATTATAAGTTCATTCATTTTAATTTTAGATATAATATTCGTTAAATTTTAATATATTTTTTTTGCTAATTTAATTTTTTGATTCACTCTATGGGGTCATGTTCATGTCATATATAAAATTATGAAATGCTTTGATTTTATGCATACAAAATTATGTATATAAATAACATATTGAAATATTAGGGAGAAATTAAATTGATAATAATTTTTTAATATAAACACTGAGAAAAAATACATAGTCATAAATTCTTTCTACTTCAAGTTTGAAAATATAAATTAGCTTTAATGTTGCAGAGAGCACAGCACAGTGAAGAAAATCTCGATTGCAATAAGATTTTAAAAGTAAACGATCAATTTTTACAAGTTATATACAAAATGTCAATTTCTGATTGATTTTATTGTAATTTCTTTCAAAGCCATAGAAAAATCAAAGATATTCGTTTTAATTCAAAGCCTCACACTATAATGCTCTAATCGGCCATTATATTACCACATAAAAGACATATTCGATGGATAGAGGTTACACAAATATGAGAATTCCCCCAATTAGATTTTGTCATAAAACTTTTATATTTCAATCATTTGCTTTCTCATTCCAATAAATAATTTCCTATTAATTGGCTATATAAACAATAAAGATTAAATCTCACTTTATATACGATTAGATATAATACTGAATACGCTGAGTACCAGTCTATATCTTAAAATTTTCAATTCATAATTTTTTTTCAGTGTACTAACAAAAATCATTGATTGCATTGCAAAATATTCAGGCGGATACATGTTGTCATTATGTGTTAGGATCAGTTGTCAGAATATATATAATTATGGTAACTTGAATAAGGGGGCGGAATTTTAAGTGACAGCCTAATATTTCAATGTACTTAGAGAGATGATAATAATTATAGCATATAATATTTAAAATTCATTTCTTTTGTATCATGCAATTTCACAGCCCATGCCTTGAAAACATGAAAGTACAAAAAAAAAACATATTCAATCTAAAAAGGTAAGGTAATATCAACATTTTTTTTTCATCTCTGATGAATTACAAATTTTAAGTCGGATAAATGTCTAGTTTTGTTTGCACTTTCACATATCAAAAGATTTACAATAAAAAAAATCATCACAATAATACCAGAAAAATTGTTCAATAAATGATGACGATGAAGTTTACATTTTAAAAATTAACATGACATGACATATTAGGGTGCTAAAAATTCTTCCCTAACTTTATAATATAAATAATCAGGTTATTTTACGAGGAATTGTGTACAACAATAATGAAGTGTTGCGATGGAACATGTTTATATAAAATTTAAATTGCTCAGATCAATTTAAATTTACGTTTCCGATGGGAAAAGATTCATAATAATTTTGTCGAACCGATTCGTAATGAAATTCGACGCCATGTTTTTTATCGTGATTTATACTTTATGCTCGTAAAAGTACAATCCTAATTAATATTAAATTTAATGGATCCTAAATATCTGAAATTTTTCATATTCTTGAAGTTTACTTTTAACAAACTCCGAGTTTTGCCCTACCCCTATTTTAGCAGTATTTTTTTTCTTCATTTGATTTCAATTTTTGAAATAGAAAAAAAAACTTGATAATTTTCATGCTTGTCAATGGAAAAGACACAAATCGTGTATTTAGGAAAGACAGCCGAATTAGATTTTGCAATTTAAATTCTCAGAGGTGTAAATGGATAATTATAGACGTATATCAGCGGCTCGAAAATGTCAAATTGAATTAAGTGTGTAAAATATAGAAGGAACTGAATTGTAATAATTGATTTTGAATATAAAAATAAATAATGAAGTTATTGTGTATTTAACAATTGTGGAAACAGTTGGTTTTAATTTGAAAATTGTCAATATTTTATTCATCAATCTTTTGATTGACGCTTGTTATTTCTGTCAATTAATATAATATTTTAAAAATTTCGTATATTTGAGAATGTTTTTTAATATTTGAAGTTTTAAAAATTATTATTATATCAAATAATTTATATATTTACTTATAAAGTAACCAAACTTCTTTGCTCTCTCTATTTCGAAATTATACTGGTAAAATTAATTAATTTAATAAACTTAGCAAGATTGAGTCATCACTGTTCAAGGTATAGTATAAAATTAAACTTACAGACAGCTATTTAACAGTTACACTGATGTGATGTGGTTTACATTTACTATAGATTCATCTTGTATCTGAAAAAAGAATTAACTATTATAAGATAATTTTCATGTTAACAAAATTTCAGGTTTTTGAATTTCTTTACTATATTAAATAATACATTTTATAAGCAAAAGCATTATAAAAATAATCTGATAAGGTAGAAATTGTTGGAAAAAACAAAATCGCTCCCCCACAGAAACACTGCCAACAACAACAAAAACATATTATCTTGCATCTTATCCTTTGACCTTATATATAAAAACAATTTAACCTCACAAAAAAACAGGAAAAACTTTATCTTATCCCGACAAAAATTTAGTTAAATTTCATTTTTATATTTTATTTATTTTATAATTTTTTTCTGTTGGTTAATGTCAGTGTTAACCTCTCAACACCATCTGTTTGTTTCTCCATGAAATTGTTTATTTATGATCCTTTTTTTACATATTATTCAAAAGAAATATATAAATAATATACTTTACATCCTGGTTAAATATAGAAAATAAAAAAAAAATTGAAGAAAAGTGAATAATACAAGACAGAGGCTAAGACTTTGCAGAAAAATGTTTACTCCACTGACAGAATGTCTTTTTTTAAAATATATTTTAGCGTAAAATTTCCATTTTAAGACACAATCAACTTTCTCCTGGTACAATTCTAAAATGTCCTTATTTGAAAATTCTATATAGACTTTTGGAGTTTGAGATATTATTTTCCGAGGACCATAAAAGAACGAAGGTTTTTTTTTGGCAACAGTTCGCCCCCATAAAAAATTTATAGAATACTTGTCAGCACATTCATTTTATTCATTTTTTTTTATATAAGAAGTTATGCTAACAAAATACAAACTTACACCCTTGATGCCATAAATTTTGTACAAAACAAGGAAGAAGAGATGCCAAGCTGATCTCATCTTTGTTTTTTTCTTTCTTGTTTCAAGTTTTTTGGCGTTATACTTACTTTACAAAGTTTGAAGTTAACAGATTTTTTATGTTTTTGGGAAAATTATCCGCCCCTATACCTAGCAAAATACGAAAGCCACCTTTTGCTTAAGACAAAACAAAAAAATTGAATTTGCAAAATATTCAACAAAAATCAAAATAGTATAAGGAAAATTGTTTTAAATAATTTCTGTTTTTCTGTTTTTCGGGTGATTCTCTGTCCTACATATTTTTTTTTTCTTATTATATTGGAAAGTTTTCCTTTAAAAAATGGAAAATGTTTTTCCTACCTTATGGTATATATGTCTTATACGTTTACCATAAATATTTATTTAAAGGATAAGTCTGAAGTGATTTTTTTTTTGTTCTGTTTCATTCTGAAGAATATTTAAGTATAAATCCTTGTTAGATATCTTCAAATATCTCGTTATTTTTATTTAATGGTGGCTATAATGTAGCTTTGTTAGTTGGGTATGAAAATAGGTTTAATCTTAAAAGTATGGAATATATTTTAATACAAGAGTAACTAAAATCAGAATTTTATAGGTTTAAAAATTAATGAGATGATGATATTTATATTAGGAATAATTTGTAAAAGATAAGTTAACAGAAATGATTATAAATTATGTATAAGTACTGAACCCAGACTTAATTTAAATGCTGAAAATATATGACAATATAATAAACGACATTTTGTAAATCGGAATAATGTCGGAAAAAAATTAATTATCGGAAAATGTAAGTAATAATATACACCGCGGCTTCCAAAATGTTAAAATTTAAAATTGATATAATTTACATAAACAGGAAATAATCGCGAAAAAATATTTTTTTAAATTTTTGGCTATGTAGATAACGAAATTAACTTAAAACATATAAAATATATTTATATTTTCTTAGTCTATTGAAGGGCCAGGCGATGGTTCCTTTTGCAACTTTATTCTATATCTCCAATAAAAGCATTAGCTTTAAAATTTGAAAAGCATTAGACTAGGCCGCGTAAAATTTTAAAATATAGAAAACGCAGTTTTGTCAGTTCCTAAATTTATAATTATTATTATTACAACTTTTTTAACTTTTTATTACTTTACAGAATAATGAAATGACTGGACTATAACTCTCATCGTTTAACATGAATTTTTTGAACACTATTCCGATTTGATTATTTTTAATGCCGCTCACATTGAAGATGGTATTAGTAATCCTCATCAATCTCGAACACAAGCACCATCTTTACCATTACCAAGAAAATGGCTACCTGAGAAAGAGGGTGATCATTTGTTAGCATGAACGGAAATCCAGTATTAAGGAGAGATATATTGTCAATAAGTATAAGGAAACACATAAAGAAAGAGAAAATTTTCTTGATTTCTTGCACTATTTCACATGCTGACAAATAATTTTACTATTCGCAATGGATTAACCTATGATAGTATGATGTTAATAAACCAAAATGTTAATAGACTAGTACTAGGCACTAACTGATTTACTTAATACTGCTATATTATACAATTGATTATTGCTCACATTGATTATACCATATGTTCAATGTTGGATTACCGGTTAATAAAATCAGTTTATTGGGTAAGGTACCGGTTAAAAATTTTCTGTTTAATGGTTACATAAATGATGGTTTAATTGTAATTTATAAAGTATTTTTACATTTATTAGAAATATTAAGAAAAATGTGATTTCCAATCAAATTTAATTGAAAAAAATGGTAGGTAATATAAAATGATATCATAAATTTCAGTTGAACTTTTTGTCACTATAATTTCCACATTTTATACTACAAAATCAAAGTTATTTGATTTTATTATACAATCATACATTCAATCATTTAAATATTTTTCTTGTTTATATTTATAATGTTTTGCAAAACAAAAAGGATCAAATTATCTTCTCAAAGAAACATACAAAAAAAAAAAGGATAACTCTTGAGATGAGAAGATAACAATCTTTTTAAATATATTCACATCAATGGAGACACAACAAAATAAAATCTGATGTATATTTTATATTAACATCTGTCAGAAACATAAAAAAATTATATTTTAATTCTAAGCACTTTATCCTTCAACATTTTTTTTTTTTAAGGATTTAAGGAGTTCGTTTGTTGTTTTGCAAACTTCATATCTATATAGCTATTTGTATTACTACGTATATAGGAATATCCTGAATATATCCTATAAATTTTAAACATATCCTTTTTGCTTTTAGCCAGATGATCCTTTGACGTCTTTGATGGATTTTATTTTAAATGATGACAACGGTTTGATAGTCAGATCTTAAAAATATTGAAAATTGTGGTATGATTAAACTTGTTTATGTATGTCTGTTTTTTTTTCTTCTTCTTCATTTTATCCTTGTTATTATCCTTGTCGTATTGTAAATCCATTTTCATCTAAAGGTACATATATAAATAAATCATTTAAATTGAATGAATGAATAGAATTTTGGTAACTAAGAAAAAATATTAAGCCTCTGATTATACTGACAAGAATATGTAGAATATTGAAAATGTCAATCAAATATTTTTTTTTTATATTGGAGTAAAGTTAAGGTAATAATTTGAGTGTCTCTTGGGCAAGAGTATTTAAATATAGCGTTGATAAGTTGATGATTTAAAATTAAGCTATTTAAGAAGCTTTTATAAAATTTTGTGAGAAGTTAGATATCTGTTTATATTTTCTATAGGCCAATAAGGTAGTAAAAGTAATACCAGTGCGACCTTTCGGAAAATATTGGGCTTTATAATTATAGTTTCTTACAGCATTAGATCACGGAGATGTTGTAAATACGAATAAGTAAAAATCTAGAAGAAAAATATTAAGTAGTGGTAATTATGCACATAAGAGAAGATAAGATAATAAAGGGGTCGTTAAGGCACCCTACTAATATTTGCTCAGTTAATGCCCAGGCTTCTGAAAACAATTTGAATTTTCCTGTCGGCCAGACCCCTGATTTCGAGAGGGGTCAGAGATCGTTTACCAAAGTGTGTCAGACTCTTTCGTGCTACAGCCTCGCAATTACATAAGATGTGTTCCGCAGATTTTTCATCATCTGAACAGAACCGATACAGTCACTATAATGAGACTTTCCTATTTTATTTAGGTGGATACATGAACGCTCATAGGCCCGAGAACAGGCCAGTTATTGTACATAGATTGGTTTTGTTGAGATTATGCTCATAGTTAAATAATTAGTTGAAACAATTATATTAAAATAACACTCAGACTGCCGAATGGAAATTCTTTATATCAGTAATTCCTGGTATTATTACATATTTTTGGAATTAATTAAAACGTTTTTACATAATGATTTTGAAATCTATCGAATAGAGTAAAGTAAAAAATAAAAATGTTGAATACTAGACACTGAATAGTTAGGGAAGGATTATTATACTAAAATAATTGAAAGTACTACAAAGTCGTGTATTTATTACCGCCGAAGATTTCTTATCATATGATAATATTCGAAAGCTGCCTATACATTATACAACCTGGTTGTCAATGGGTTTGTAAATTTTCACTACACATATTTCACCTTGGTTTACAACCGATTTTACAGTGTCAAATATAAAAAAAAAATCTCTAATAAAAATGGGAATAAAAATAATTCTATAATTTAAAATTATTTCAGGCTTTAAATAATGTTGATAATAATATAAGCATATACAAATTTGTGTTTTTGACATAAAAGATCAAGAAATGTCATTTTGGTTTTGGTTATACAACGTCTCCATACATTATAAAACTTACAAACAAAATAAATTAAATCATTTTAATATTCTTTCAACCGATTTCTCAACTGTCAAAATGATTGTCAACGTGTTGTAAACTTGCCAACAAGACCAAGTTGTCAACACATTGATAAACATAATGTATAATGTATGGGTAGCATAACATAATTTCAGGTTGCACAATCCTTTTTTCAAATTATTCAAATTTCCTCCAATTTCATTTTAATAAACAATTTTATATTTAGCAACATTCTGTAAATAAAATTTTGAAATATGATATTATATCATAATTTAAATATCATTAATAAATATTTCTTCAATTGAAATATCGAGTTATAAAAAGCAATATTTTTACAATATAAAATTTCTTTACTAAACAGGAAAATATTAAATTTTCACATCTATAATATTAACACCTATCATATCATAACAAAAATAAAAATACATTTTTTTGCTGTTGGCTCTGTCATCAAATGAAATCCTCAACACTTCTTTTTCTTTTTGAAGATTTTATTTTTCCCTTTATATTTTTTTTCATATTAGCCCCACCTTTTTTTTACCTTTTCAAACACAAGAAACATGACAGTTTCAGTGACAGCATCAGCAAAAAAAAAAGAAAGAAAAAAAATTACATAAAAATTTGATATAAGTAAAATGTCAAAATCGCAGCATGAATTCCGGTATTCCGGACGTAAATAACATTTTTTTTTTGCATAACATAAAAGAATATTTACAGCAATATATTAAAGGGTACAGGATTTTATGTAAAGTGGTGAGAGGGTATGGAAATTGCAAAAAAAAAAAATTAAAGATATTATTTCTGATAAGACATAAAAATGATGACAAACAATGTGTACGGAAAAATAATAAAAACTAGTCTACACTAAATTAAATTTTATATGCAATACACTATAATATGAGATAATTCTAAAAAAAATTTAGGGTTGTTATACAAAGTCCCGACCATGACAATCTTGATATCACAGAAACCCTACAACTTCAAAAATACTGACATGTTTTAAAGATTTTAGGCTAAAAATTATATTGGGATTTCAAGCGTTAGGTTTAAAATCACAATTACTTTATTTCAAATCATTGGCGAAATAGTATAAACTTAAGCTACGATACGGCGAGCGTATACACTCTTTCGAAGTCATACAGTTTACTTATTCTACACGCCCCACAATAACTTTATTTGTGATCTGACATAGTTTTTCCCTGAATAGTCTCGTCATTGAAGACATCTACGCCGTTAAGATTGAAGGGTTGGAATGTCAGAAAAACGTTGAAACCGTAACCGTCAACGCCGCAAATGTCGAAACTATCTGAAACATTATAGTGTCATTATTTTGTACTGGGTTTTTAAATATACCATTTAATATCGTACTGAAATTTTAGCTCATTTTGATGTATAAATTAATTTCTTTTAACATTTTTAAAAGCAATGGTCTACAAGATGCAACGGCACTGGGTTCCGAAACCTTAAATTTCAGTTTTAGTGAGTTCATAAGAGTCTATAAAGTAAATCCATTGTTAAATCTTAATCTATTATTAAAAATCATTATTTTAATATTGCTCTTGCTCAGACAATTTGAACATATCGGTACTTATAGCATCGTGATATTGATCAAATCCCATTTTTTCTTTGCTATTATACAAATTTGTTGAAAAATTCCCTTATTTCCAACCACCATACAATCCTGATAAATGCTGATACAAAGTATTATAGTGTACATTATAATATACATAAGTAAGTAATAATGATGATGATTATATGTCATGATAATGTCTTCTATGTTTCCCTTGACAGCCCTTCAGCAAAGTGTCATTTTCCTGTCTTCTACTTTTGGGTGGTTTGTTTATATATAACGTTACACTGTTATAGCTGTCAAAAATGTTTCTGTCTGTGTTGTTCCCTGTCTCTTATATAATAATATTATTTTTACTTAGCAGCTATATATTTTTAGCGATTCCTTTGAAATGCCATTAACAGATCTTTACATATTATTATTATTATTTATAATATTAAATGGGATATAAAATTTAACTATACATTTTTGCGAAATATTATATGGAATATTCATATGATGACATATAATTATATGCTGCTGTTATATTTCTATTCAATATGTTCATTATTATAATATTTTCTAACGACTTGTCAACTTTTCAGATAAATATAATAATTTTATTTATATAAATTTGAAATAAAAGATATTTTTTATTTATTTTTGTATTTCTGGTGGAAATATTTCAAAAAAAGTAATTTTTATAATATTTTATAATAAGAAAAGTTTGACAGAATTGATATATTTTATGTGTTGATATTTTAATTTTATATAATATATTAAATAATTAATAAATGTGTATATAATTTAAATAATTGTTTATATTGAAGTACGTAAGGTATAGGGTAAAACAGAATAGAACTGATTGTTCAATTCGTAAGTTGAATTTCAATTGTTCAATTTTTGAAAGTGGTACCAGTGAATATGATATCCAATCAGTGATAGGATACGTACATATCTCAGAAAAGTACTTTGAAATAAAAGGATGAAACCTAAATACGTAATTTACACAAGAGTCCTTCCTATACACAGTTATCTGCAAAGAGACAAGAATAATAAATCTATAATTTCATCTGTCAAAATTGTTTTTTTAAGGCAATTGTGATGTACTAGTACAAAATGTTCACTTTTTCCGGATGTATAATCGCTTATCCTTTTGTTTCAGAAAACACAGCTACTAATTTCAAACGAACGCTATTCAAAAACTAAAAGCGTATAGTTGATCATGTAGGCACCGAATCCTTTTAGTACTTTTTTATATGGTTCAAAACTACTTGTTATTTTATAAACTTTCAGTTTTTAAAATATTATATTTTTATTTGAAAAAATGTAGAAATGTTGCACAATTATTAGAGATTGAACTTTATTAACATTTATCTATGAATTCTATGTCAGAATTTAATTATTTACATCTCTTTAGTTAAAAAACTGTTTAAAATAATTACAAAATAATTTGAAATTAATATTTAAGTAGCGAAAAAATAAAAATGGAACTTGACTGGACATTTACCAAAGATTAGAAGAAAATTGATGGACAAAATTAATAACAGAGGAGTTCTCATGAAGCAACAAAAGTTAGTCTATGTTAGTCAGAATTAAATAAAAAAATGTATTGTAGAATTCGATGAATTTCCAGGTAGTGCAAAAGATGGAGGAGGCTTATGTCCAAACTTGAACTACCAAACAATTATATTTTAAATGTAATTCAAAATTACTTTTTCTTATATAAATTGATATTGCAAAATATTAAAAATTGGTTGAAATAAAGCTAATATTAATAATAATACTAACATTTATATTTATTTAGCCACTAAACAGAATTCAATATTTAATTTCATAGCCTAAAATTTGTCTTGTCAAACATTACAGATTTATTTATCTCTATATACATTACAATTTCTTCATTTATCATGATATTTCCATTTATTTCTTAAAATTGATTATTATCTAACAATCGCTCCTCTATGGACTTTATTGTAAAATTAATTTGATTTTTTTTTACTATTATATATTACTACATACTTTTAGTATAAATATTTTTGTGTATTAAATGTATCCATCCTAAATATCTACATAATTTTTTAATAAAACTTTTAAAAAAAAATTATTATTTTTAACTAATAAAACGATCCGCACGAATAGATTTATTATCTGCCATCAATTATAATTTATATGCTAAAAACAAAATATAAACATAAAAATTATTTAAAAATCTTTTATATCATAAATGTAAAAATCACAAGCAAATCATAAATCATAATTTTTATTATTGTTGCTTGTTCCTCTAGAGAGTGAAAAACATATCAATAAATTTAAAATTTAATGGAAAATATCATTTAGAGAGCGTAACGCAATACTTAACGTACGTATAATAAAAAAAATTCTATCGGAATCATAATAATAATATTAAGTAATAAAAATTTTAAAAATTATACCATATTTTTTTTCAATAAATGGGAAAAATGTTTGTGCAATTCGGTGAGATTGTAAATTCTATGTAATTGAAAATTACATTATTACGTCTTAATATCCATTGTATTTTATTGATAGAACGCTGTGTGTAAAAGCGATTAAATTGTACAAGCAGAACAATAGCAAACATAAAAATTACTGTATTAAAGTTGATGAAAATTGTGTTATGATAATTGAAACTTCTGAAGTTTGCTTTGGGGGATTTTTTGTATTTATTACAAGTTTATTAGTTTTGGGAAAATTATTCAGTTTATGAAATTGCATTAAATTGAATTATGATTATTATCATTTTGGTTAGAAATTACACAGAAATAATATTTATTGGTTGGAAATTAATAAAGGATTTTCACATAATTTATTTATTTATTATTGAACGTAAAAGTCGAGCATAAATAAATGTCAAAATAAATTACTTTCCTTCCATTACTAAAATTTTGAGTAGCCAATTAACACAATTTGGACAAATAATTTTGAATAGTATTCGTAACAATAAAAAAAACCACAATTTTTGTAGAAATCATAAATTATCGATCATTAAAAAATATGAATTATATCGATAAAATAATTAGGTCCAGCTCCAGAGCCTTTTGGATAGTTCATAATTAGTTTCAAAGAATAAAATTAAGAGTATTTTATTATTTATAATTACTCAAAATATATAAAAAGAACGAATTTTAATAATAATGTTACCAATATTTGGGTGCAGTCAAGAATTCAGCAGCTGCGCAGCTTATGAGGCTTTAAAAAATTGAAAAGCAGCCAATATGCATAAATTTTGACTGCGCATATTTATACAACCGGCTGCAAATTGTCAATATTACTAAAAATTATATTTGTAGTTAAATTTATAAACAATTTAATTATTAACTCTTCGTCATCAGAATCAACCATTTTGTATGTTGTATATTAAAAGAATAAAAAATAAAATTGACAATTAAAATTTTTGCAACCTAACTTCCTCGACTGCAATGACTACAACGGTTTGGTTTGCATTCTGTATTTTAATCCGACAGATTGAGCTGCTTTTGCTGCAAATCTAAATTAATGACCGACTGGCTGCAAAAACTGCGTAGCGACTGAATTCTTGTCCGCATCCTTCATGTATTTAGTCCAGATTTGTTAGTGCATTGGTTTGATACTTCTTTCAGTTGCAAAAGGCATCTTTGGAATTGTAGACATCTCTGTAAGATTGTAGACGAAGTCACTAGCTCTACAGTATTATGGACATGTATGTAAAGTACGAATAAATATCCAAAAATTATTCAATGTTCACCCACTGATAGTTAGATATTAGGCGTTAAGGCCTATTATATTGTTTGTCATTTACTAAATACTAAATTTACTGTCTTGTAGCAGAAAAAGTAAATTTAAAAAATATTTTTTTTAAAAAAAAGTAGTCGTGACCTATCACTTAAAATACAAATGAACCGATATTGAGATGAATCTGAATCATGTCAAGGTTTAAGGTTTAACAATAACTAACGAATTCAATGCAAACCCGGAGCATATACTATGTTAATGTGAAACGTTGATATTTAACGGCTTCGACAACTCAAAAGCTACAATCGAGCCTTCCGAATCATAGTGGATTTCACTGAAGCATGTGTACAGCTTTTGGTCAATGATGTATTTACAATGATGTAATCAATTTAAATTGATAAGTGTTATCAAAACATCAGGACTGTATTTGGCTTCATTTACTCTAAAATTAACCGAAGTAGAAATGAAATATATATAAATGGCTTCTGGCATTTCATTAGCCAATTATATAGATTAAATAAACAGTGCTTTGAAAATTGATTATTTCAGTTTGTTTTATTAAATATGGGTCGAGTTAATCATAAAAATTATATGACCAAAAACCATTATAACTACGTAGTTATAATTAATGGTTTTTTATGTGACACTAATTTGTAGATATTCTTAATTTTAATTATATATTTATTATTCAGAAAACAAAATTAAAATATTAATTTCTCAAAAAAAAAATTTTTAAATTGATAATTTTTATTTATAATTTAACTTTTAACCTTGTTTTTTACATAGCAAAAATAAAAAATGATAGAAATTTTATTAATAGAATTACCGAAACTTTGTAATACCATTTTAACTCTTATAACATTTTATTTATCTACTACTTTTTTTATATTGTTTATATACAAAATAAATTTTAAGGTAATAAATCATTACGATCCATTGAAAATTTATTGAAATCCATTGAAAAGTATCTTTTTTATTCGCATAATAATATTATTATTTGTTGTTTTGATTATTATCATGTCGTCTATACAAACCAGCTAAAAAAAAAAAATAACCTGAAAGTAATCTTGTCTCTCTGGATATAGGAAAAACTTATAGGCTATATAAAAATAAATTAAGGGGGAAAATTCACAATTTATTATATCGAAATAAAAATTTGTATATAAAAATGAAAACTATATTATGAATTATGCGAATATTTAGTGAGACGTTATTGATACAAACGATAAATAGCTTACACAAAATCAAAAAGAAAAAAAAATAATAATAAAAAGCGTGAATAGAACATATTTATTTATGATCTTGCAATTTTATGTATAAATACGTTTAGTTTTTTTTTTTATTAATTTTGAGTTATTTATGAATTTCCCCCAGGTTCATAATTTATAGATAGAAGAATGAAATTATAAACAATTTTTCATATGAAAAACAATTTAATAATAAAATTTAGTTATATATAAAAATACGTTGAAATTATAGTATAGCAAAAAATAAAAATGGAATGGAAATAATAATTTGAATGTTTTCGGCATTTAGCTATAATAAATTTAGCTTTTATTATAAAGATGTAAAATGAAAATAAATGATCATAAATTATAAAAGATTATTTATTTTAATACAATAAGTTAATTTTAAGAAGGTCATTAAAAATGATTGCAATAAATCATTACGAAATTATATTAAAACTAATTTAAGCCATTTTATATACAATTATTTTTTATATTAAAAGAAGTTTAATTGTGAATATTTTATATTATTAAGTTGGGAAATAGCATTCTGATGATATTTAGAAACACTGGCTCCTAAATTACATGTGTTACAAATTCTATAGAACTAGGTAGTTGAGTAATGATTACCGCAAAAAAAATTAATTTCAAAATATAAATGTAATGCACAACATGTTTAAGTTAACAATTGTCGTATAGTAAGTCAGTTTACCTTCTAAGTTAGAAAACGCAAAGAAGAAGACAAACCAACGGTCAAGACAACCAACATTTTTGGGTGGAGACAATATGGCATTTGGATGTATCCATAAAACTGAGAACAATTTAATATCAAGAATTTATACTAGAATTAATACAGGCTATAAATATTTTAAGGAAATGTGGCTTTGTAGCATTTTATTAGTTGGTTGATTAGAAAGGGGTGATGGAAATCCGTCGCGTACTCTAGCTTATTAGCCCGTTATATCCCGCATCTCCATCGCCGGCCGATTATGTTTCTATCACGTCGACCAGACTGCTCTAATAAATGAGTTAACCTTAGCTGGTTTAATGTCACCTGCTTCCATTAAGTCCGTCAAGAAATGACGCTATACAGATGTTTAAATGGTTTATTATAAGCCGCAGGACATCGGTATGTTCTACGGTTTCATCAACCGCATTAGAATTCTGTTGATAGGCCTACCCAAAAGCATGTTCTCAAACAGAATGTGTCCTGTTGCAATGCCCGTAAAGTCTTATCGACTTTTGGTTATTAGAGAGGATTTAATTAGTTTTCTTAGTATTAAGGGTTCCCCAGGATAGTTTGGTCTCTATACATATACACCAACTGAGTTGTATATCAAGAGAATGAGTTTCTTGTACCCAGATCACAATTAATTTTTTTTGCGAATTTCAGGGGTTTACCGATGGTTTTATTATCAATTGCAGTGACATTTGAATTGGCTCCCTATCTTAGTTACTGTATGATTTCTTATAAATTACGCGAAAATACAGTAACTAAGATAGGGAGCCAATTCAAATGTCGCTGCAATTGATACTGAAACCATCGGTAACCCCCTGAAATTCGCAAAAAATAATAATTGTGATTTGATAAGAAATTGAGAGAGAGAGCCATATGTGGCTTGGATAGACTACATATAAATATTGTTATAAACTTGATAACGTTTAACTTACCTAATTGGTATACTTGATGACTAAGTAAGATACAGAATTGTGGATGTCAGATAACAAATTACAACTACAATTAATATTTAACTTCTGCAGTACCACATTTAATATATTTAACATAGGTGTCGAAATAAATCTATAATGTTTTCAAGACAATCTATATAAGTAGCAGAAAACCTCATAGTTTATATGATAGCAGCTTTCAAACATAAAATATTTTAAATAATTAAATTAGACACATTTCCAGCTTTGTTATCCTCGCCCATATTTAATCGCATTACTCTTTCATTATTATTATTATTTTTGTTCAAATTTTATTAGTGCTGTTTTGTTTAAATTTTTTTGCGTGCGTGCACAATAAAGAACAATGCATGCAAAAAAAAAACCGCGAGTAAACTTTATTTATTATTGCTATTTTGTTGTTATTATTAATACTATTTATATACTTTTTATTTCTTACAAACGTTTTTTTCTTTTATGAATCCTATATAATAAAAAAAAACACAAGAACAAAAAAAAACTTTAGCTTAAAATTTATGACACCCGATTTATGTTTTCATTTGCATAAGGATAGGTTAAATACTGAACAATATATAATAACAACAACAATAATAATAACATAAATGAATAATAACCCCACGAACGACGAATTGTTATTGTTCGTTACAATGCGATTTAATAAAATAAAGAATTTTATGTTTTGTTCGTTGATTTTAAGCTGAAAATTGTGAACAAAACAAAAATTATTTTTAAGGACTTTTTGCGCAAAAATCGAAAATCTTTTATGTTAATACTTTTCTTTGTAGCCGTCGTCTGTCCGTTTTTCGCATATTGTTACTTAACAATTAACATAATAAATATATGTACATCTAGAAAATGATTTTGAATAGCTTGCAGGAGTTAAAATGACATAATGTGAATGAAAATTTAAAAATAATACGATAGGTGGCGTTATACTGTTTTATCAACTAATTGTGTTAGAAGTATAAAAAGAAGTAATTTTAAATCGAGTTTCAGACCCAATTGGCGATGAAAATGTGAAAGTAATATAGTAACTTCTCAGTGATTGAATTTGATAACAACGGCGGTATAACGTAGCTACCTATCTATCAGACACAAATCCAATGTTCATATGATAATTACACAGGGTATATCCACTTGTGTTTGGCTTGACAAAAAAACTAACAGGTTAATAACTAATCTACCAGGCTACTTTACTTTTAATAAATAATGTTCTTTCATAAATATTGAACTATTCAATTTATATGCAGGTTCAATAGGCACTATCATATATCACAATTAAATATAATTAATAAATAAGCTGCCAAAAGTTGACGCATAAACAATTGATAATTAATGGCAGGCTGACAAGTAATGAACAATTGATAATAATAAAAGTCAGGCTTAGAGGTATTACATACCAAATCAACATATATCAGACGTAATTACTGTCGTACTTATCAGTTCTTTTATATATATTGCTATTTCATTACCAACAAACTGCTGACTGATACAAAATCCACTATGGGTTATCGTTTATCACATAAATTGGCCTTGGAAAAGTAATAAAATTAATATTATTATGACTTTAATGTAATTATATGCTTTTTCCAATAGGTGGCGCTGTCTCATGACTCTTTTAAGATCTTTAAAAAAATTGTTTTAGATTGAAGATTATAACTCAATGAAAACTTATGAAATCCTTGACAAATTATTAATTGTATTTACAAATACAATTTTAAAAAAAGCTCATAACTATGAAACTAATACGCATAAATACATTATACATGACGTCTCATTTTTTGTATATAATATTTATTTATTTATTATTATATATTTTGAAAAATTTACAAAAACGCTTTTTATATAGGCAATAAGCAAAATAAAGAGTAACGAAGAAATAACATAAATAATATTTTCATTTTTTTTTTTAATGTTTCTATGTATATATACATTTACATATAATATGTTTATATTTTATGGATACAATTTCAAAAATGGTAAAGTAATACCTTTGTAAAAAAACAGAAAAAAGAAAAAAAATTATTATTATTATTATTTTAAAGTTATTTATGAACATCGTTTAAAGAGTGAAATAAACGGATAATTAAATGAAAATGAAATTTATTGTTTGAGTCAAGTAAAAGTGATTTGTGATCACTTTTCTTTTGTTCGTTTGTTATTTTTTATGTTGTTATATGTATATACATAGTTTAATTATGCTGCTGCACGAAAATATACATAATTATGATCAGGATATTCGAAAGGTTTTTATATTCGTGCTTGTGGTGGTAGCAAAATGAAGAGAATGTTATTGCCGATAATTTTACTTTTTGAAAGTATTTTTAAATAATAAATTTACAATTTTTAAATTTGTTTTAAATTAGAATATTTATTTTTATTATATTATAAGATTTTATGAAAATAATTTATTTGCTGCGTGATTTAGTTACTTTTAAATTGGATAATTTAAAATTTGCGAATATAATAAATAAAAATTTTTAAAAAATAATTTATATTAGTACCATAAATTTGATGGGCAATAAAAATAAATTAACGAATAATTGTGTAGTTACACATTTCCAATCGATATCAAACTAAAATCATTAAACTCAATCCAGTAAATAATTTGTTATGTCGTATATTTGTTTACACTTACAAAGCATCTCCATCTGGTAACAATCTAGGGGTACCCATCCCAAGATTCAAAATTTTTAAGAACCAAACTGACAGAAGTCAAATCCTATAGGGTCAATAACTACTTCAACTAAAATGTAAAGTTTTATTTAAATTATACTATGAGATATTGAATTTTTGAAAACTTCACTTTCGAAAACGTAATGAAAAATTAATTAATTAATTTTCACTTTTCAACAAATCGTAGACCCAATTTTGTTAACAACGGAACGTAAACGTTGCTTCTTGCGTCTAAAATTGATTTTGATTAGATACTCAATAACTCTTTTTCTAAGTAATATAGATCATAATATCCTAATTTGTAATGCTTATCTGCAAATTCCATATATAAAGACGTTAGCGGTCCAATAAATGGAATACCAATGGCATTGATCATTAAATTATTGTCAGCCCAAAATAAGGAAATTAAAAATTTCTCAATTGCAGGTGAAAAAGGTTGAAATAATTGACAGAGAATTGTATATTTATTTCATAACCGCTGATTTATGAAAACCTAACTATTTATTTAATTGCATAGAGATCAATTTTACTTAACTAGGCAACTTTTTTAAGTAGCTGGAACTGCGTTTAAATCAATTTTAAAACTAAAATATTTCAACAAAAATTTAAATTTTTCTTAAATTTCAGTTTAATAACTTTCCCAAAAATAATTGATATTTTTCATATAACTCTAAAAAATATCAATTTTTCCATATTTTTTTTTTCTTATAAAAAAAAGATTTATTTTTCTTTCATTGCCAAAAGTCTAATAATTCATATTTTGTTGGGCATGTCATCAGTCATTTTATAACTGAAATGAACAGAAATTTTTTTATAGCACACATAAAAACTGTTTATCATTTTGTTTACCATCAAAAAAATCACCCAATGTAGAGGCTGTATCTACATAAAGGATGTATATATATACATAAATATCATCATCATTGTTGTCGTCGTAAATCCTGTATTCAGTTTCAAGGACTTTAAAAACCATTTTATTCTCTAGTATATTTCATTCAGACACATTTATATTTATATTGTACGTACATTAAGTTTAGTTAGGATGAGAAATTTTTGTTTTCTATATACATACATACAATGTTGTGTATACAATCAACATGACAAGGGAGTCATATATCAACTGGTGTCAGAATCGACCTGATTATGAATGAATATGTTTACTAAAAAAAATAAAATTTATGTGAGCCAACTTTCCTTTCCATAAACCAGTAATTTTTCTTATGAAATAATAATTTTATATTTATGTAGAGAATGAAATTAATCACAGTCATACACATTCTACCTAATATCATGCATCATTATAATCATCCTTTTCTATACAGCCAGTCCAAAAAAAAAACATTTGTACATCCATCCTCTCTTGCGTTTTGCAAAATTTTGAAAATCCTGAAATCTGATGACTGATGGTTGCTGGGAATTGTATGAGTATTTTGTATATAGAGGTTTTTTTGAAATTGGTGGTATGAATAATATGCTGTACGCATGAGATGAAAAATTTATTAATTCACTTCTGACACAAATTTATCGTTAAACGTATGTAAGCAAAATATAAATAAATGTGTGATACTGAAACAAACATTTTTTTGGAGTAATTTGAAAATATTGATAGTTAATGGTGATCATAAAAGTTCTCGATAATTGACCTACTTCTCGTAAGTTAAGCCATTACTCCTACTGATCACAATTTTTCAATATTATCTGCGTGAAGCTATAAAAGTTGAGATAGCAATACTAATTATGTTTTCCTAAAATAATGTGGTCATAAAGATTAATATGAAGTTCCATAGACAGACGCCAACGGTTCGAAAAATCAAGCTAAAGAATTTCATATGTAACACAAAATCGAGATATACGTCCAGTAAATTACATGCTAATTGTTCACTAAAATATTATCTGCATAAAAAAAGGGAATTAAAAATCACTGATTGTTGGAAAAAGCTGAAAATCCTGACAGAGAATTGTAATTTTCAAAGATAATGCCATCAGAAAGATTTTCGACTATAACTCAAGTACTCAAGAATCATAAAAGTAGACTTACGGAAGATGGGTTCCCCAAAAACTACTGTGTAAATTGAAATCGTGCATAACGTATGAATCCACATCTTATATTGAAATCGTTTTAAACTGAAAAATAGTGTGGTATAAATGGAATTTTTCATCAACCGTGCAAATTGAGTTGGGTAGAATAAATGTGTACAATGACTAAATTCTTACAATTCCTGAACAAAACTCACTGTTAAAACTTAATAATAATTATGTTGTTGAATTTTTTTCAAAAATTTTCTAAAGTTGTAACACCCTGTAGAAAATATCTATTGTATTCAAGTGTAATAGTTTTTATTCTTTTAATAAATTTCAGTTATCAATCATATTGTCATTCATTTTTTTCTCTGAGAATTTTTAAAATAACAAATTTCTTCTACGAGAGTTGTTAAAAATAGAACCGTCAAGGTCAAATCGTAATGCATGGTAACCGATAATGCTGGATTTTAATCAATGAAAGCAAATGGAATGCTCGCGTTCACCCCCAAGGTAAAATCTATCGCGGAGATTAAACAATATTGAACAATTTTAATAAATGAGTCAATAAGTGTCAAAATATTGTGAAAATCTTGTCATTTTTGACTACGTAATGTCGTTTTCCCATAAAATTTATTAATTCTGACAGATCTACAATTTTCTTCCGCCGGCATTGCGTTTGTCTTGGCAGCAAAAAGAAATCTACAACTAGCGCTGTCGGTTTGCGTTCACATTTCGATTTCGAATTAAGGTCATTGCAATCAATTGTCCCAATAACAAATTTCTCATCTGACTCTATTTAATTTCATACCAAAATGTGGTATTGTAAAATAAATGACCACCCTGTAAATCATATTTTATTTTATATTTTTTTATTACTAAATCGTGCATGTCTATAGGGATTCCCATCAAGGATAAATTTTGTGGTTATTACAATATTTCTGTTTTTATTATTTTTGTTGATTTGTGTGTGTATGTGATTGGGGTGTCCTTATTTTTCACTTAAACATTTCAGTCATCTGTCATATTTGAAAGACAGAATGACAGTCTAACATACCAGCATAAATTACATTATATAATATGGCAAGAAATTGATTGAGATGAAAATGTATGGTATAGTAATAACTAATAATATTTGATTGAAGAATAAGATAAATGATGGTTTAAAGTCAGGTGGGTCCATATTTTGCATTATAATGTTAGTTGAAAATAGAAGGGTATAGAAACGTTGTTTATTATGGGTTTCCGAATTGACTGTGCCTAATTGAATAAAAATTGTATAATAATTAAAATTTAACAATCAATCATTTTAGCGGCAAATATTTTCAAGAGGTTTAAAATTGAAGTTTTAACGGAGGAAGAAGAAATACAAAAAATATAATTAAAAGATTTGGTAGATGAAATTTTAAATATTCAAAAAGATAGAGTAAATTAATTTCAGAAGATCATTAAAAAAGATTTTTGTTGGGAATATAATGAAGGGATAAAATTGAAATATTACCTAAAAGGGTGAAATAATTTCGAAATTTTTATTAATGGTTTTATTTTTTAAATGAATATGCGGTAAGTAATACAGACTCAAGTTAATTTAATTTTGATTTTTGTTGAATCATTTTATATAGAACTGTATCACATTTCTTTTTGGCTTCATGAAGGTTGATATTTTTAAGAATTAATCCTTAATTCAATATTTAGAAAACATCATAATTATTTTGAATAGATAACATTACTAAAACAAATTTAAAATTTAGTATTATAAACGAAATGTCTAAATCATTTTGACGTTTCACATTTGTTTAGTAACAATTTTCAATAATTTTAATAATAGTGTTCAGAATTTTTAAGACTCTCCTTTCATAGTCAAAATTAGATATTAACTTTGCTGTTTACAGATTCTCTACATATTCAAAATAAAATATTCAATTTAATTTTTACTATATTTATTGAGACATAAATAACAAATTTAATTAATTGACGTGTCTAGAGAGCCTTCAAATCTGTAAATACAACTCTGAGTATAAAATTAATTATACCTTTATTATAATCCTTTAAAGGTGTAAAGCATAATTAACTTTTAGATATTGTAACTAATTATGAGTGAATCCTATTGGGAACGATGGCAAAATAGTACAGTGTAGCTACGTAACATCTTATGCGACAGTCCAATAAGAAGGTAATCGTCAGTTATTATCAGTTTTAATAATTGTTTCGAGTATTTCTATATTAAGGATTATCAGATTCGTCAATAAATCGAACTGCGGATTCAGTAAGATAGAAAAAGGGATACTATAATGGGTTAAGTAGTTGACGATTTTTTAAAGTAAGTTGTACTAAAAGCCACTTGTTAACTAATTAAATAACTATTCATGAATGTGGATCTCTGCCCCTATTGAAATAATTATATTAAAATTCTATTTAAAATCGCAATCTGCCACAAAATTATAAACTGAATCTAGTTAGGTGGGTTAGACGTTAGAACGTTCTGACTAAAGTGTGGATGAAACAAACTATCTAATTTACAAAACAAATAATTTTATTCAATCATATTATTACTTTAAAATTTCGATTATTCTATTGATTATTCAAAAATTTAATATAAAATAACTTTTTCATTCCCATATATCGAGACTGATTGTTTGTACCACTAAAAATTCCATTAATTCTTTTATCATTATTATTCAAAAATAATGTCTAGTCCTTCCTTTCAAAGAATTTGTGTTTAATTGATTAGAAAAATAATTTTCTATGAAAATAAAATTAATTTTAATAATAATTTATCAATTCTTCAACTTAAATCATCAATTTATTTACATTAAAAACTATATAACAATAGAAACAATTTTCCATCCCTAACTCATCATCTTTATCCCTATTACTTTTACAATAAATATTAGATACATGTGTCACAAGTACTACAGACTACTAATATTTATATAAATCTGTAAAATATCATCATTAATCATTCATTTCATTTCCAATTTTGCTCACAATGTCATCATTAATTTTCATTAAGTCACCTGAAAATGTCAAAAAAAATTTTTTTAAAAGAATAATAATACATACAACAAAACTATATGTATATATGTCAGGGTCTATCTATCTTAGAATGTCCATCTCCATCACTGAACATAAAACATATTTATCCTGTTTTTAAACGGACTGGATATGTCTACCAAAATGTTGGTGTCTTTCTCATTTCTCTATATTTATACATTTTTCGTTTTTATAGTTTTGTGCACATAATCTAAGGAAAATATTTTGTTGGGAAAATGTATAGAAAAATGAAAATCTAGGAAAAATTATATTTTTTAGTTGAATGCTCAAAATAACATTTCATTTTCATTTTTTTTTTCTTTTTTTTTGTGTATATGGATAACCAAAAGAGACAGTCACAGTGTTAGTTTTGTTGGTATTATTTCATAGATTTAAACATTAGATTTGTTGCTACTCTGCCTTGACCATTTAAAAAAAAATAATGTTTCTCTGCATAACCATAAATTTATATGTATTTTTTTGATATATGGAATTAATTTGTGTAGATATCAAACATTTTTTTATATTGTTCTTTTTGATAATATTTGTGGATAGTTTGATATGAAAACTCAAAATATCAGAAAACTCGTTGACGTCAAGATGAATGATGGTCTAGTCCTGTCCAGAATATATAAAAATAAATATCTGGGTAATATTAATAGAAAAAACATAGTGTTTCTGAGTTATGATTTATATAGATTTTTACTTGAGCATTTTTTGGAGTTTGGTGTAAAGGATACTCGGAATTTTGTAGATACTGTACATAAAATTAGACATCAAAGTTAAACTAAATTGAAATTTTGATTCAAAATACATATATTCCTTTGAATGCGAACACTAGTAGTTCACTCATGTTTTAGGTGTTCTCTATGCTGTGTACTATAAAGGATATATTAAAAATGAATAAAGTTGCGGCAAGGCTACTTGAAGGATCATTTAACTGAGAAAGCATTCTAAAATTTAAGTATGTGGTACAAGAACAACGAAAGGGGATCATTGCGAAAAAGAATCAACAAAACATTTATAAATACCGTACAAGGTAAAACAATAAGTCGATCTGTTGAGTGAGTTTATGATCAAACCAATCCATTATCCATGCTTCTTTGAAGTTAATTTAATATGGTAACACTAATCTGCGTATAATTTACAATTATTCATCATTTTTGATCCATTTTTTAGTATTGTGAAATGATGAATTTTATTTAGATACCCTGTGTGTCCTTCTATACCCTGATATAACGTAGTATACATTTATATATAGAAGTGTGTCCTTTTTATAGATATATAAATTTTCCGTAAGACAAACTACATTTTACCAGATGGTTATTATTTATAGAGAGTCTATGTGGAGAAAAGAACAATTCTGTATGTTTTTTTTATTATTAATATATATTTCAACCTGATGATGGGTCATGTGAAAATCTTTACTGGAAATGTCAGAAAAATGGATATAGGAAAGTTGAATAATGTCCTACACTATTTATATATATATGTAGTCCGTTATACATCATTCTCTATGTACTACAAAACTATAATTTTTTTTTTTTGTACAATCTGAAGACCATCAGTTATTTTGACATGACCTGACCTGATGATACTCTCTACTATACTAGAGAGCAAAACGTATTAACAAAAAAAAAAAAAAAGGAAAAATGATAATAAATTAGGAATACATATATAAAAGTGGACAGATGGATAAATTTTTGAATTGTTTATCATATAGTTGAGTTAGGATTTGGAAGAGGTTAGGTGAATTTATGTCTAAGAATGAAAATGAATGATATTCGCTAACGTTTAGTGATAAATCAAAATGAAAATGTCATAAGAAAATGAATGGATTTTTGTTTTGAAATTCTGTATTAGTTTGTCGTCTGTTTTTTTTTTTTTGGTATGACATTTTTGTGATATATTTTAGAAGGATATGAATTATATCTGTTAAAAAAAATTTATTGTTGGTATATATATATTTATATAAAATATTTTGAGTATTATTTAGGAAAATGATATATTCGTTATTTGAACAGGCAAAGAATTGATACATTTAGTTAGAATATTGATTTTCATGAAAAAGGTTTTTAAATTGTATAATTTATTGATGGTAAATAAAATACAGACAATTTATTATATTTTAATTATTATATAAAAGTTATTTTATTACTAGTAAATAGTTTAGTAATTTAGTAATTGAGTATATAATATAATCCGGATTAGTCCTTAATATAAACAAAAATTTTCTGTTGCTAAGAAAAAAGGTGTTTCGGTAAAGAAACGAATGATTTGTTTGGATCATCAAAAACAAGTAAAAATATGTGTTAATAAATGAAGAAAACATACAATTTTTGAATGAAAATATATATAAAAAAAGGAGATATCTTTAAGTTTATCATTTTCACTAAACGATAAACAAATTTTACAAAAATTAGATACAACTGCTTAATAATACAAGCAGTACACGAAAAAAAGTAGAAATAAATAACGATTTGAATAAAAACTTGAGTTACCATTTGGGATTCGCAGTTCTAAAAATTACGTTACTTCTTCCCTCCACCGACACCAGCAAATTCAGTTTATTATATAACCTTTTAAAAGATAAAAGATAAATTTTAATTGGTTGATTTATAAATAGAATACTCCAGTTCACCTTTTGTACTGAGACACATTTCATTCTTGACTCATTTCATTAGTTCATTTCATTCAAGCACTTTCATTAATGATTTATATTCTTTAGTGCAGTACATGGACCCAGTCATTACAAGATTAATTTAGGGCCTAAAAATACATATCATAAAAAACTCCGGAAAGAGATTATCATTTTATAGAATTTCATAGGAACGATATTTGTAGGAACTCGTTAGGAACGATAGGCTTAAATTCAAATATCATTTAACCAGAACACTTATTGGATCATTCAACACTAGACATATAGAAAAAAGTTGTTAAACGCAATATTTTTAAACGATTCAATTCAGAGTCTTACACTGAAAACTCGAATCCAAAAAACTGTGATCTAATTCGTACCACTATTTAATTATCAATATAATGAGACTGCGAAAATTTAAATGGAAATTATAGTTGATTTGTTTAACAAAATCTTAAAAACTGGAATTAAACCTGGCATATTATATATAAGAATTTTCTCTATGTTAGCCGAAACATGCCATTCCATCCTTATTTAAATTACAGATTAAAAAAACCATAAATCCTGAAAAAAAACCTTAATCCACTTAAAAAGATACAACCAATTAAATTAATTTTATACATTTATTTTTATTTCACAACAAAAAAAAAATTAAATCCCGAAATCAAATCTGTAGTTTCATTTAATCTCTCTATATAAAACTTACTATATCTTTAAACCATAAAAATCAACTTTAATTCTATAAATATAAGAATTTTTTTTAAACATTAAAACTCATTTAAAATCATGTCATGCCCATAAACACTCAATCAAAGGATAAAACCAAAAATTTTAATACTTTTATTTATATTTTAAATATAGTCAAATATTTACAAAACTACAAAATTTGATTTCAAACTAAAAATGGGTCAAAAATAATAATTCACATAATCAGCCATCAGAAAAATAAAAAGGAATTTTACATTAAACTGGTATTAATGTGGTCATACCTAAGGGAAAAGAAAAATACAAATTATTATCCCTTTTTTTTGTAAATATTTTATTATTATTATTTTATTTTTTTTGAGATTATTTATTTTAACTGTTTGTCCCCGATAATTTCCGAAAGAAATTTCAAGGATCATTTCAAAAATACAATGCGCTACCATCAAAAATATACAATGAAATCGAGTTTTATCAGAGTGCGAGTAGGCTTAAGAGAAGAAGAATGAAGAACCCTTTTATAATACTAAATACTGTATTGTAAATAATATCATTAAATCAAATCACAATAAAGATTTGTTAGGCCATTCTTTTTTTTGTATTATTGTTTCGAAAAACATTACACATAAAATACTGTCGCACTATCAAGGATTTGCGTTCTAGACACACGAATTTATCCTCTTCTTTCAGAAATATTATTTTATGATGGAATTACATAAATTGCAATAAAGGAATAAGAAATTACTAACTGACAAAATGTGTACAAGTCGTAGTTATTATGGAATTGATAGTTTTTTGCTCAGTAAAAAGTTTTTTTTTTTTAATGATGCTTGTTTTGAATGGAAAAAGGCCGCAAAAAACTTTTACGTATATAGGTCACAATGACAGGTTACTTTCTTTTTAAAAATCAGTCCATCTTCCATGAATTGCTCTGTTTGTATTCAATCCTACTAGTCATAAAATAATGATCCAAAAACTTAAGTCTTTTATATCTGACAGGGGGGCAATGACACAGAAGATGTTGAAAGGAGTTCATCTTTCTCTTCATATAGAAATCTATATAAGCCGAAACGTTGCCGTATGTTTTCTTAGCACAGTATGACCCGTCGTAACTAAACATTTAAGTATTCTTACTTGTTCCTTATTCAGTTTTTCACGATGGAAAATAAAATTAATTGTTTTGCTATATTAGAGCGAACCTTGTGACAGAATATTGAATTATAGTAATTCCTTTTTATATTACATGTCCAATGTAGTTGCTTAACAAATTTTCTGACCATTTAATTATATTGAATAGCAAATTGTTTTATTAAATGAACGATTACCGACTCGTAGCATATCAATCGTCTTATTTCAAATATTAAAGGATTTATCAATATCTTAATTAGATATTGACTTTGTTTCAAGCTCTAAGTGTAGCTTTGAAGAGGACAGATGACATCTGTGAAGTGTTCAATTAAGTTATTTAAAATGGTTTACTTTGCACACATTCATTCCATACGCGGATTTACGATATTTTCTAAACAAAAATGTTAAATAACTTCAAATAGCCTAATAATGCGAAAATTTTAGAAGGAATTAGATTAGGGACCTAAACCCCAGTTTACTTTACTCTTAAACTCATTCAACTTATAATTCAAAAACGAGATACATGAGGTTGTAATTGATTCCATAATTTTGTGGTTCGACTAATAAATGAGTTACTAAATTTCAGTGTGCAATGGAAGTTGGGGCTTAAGTGAATAATTATGACCATTTACTGCTTCTCGTATATTGTGTGCAATGATTTTAAAGTTTGTCAAAATACACTTAATCTTCTCGAAGCAATTGTACATCAAATATCTTTAGAACAGACTAAGAACTCCTTCATTACGGCGATGAATGACCATCTAAAGTCGTTTGCTAACGTAATGTAGACATCATTAATTATTTCGATGGCAAGTTTTTATACTCTATCAAGATATTTTGTAGACAGTTTGCGTTGCCCCTTCCCAAATATAAATTGTATTCAAGCCGATGACGAATGTAGGTTATAGTATATAAAAAGAAGAAATTCTGAAGCTAAAATGTTGTTTGAAATTTGACTGTCAATAAAATTGATTATTTTCTGAACAAGTAAAATTTAAATCCAATTTCTAATTTATTATTATGATATATAAATTCCAATCCAAGAGGATTATAACCACCAATATGTCTGTATATAAAATAGTGTTTTCAGTAATAAAACTCATAAAATCAGGACATTTTTTTCTTTTCATCTTCTTCTTGTGGTTATAATAATCTTCTTCAGTGATTCTATAAAGCAACTACACTAAGAGCTTAAAAAAATATTATTTAAAAAAAAAAAACATATAATAATGTCTAACAAATCATTCTTATTGCCTTGAAATTGCTAACCATAACGTACACCAGTTATCAAAATTTATGTTATATATATAGAAAAAAAAACCACCCTTAAATATATCCCAAAAAATAAAGAAAATAAATATATTTGTGTAATATCCTTTTACCGAAATAAAAAGAACTGTTTAAGAAAAATTAATAGGGAAAAGGAAAACCACTTTTCCACAAATAAAACTGACTGCGTCACACTATTTTTTTTTGTCTGCAAAATAAAAGGATATTAAAAAAGGATATATGGATATAAAAATTACCAAAAAAAAAAAAAATCGTATTGGAAATGGTTGTGCAAAAAAAATAAATAAATATATTTAATGTGAAAAGGAAAAACTAAAAGAATTTATTGCTCCCCGAAATAAATAGAAATATTAATGTCCTTTTTTTTCGGTATTCTGCCATGTATTTATTTATTTAGTTTTTTTTTTTGTTGCAAAATTTATTTATATTTTTTTTTATATAGCTAGCTAGTAAAAGTCATTGTGCCATGGGAATTTTTCTAGTGATATACAAGAAATAACTAACACGCTGGCAAATAATAACATCAAAGGATAATAAATTAAAAAAAATTGTTTTGATTTTTGTTGTGTAAATTTTATTTTATTAAATTTATTTTGGGTGGTTGTTTTTTTGCTGGGGGTTGAAGGATGAATTTTATTAGTTTGTTTTTGTATATGTGTAGGGAATATTTCTTAATTTGTAAGGATATAAATTTAAAATTTTTCATGGCAGAAAGGATATTTTCTGTAGGTATTTATGAGATGAATAAGAAAAGGAATTTATGAAATAAATTTTATTTTGTGATATTTTAAATGAAATTGGTCGTTAAATATTATTTTCAATACTTTTTTAATAATATTTTAAAATTCTTTATAGCATTAAGTAATTAACTCTTTCCCAACATTGTAAATGTTTCACAAGATTTAGCCATTCGAAAGGATTTGAATATTCTCAAACTACAAAATATTAAAAAATATTCTAAAAAGAATTTTATTTCGCACATATTGTTAACTAATACAATTATTCAAATCGGTTTCAATTAATTCAATGTTACCGAAATATTGGAACTTTAGAATCATAATTTTATTAATGGTAATTACTTTAACCCTTAATCTCTGTTAGAATAAAAATTGTCCCAAACGAATCTTAAATTCATTAAATCTCCTGTATATCGGATAACAAATTTGTAAAAATGAATCATTTTCTGTATGATTCAGAAATGGAAATAGGAATTGAAGTAATATAGAAGTTGGAATGAATTATTCCAACAATTGAGTTAATATTTTTCATTTTTATTCATTAAATATAAAAAATAATATTACCCAAATTTTGATCTGAACACACTTTTTTTTAATTTAAGTTAAAGGTTAATCAAAATATTCAGATTAATTACAAAATTGTCAAAATGTAGTGATAACCTCAAATGAACCAATTTAATCAATTAAATTACAAATTCATCCAGAAAGACTATAAATAAATCAATTTTATAAATCATGTACGTAAATTTTTGAAATTTTGAATTTGACAAATTTATTGCCACGAAAAATGTCACTTTTATAAATTACATCCTTGTGATCTTAATCCTCGGTAATAATTTATTTTCATCAAGGATGTGCCGAAACATAATATTTTCATTTTGTAAATGAATTTAATTTCGAGTAAATTCTATTATCAAATTGTCTGTCGGACGCTGTATAGAATCAATTTGTATAAATACTCTTTTAAAATTTCAGTCGTTATAGTTGGATTCAATATGAAAGTCATAATTATTTAAATATTTTAGAGTTGCAGAAATAAAAGCTAAAAAATAGATCTAAGATTTTAGTAAAATTTCAAAAAAAAAATTATTTTCAATACAATAAACCAGAGATTAAAGATTCTAATTAAGTAGAGAAGAATAAATAATTTAATTAAATTAGATAATTAAATAAATACACAACAATTGAACAATCTCCTACATGAGAGGCTGTAGCTCAAGCTCAGTTTCTATATTAAAAACCGGACACTGTAGTTGTCTAACGTCACGTCGCTAGCATCACAACAAAAGAACTGACTATCAAATTTATGCAATCAAAATGAACTACAACACCAAGGCCATCTAGAAAAATGTACCCGTCTGAAACAGGTTATATGAAGCATAGTAATAGTAAGTATAGTATAACCTATTTTTTTCTCATGGAATAATGGATTAGGAACAAATTCATCCAAAATTTCGATATTTTTATGAAGTCACTTTTACCAAACATAAAGACAATATAAGATAAGAAAAATATTGGTTTTATTATTATATAAATAATGAAAAATCAATTTATAGTTAACTAATGTGGAAAGTTAAAGCTATTTTTCCCCCATTTAACAACCCAAAGTCAAAAAAAAAATACATTAGAGAAGAATATTTTAGTATATCTATCTCTCTCTTAAAAAAAGCAATCATAATTGATTACTAAACGATAATTTATTGCGGTTATCATATGAAATGATGTGGAAAGATGTAAAGACTTATTTATTGAGATAAATCATTTAATCGTTTATCTTCTCTATACCATCATCATCAGAAAAAAAAAAATTATCTATAATATTATTATATTTATCAGCTACTATTTTCGAATTTTAATATTTTTTATAGATTGTATTTAAGTAAAAGAATATACAACAAAACTAGACAATTTATTGGTTAGCAAAAAAGTTTGTTTCCATTTTTGTTATTGATATAATATAGAAAAGATCCTTCCGGGATGTTTTTCTTTTCTATGTATTTGTACAAGGGTCTATATATAAAAACCTACCATTCAGTAGATAAAAATTTGTTTTTAGGGAAATTATCTATAATAATAAAATATTTTTATTGTGAGAGAAACTAAACTAAAAATACAAAAAAAAAATTTTTTTTCATCCCTTATTTTCTTTGTTTGTTAATGGTTTAGAAAATAATTTATTGATATGGTGAATGTGAAAGGTTAAAGGATCTATGATATTGAGGATAAAAGTATATATAGAAAAATTCTACCAGATTGTTATGGTATATTATTTGTTGTTTGTTTTTTGTTTTGATAAATATTTTATATTATAATTGATTTCAGTCGACTGTAAGTCAATCTCTGATAAAGAATTTGATAAATTGTATTTTAAGAAATTTTGTGTGGCCTGGTGTTTTTATTGTAAACTAATTATTATTTGTGTATATTTGATAATATATTAACGTAAGATAACTAAAAATAGGGTCAAAGGTATAAAAAATGTATAGGGAAACGGAAAATAATTGAGAATTTTTTTATTACTATATTTATCAAATTTTAAAATATGATTAATTCATTTAACATTTTACATAAGAAAATCTGAATTATCAATTTTTTTTAAATCAAATTATTATTAATTTTATTATATTGGTTGATTCAGTTCAAGATTCCAAGTAGCCTCGAAGAGATACGAAACAATACCGTGAACTCTATAATGAATGAAGTTTTACAGATGTATCTGGTAGCGTTAAGTTAAATGTATAGTTTCTGTAGATTATTTAAGACTAATTAAGATGCTACTAACCTCTACCTTAGCCCCTGTACCAAATTGAATTCAAATCTGATAATAATTACATGCTATAAAATATGTAATTATATAAAATTCAGAAACTAAAACTGACTTAATAACACGTTAACTTATAAAGTTAAGTCAAAGCTAAAAAAGTATAGAAAATTAGGAAAATTAAAGAAAATTTTACAATTATTGTTGCAAATTTTTTTCAAATAGAACTTAAGAAAATTATGAAATTAAACTGAAAATTTTTAGAATATGATTAAAAATATTTACCTGATACGGTTATGATTATATAATTAATAATTTACAAATTTTCAAAAATTATTTATATTTTCCCAAAAAAATATAACTTTGAATATCTGCAATCTAGGTCTAGGATGAAAGCTGAAGGAAGAATACATCATTACCACTTTTCAATAGAAATATTTATTTAAGAATTTAAATTTAATATGCTTTACACAAAAATTAATTTTATTAAGACATTAATTATATAATTTTAATTAATATTTATAAATTTTTAATATTTATTTTAAATTTAATAATTTTGATTAATAATTTCACTGCATTTCAAAATTTTCTATTTCAAAATAAACTTTGTCCATTTTAAAATAAACCATTTCTTTCTATAGTAAAAGTACTAATGAAAAGTAATTTGAACTATTAAGGAAAACCTATAGAATGAAATCGATTAAACGTCAAATTTTCTACATCTTTTTAGATTTAACTTAAAACTCTTGGTTGTCTTGTGAAATTTTCCTTTTTTTTTGCTTAGATCACTTAAGTTTTACAAGAAATAATATCGCTGATATTGATCTTGTAATCGATGTTACAATCTTTAACAGAAACAAAGACTAAATTATCTAGAAAAAAAGTATATATCGAAAGTTTTGATATCGAAAGGCTTCTGTAATTGTAAGGATAAAGCAGTTTTAGAATGTCTTCTATTTGAGTTTTCATATTTTCCAGTATTTGATATCAAAATCACAGGGTGACTTTCAAGACTTTCAAAAAATTGGCTCTTTTGTCAAAATAATTTAAATTGGTACATTAACTAAATTGAAACGTTGAATTCATTATTCATTTTAATAAAAAGTTAATTAGTGAATTTTATAAATTGTTTAGTAATATCAATAAAATTTTGTGCGTGCAAGCCTAATCGAGGTATATAGGCAGTTATCGAAACGTTGTACTCTACTACCTCAATAATTTCATATCTAATTTATGAAACCTGATTCAATCTTATAAATTCCTTTAAAATAATCATTAGAAATAGAAGAAAATTCATTTACGAAATCGATACCAAAAATAAAATATCGATATCAATAATAATTATTGTAAAACTCTTTAACCAAAACAACAAAATCAAAATTATTATAACCCTGAACTAAAAAATAAAAAACTCATAAAAAATAATGATAAAATAAAATCGAATGTAATTTATTTTATCGAAATAATGATTTATATAAAAATTATTTTTAATATCGCGTGTTAATTTATCACATAAAAGATTTTTCATTTATCGAAAATTTATTGAATATTTTTATAATATTTTGGATATATGTAAATATAAAATAAATAGAAACTCTATGTAAATAAATATATATATTAATTCTTCTCTAGAGTCCATAAATCAGATAATATTATTTTGTATCTATTTTTTGCGGAAATAAAAATATGTTTTATGGAATTTATCATTTATTTATACAACGAAATAAAAAAAAAATACCAAAAAAATTTTTCAATGTCATAATTTTATTTATTTATTTATCAACAAATTCATATTAGCATTATTGACTCTATATAAATTTTCTATATAAGGTACAAATTTATCACTGAATTTCTCTATTACAGATTAAAATGTTTATTCGATTTTATAGGCTAATTTTTTTTTTTTTTTTTGGGTTTTATTTATTTTATTCAAGGGAATTATTACTACATATTTTTGGAATTTAGACCGAAAATTTATATATTGTTAAAAATTTATTTGGATTATGTTTTGTTATTGGAAAGTATTTAAAATAATCCAGCTCATAAAATTTATTTCGGAATTTATGGTAAAGGTAAAAAGTAGAAATGAACTGAAGTTTAATACAACCGAAAATCTTAACAAATCTGTATACAAATTAAATTTAGAAGCTAAAGTAATGTTCTCAGTTCCATGATCTGGTAGCACCTCTCTAGAACTAAGGAATAGATACGCTTTGTTGTAATCTTACCTTTCGCAGCGACTGATATAGGATAAATTTCTTTTAGATGCTGTATGGGTGAGACTCCTCAGCTAATTTAATTTTGATCATTTTACAGCTTATGTAAAATTCCTTTAAGATTATTATCTGTTATCACCTGCTCATACATTTCCATGCACAAAGGTTGAGTGAAATAATAATTATATAGATTGTTTAGATTACAGCTCTATTTGTTATTAGAGAGACGCAAAATACACTTCACATTCCAAAAAGAGTCAACTTAATTGATTTGAGAAAAATTATAAAAAATATTTCTTAGACAAAATTATTATCAATAATGAATTTAATAGAGCTAATAATAATAGGGAATTGACTCTCATATCCTACTATACTATAACTGCATTATTATCACAAAGGATTTATGAATTCTTGACTGTAAGTTTGTATTAGATATCCGATGAACATTATAAATTAAAATGGATTTCTAGCGAGAATATCGAAAGCTATAAATTCATTAAATAGTACAACGTTTCGGTAACTGTTTATACTTCGATTGGGCAAGCACGTTTATATAGTTATCGATACTATACAATCCATAAAG
Organism: Rhamphomyia laevipes; assembly: GCA_963920725.1. Lineage (NCBI taxonomy): Eukaryota > Metazoa > Arthropoda > Insecta > Diptera > Empididae > Rhamphomyia > Rhamphomyia laevipes. The sequence goes on along the minus strand of OY987258.1, from coordinate 50,663,219 downwards.
TTGGCTAAGGTTTGGATGAACGAAACTATATTGAACTATCTCTATAATTGTATGCTAGAAACTTAGAGAAGATAAAGCTTTAGTGGCACGAATGAACTATAAAAAATACTTTAATTTCAAATTAATAACATTCTAGCATGAATATTACTAAAATTTCAGCTTATAAACAAATTAAATTAAAAGTAGTGGTGGCGTAATGGTAGCGTGTTATTCTGTTATGTATTCGGATTAAATTCCACACCGACCGAGGTATTGATGTCGCTTTAAGTTTGCACAGCTTTAAATCAGTACCAGCAAATAAAATTTAGTATTTTAATTCTGATATAAAAATTATTTAAACCAATAAAAATGTCACGAAACTATTGAAGGTTTATGCTTCTAAGAACAAATGAAAAAAGAAAAGTACGTTTCATGCCCTTCACGATTGTTTGTATTTAATCACTATAAGACTCTGTCTATTTAACTCTATCCATTTGAATCCAATCTTATTACCCACATTTTACTACTGTTAAACATTCTTATAAGTTGGCCTATTCATATGTAAAAACAGGCGTAAATTACTCATTGCATTCCCTTATATAATTGTAATAAAATATCACCATCCAACGAAAAATATTATATATTTCCTGAAATAACAAATTTACATTTCCCAACCAAAAAAAAAACTCCACCATTTTAACAAAACATTTTCATTTAGTAGATAACATTGAATTATGTCCTTTGATATCCGAATGAATTTATATTATTATATTTAAACTTTAACATTATTTTTAATGTTTTTTTCAACTCCCCTTTAACTTTACGCTGGGCTGATTATTCTCTCTACAATTTTCATGTCTCACTCTATTCAGGAAAATTAATAAAATATATTATTTCCGATTTTTCTTACAAAAAAAAACAAAATTTATGTACAATATTTTATGTATAAAAAATTTAAAAAGATATAATTATTTTATTTTTTACTATGGATATAGATAATAATTTAAACATGTATTTTTAATAAATTATTAATATCTTTAAATGGAAAATCGTGTTGAAAGTACTGGATTACAAAAATTAAAACCCACAAATCACAAAATAAAAGTTACCACAAAAAATTGTTAATTTATATTAGTAAAAAGTTTTATATAGAATTAAAATTTATTTGGTTATTTTTAACAATATTTTAAATGTCAAAATAGTAATTTTTACCTAATCTGAAATACATAATTCTAAATATATTTTATTTTATGTTTTTTTTTTGGTAAATTGATGATAGCACTTTAGATTCAAAATTATTGATAAAATATTGAACATAGTGTTGACAATGTAAGGTACGCGTGCCACATTATTTATTCAATAATAATGCAACCACATTTTAACGATAAACTTAAATACGACTGTCAATAAAAAGCGATTACTTGTTACTAGGTTCTGGTTATCTGGAGGATACCTAAAATTATGTCATTCCTTTATATCAGAACCGGTTGGTCTCGCTTTTCTACTTATTTATACTTTACAACTGATGAGAGAGGATATTATTAATTATAGTTAGTTATTTAGAAAGTAGGGAATATTCGTTCTTAATCTTGGAGAATTTTGAGAAGTCCATGAAATTTTTAACCACCTTACTAAGGTTATCCTATACCTTATTCTAATCAATCTGAAACAACCACATAGAGTGCATGGCCGATATCCTTCTTCACATCCAGTTACAGATATATATTGATTGAATATAGATTCTCTGAAAGAAGACCCAATTTCTTTGACATATTTTACCAAATATAGACTGACCTGTCAAGCTGAATTCAATTAATGCGACTAATTGTTAAAAGCAAATTTATTGATACTTAAATATTTGAGAGTTTCATACAGAATCTAATTTTTTTTTGAGAAACCCTATAAACTTAGTAAAGTCATAGTAAAGTCTATGACGCTATGGCGGAGCGTCAACGATACTTCATGGTTATTATTGTTATACCCCCAATTTTTAACTTTATCAGACTTTTAGTTTCTATCGAATAACGATCTACTTATCATACTCCGGCGTCTTATAAGCTAAATAATCAGTACATTTGTGGCGCAATATATTTCTAATAACAACTATCGAAATTACAATTATTCAAATCTGGATATCGATGCAACAATTCATAAGCTTGTAAGTTATTGTTTTTAATCCAATAACTTTTCGATAAAGTTACTCGATCATCTAAGGCTAAGGTGTATTCTGTGTAGGCCACAATTATTACAAGGTTCATTTAAATCGTACCACAATAAAACTTGTAAGCTGCAGAATATTCATTCCAATGCCGTACCTAGACCTCGTAACTTTAGTTTTAATAATAAAATATGATTTTAAATACCTCGTAACTACAAATTTCAGATGCAGTACCAAGGAACTTTTTACATTCTTGAAGGAGGCTCTTGTATGTCTTCAGAAAAATGAAAATGGACTTTTTTCATGAAGATATCATTTACTAATTTGTCGTTATAATTAGTGGCCCGAAATTTATCAATTTCGGCCCTCTACTTTTTAAGTTATCGATACCTTTATTATATTATATTAAAAATACGACAGACGATAGCGTTAGTAATATTTAATATTTGAAATAATATACTTTATTGAAATAGATTTTCAGTTTTTTTTTTTCCATTTAAATTTAGATTTATGTTTGACAGGTTTTATTGACTGTATGTAAGTATATATGTGTATGGATATGGTAATAAAATAGATAAAAAAAAAAGATATTTAACTTTTTCATAATCTATTATCCAAAATATTTATAATAATACTGACAACAGCAACAACAAAAAAAGCGGTTGCTGTTGCGGTGGATAATTAATGGATTTGGATAAGAATTGTAAAATATGTGTTAGACCTTCCTTCCTACTTTATTTTGGAAAAGAATTTCTTTTTTTGTTAAATGTTTTATTAAATTGGGAATATTTTAATTAAGTAGTGATTGAGGTGGGATAGAACTTTTTTTTTTTTTTGCTTTTGTTATTCAGTTGATAAATGTTGGCGCCCTTTAGTAACTTTTTTTTTTTTTTTGAAAAAATTTATTTACTTTTAAGAAAGGTTAATTTTGTATAAATTAATGTTGATATGGAACTGTATAAATAATTTGTAATCAGGAAGATTCTTTATTAGCTTTATATTTTTATTCATAATGTAAAGATTGTATAGGAAGAAATTGTCAGTCCATAAATGTGAGTCATGAAATATCGAAATATCACACAGTTGTAAATAAGAAAAATTAATATTTAATATGTACATAAATTGTTTTAAATATCAATTTCAAAGAGGATTCAAGGTTTCCACATTTTTGGTAATGAATTTTAAAAATTTCTGTGGTAAAATGAGATAAGTGAAAATTAATATTTTTCCATTTTAGTTTTCTTGTTTTTTTAACATTCTGTTTTTGACTAGTATTGAAGTTAGTAGGTTTTGTATTTTCTGTATTATTTTTAAAAAATGAATAATAGATTGATTCATTTTTAAAATGTCATGTCCTTGTAATGTTGACAACATAATATCTAGATAAGGTTTACAAAATTAGTCGTAAGATCATGTCAAATCAAAAATTTGTATAACTTTAAGTGTAGACAAGGTAATAGGTGAATATTTCTCAAGAAAAAAGTTAACATAAGATGTTGTTAGCAAAAATATTAAATTTAAATTTAACTAACTTAAATCTACTTAACTCTATTTTAATTCACCGAAATTTTAATATTATTTTTATTGTAAAATAGCCTAAGTGACTTGACTTATTTTAACAAATATAATAATTTATAATTATTTTCGTATCCTAATTATAAAACCATACATAATGTTTCTAAAAGTTTTCAATAACTTTGCTCATGTACATAGTCAAAAGTAAGTTAATATTACACGAATATTTTTTTTTTCATATAATTTTTTGTAATTTTGTTTATTCATTCCTGAATATTTGCAATTTTCGACATAAACATGTTGTCACATACACAATTGAAAAAATGTTACAGACTTTTAATAGTAAAAAAATTATTGGTGGACAATTTCCTCAAATCTGGACTGTGACCTAATGCTGCATAATAAAGTGCGTCGTACTTTTCATAATATATTGTGTATTGGCGAGATTTTAATTTTCAAAAGTACGAACAAAGTAACTGAAAATATACGATCAGAAACCAGACAATATAAGGTAATTATAGTAACTTTGACTTACGTACCCTGGCTATTTTAAATTGATTGTATCATTAGGGTTCATACACTTAGACCAGAATTATCCTTCACGTTGAATATGCTGCCGTGGAAAACTGACAACTCTTTTGACCGAAATATAGAATTGATTTCCAATCCCAAACTACAGCCTCATACAGTTCGTTCATGTATTAAGAATCAAAGCATATGAGGTGCAGAGTTGAGACAAGTTCAGTTTCCTATGACATAACAAGTGTTGAATCATCACACGTTCATTTCCTCGTTCTTTACATTATGTATACCTCAGATCATCATATATTAAAGGTTAAGGGCATGATTCCTTCTCGTAAAATTATTAATGTCAAAATTGAGAATTTAAATGGTAACATTTTGTTAAAGCAAATTAAATTGGAGTAAATTTTATTTACGAAACAACTAAAACTTATAAAAAATACTTTCTATTTTGAATAGAATTGTAAAATTTATTACTATGTAAATAGATAATTCGCAATATATAATTTGTAAACCCAAAGTCTGTAAATAGATAATTCACAAAGTAATTGTCATAATAAAAATCTTATAATAAAAATCTCAATTAACTAGAAGCTATTAATAATAATTATTATTATTATTGTAAAAAATTATATTTCAAAATAAACTTATTATCATATTAATAACAATAATGTTAAAATCGTGCTTCTAACCACCTTTTAAATAATTTGTTCATTGGTAATTTTTATTTATTCAAAACAATCACAAAATATATAAAAAAAAAATTACAAATAATTATCTAAATTTATAATCTTGAAATTAACAACTTAATTTACTTGTAAAATCACAATGTAGAATTAACGAACGATATAACCAGACGCGACCGATTAGACTCTTTATTTATAGTTCAGCGTTTCTTTTAGTATATAGATATAATAATAATATTTCAAATACAAGTGAAAATGTTCAAAGTAAAGAGTAAATACTTCAAATGTCAAAATAAATTATGTTTTTATTACCAAAACTGTAATCTATTAAAATTGATCTTTAATCTTTTAGAACAGCATCGCGTTTGTGAATAACTTGAATATTTTGACTATAGATACTTTAACTACATACAGAGATCATTTCAAATTTGTTGAGTATGCACTGAAGTAATATAATTTTTATCAAGTATTTTTGTTTTGTAATCATACTGCAAATCAATAATTTAAATGGTTTTAGTATGGTTTTTTTGAGAAATCTTTGATATTTGATTGCGTGAAATTATTTTTTAAATAAAATAGCTTGAACTCTTATAACTTTCTAAAATAGGACCTTGGTTTTAGTCATATAGATTTAAAAATATGAAAGAAAAAGCAAAATAAGAGTTACCTCTATAATTGGAGTTACATATATTTTCATAATATTTCACTAATTTGGTATTTAGCCCTTTCGAAGCGACTTTATTACTACAAATTTTGAGCATAAATACTAAAACCCGGCAGTAATTCACACAATAGTACAGGACACGACAATGTCTACAAAAATTTTGTAATTAGTATCTAATACTAATAAATCTCAGACACAACCTCCATCTTGCTGTTAACCAAGAAAATGGGGACTTGAGAAAATTAACAATTAATTGTTGTGATCAGTGAAAAGAAGCATAAGGCAAAAGGATTGTTAGTATGTTAAGTGAAAGGGAAACATATAAAGAAATACATTATCTAACGACAGCGTAGAAATCAAATCAACATTTATGGAGTTCAGTATAACTCTGATTCCATACAATTTTATATATTTTTTTTTTAGGACAGTATATTTCACAAAATTGACATCTTTGAGACTAGCTCCAGTATTACACAATTGTTAGAAGAAAGTTAAGAGATATTGCAACTATCCAAATCGAAAATGTCTGAAATGGAATTATATATAATTAAATTTAGATGATAATTGGTACTACAGGGGTTTGTTTCATGATTGTGCACTTACCTACATAAGTAAATGTAAATAAATTCAGTGGGTTCATTCTAAAATTTCTGTTGGTGGCTTGCAAAATCAGAAGTCGGTTGTGTCAGTGGCTCGTATTTTAAAATTCCCACTTATATTTCATTAGTTCAATGCTATAAATCACAGAGTAAATGTTACTCGACTGCAATTACATATTCATTTTGTTACTTCTCCTGTAATTTGTAGTCGGTAGCTTCAGTGGTATCAAGGGAAACTAAACTAATATTTTGTTACTTTTCTAAATATATTTGATTTACTGCTCTAGCTAGAGAATGTAATTATTATCTTGTAAGAATTTTTATACATAGGTTTAAAATTTTTATACATATGTCGTGTCTGTAAGATTTTGAGGACCGTTCTTTGAGTTGGTCAATGCTAAAATATCCGAATAATATATTATCTACATTTTATGTGTTCACTCTATTTCAATTACACTTTACACACATGTTTGTTATTATAGTCCTTTAGTTGGTGCTGCTGAAATAGTTGCTAAGGAATTTCAAAGAAACTTTGCACATTTGTTAGTTTTATAATCTAGGTTATACCTTTATAAAATTTATGGTCGGCAGTAGTTTCAGTAGGTTCTTGTGTCTTAAAAGATGTGAAACATTTAAGCGTTTATAAATTATTGAACATAACTACGAGCTATATGCTACCCATACTTGACAACTTTATATCACTCAAGCAATAAAATTGAAAATAATTTTTTCACACAATATAATTGGAAAGGATATAATTTTAATAAAATGAAAAACAGGACATCATCCAAATAATATGGAAGCATTTAAAACATTCATAATAAAGTTTACATAAAAAATCTAATCTAAGGCAGAAAATTTTATTAATTATATGTCCGCATTCAACATTTTAAATGCACCATATCATAAAATATAATTTGATTTGATTGCGGTTCTAAACTTCCTGATTTCATAATCATTTTCATATCCAATTATATAAATCGAAATTGTTTAACAATTTTTTTTTTATTTTAATAGCCTATTAAGTACCATTTATATTAAATCTCGCTTTTAACTAATTTATTATTAAAATATTTCTGGGATATTTTAAACTGAAAAATATAATAAATTAAATTAAATTTTAACTATAATAAAAATAACCACAAACAATTTTTTTTATACCATGATTGTAATAAATTTGAACTGAATTTACCATTAATAAATTTATCTTGTTTCAACAACAAAATATACAAGAGTAGCCTAACAAACCTCACAGAAAACCTTGTAAATTAAGATCTCAAAAAACGTAATATAAATTTGTATAGCAATGATTTTCTTTCGGTAATATTTTACATTTCATTTTCAGATTATAGCTTATACAGAGAACCCTCCTGGCGATTAATATACAAAACGTGAATTAACCAATATTAATAACAGGTATTTATTTTATTTCGGTAAAGGTATTAGAACAATTTCCAATTCTTTTTTGGCATTTATAAACCCAGAAAAATACAATTTAATGATCAAATTTTGGTGTGTGATGTTGGGGCGATACTTAAAGTTCAAACCTTTTTATATGTCTTTTATATATAGAGTTTGTGCGCACCGTCTTTCTATATAAATATAAGTGATTTGCGCACAGTGCGGACATGTTCGTTATACACGTAAAATTTTGAAAAGATACCGTGGCGTTGTATATATTTTGATAAACCGCCTTATTTCGTACCATAATATTAATAATTTTTTTTTTATTTTATTTATTTCATTTAATAAGTTTAAACATTGTAATAAATAAAATTGACCACCAAAATAATTTATTGTTTAAGTGGATTTATTACATTGAAAGAAGTTTCGTTTTCGTTTTTTTTTTTGGTAAGGTTTAATTTAAAAGTTTTATAATGAATTTTTGTTCGATCGTTGATAGGTTTTTGAGGAGATCGTACGAATAAGGGTGAACTATAAAAATGATTTTGTATAGTTGTTATTTTTATAGAAAATGGCGGGTATGATTGTTTTTATTTGTGATAAAGTACATGAAAATGATAAAGATTTAATGGGTTCATTTTAAAATAGGTCCTTGGTTTAGAAATAGTTCATTATTTGAATTTTAAGTAAATAGTAAAATATTGTTTTGGTTGAATATTTTGAATTTACAAATTAATTTGATATAAAATATTCACTTATCCGCTACAGAGTCTATTCCGTATTCAAGTCGATTTGGTATTGCTATAATCAGTGTAAATTGCATCAAAACGAGGTTCGCACTGACGAGAATATACTCTCAAAGTCTCATATCACCGAATTGTGATATTTGTGATACAAAAAAAAAAGAAAATAATTTTGAAACTTATATTAATTTGAATCCATTTTTGAGTTTGTTTTAATACTATGGTAACATTGGCAATACTGGACACTTATGTGGAGCCAGTGGCTGTATTAATCTATACAGGGTTAATGTCTTGTTCTGTTACACTCAATTTTGTTCCGTGGAAACCAATAATTACCAAAATGTTAAGATGGATTTATAATTTCCATATAACTTTTTCTTCAAATTAATTAATCATTTTTATGTTAAATATACTTTCTCTTTGCATTATTTTCCCTTTAAAATCATATTTTGATAAATTGTTATAATTATATAAACCAGCAAACACTATTAATAATTATTTTCTTCCTTTTTTGTTTTTTTAAAATTATAATTTATATTTTAATTAACTTATTTAAATTACGACTGTTAAACACGAACATTTTTCATTCAATTAATTAGTGTATAATAATAAAATTTTATAATTTTCTGTTAAAAAAAATATGATTTTAAATTTTCATTTTACTGTCTGTCTGTTTATTTTTGTTATCAATCCAATTTACGAGATGATTAAGCAAAATGTATAGACAAAAAATGGCGCTACAACATTAATACAAATATTCATTTCTTAGGCTTGGATAACTCAAATGTCAGTGATTGTACTAACAATCTTTATTTTTACATTTATACAAATTTGATACTTGCATTTTACAAAAAATATTTTCATTCCCCCAATTTGCAATAGTATTAAAAAAATCATCTTCCCAACCCGTCAGGCTCTCATAACCTCAACTAATTTATTATAATAACAACAAAAACAACAAAATTGTTGGTTAAATAATTACAAAATATATAAAAAAAATGAAAATGAACATTTATTTTTTGTTGTTCAGCTGGGGGTTAACATAAAAAATACAAAAAAAAAAAAAAAATAGCAATACTATATCATAAATACGAAGAGTGGTGGCGTTAAATAGTATAGAAAACCATGTTCAATCTTTCAGGATAAATTATATACTTAACGATGTGCATTTTTCATATGTCGTCGGCGGTGGCGGCAACATTTTTTATATTATATATAAAAAAAATACCCCAGTATAAATTTATGTTTTCAAAAAGCAATGAACATAAAAAAAAAAACATAAATGATATTTTTTTATGAGAGGTAACAAAAAAAAAAGAAGAAAAATATAGAAATTTGCCATAAAACATTTGCAAAATATAAATTCGACATATTTGCTATGTTGGCGGCATAAAGTATAATTTTTTTATTTTAGACATTTGGCAAATTATTTTATGAAGAAGGAAGAAGGGTGGTTGGCTCACAAAAAATATATGTATTTATATTAACTACTTACCTCGTACTAGAGTTAATATTCTACCTTTTCTGCTGGTTTATTACGACCCGGAATATTGTATAGGCTTTTGGGAGTAGAGCATTAAAAGTGTGAAATAAAATATAATAAATGATTCCGATTTGGCTTTAAATTTATGTTGCACATTTATTAAAGAGAACGTATCTCGTATCTCTACACAACAACAACAAAGTAAATTGTGATTATGAGAATGAAAATTACTTTATGACATATTAAATAATTGGATATAAAGGAAAAATGTATGGAATTCATATTTATGATGAAAGTGCAAATCGGAATTGGGGAGTTTGTTTATAAAATTGATAAAGTCAAACATTTTTGTATTGAATAGCATAGAGAAATGTCAAAATCAGTGTTGCCATTGGGTGGATTAATAAAAGCTGAATGAAGAAATATTGAAATACAATACTAAGAAATCTGCTCAATAGCAAAATGAAATGGAAAAATGATATTTCTACTGTGATTTTGCTATTGAAGTTTATGCCAAAGAAACTTATATTGCTGAGATTTGAACCTTATCTGGCTAAAAACAGCAAAATAAATAATTGTAGAACATATAAAATATTAAATATTCTGTGAAATTGTATTGAAAATTAGAAAAATTTACGAATTATTGTTATAAAAAAGTAAATAATCTTATAAAATGTCAATTTAATTGATGCCATTATTGAAATTTTTTAAAAAAAACTGAATTAATAAAAATCATTTTTATTTATTTAATAAATAAATTAAAATTTAATTATTTTAGCAACTCTTAAAACTTAATTAATTTCATATATATTCGTTAATCATTTTTATTAATCTAATTTTTTAAGTTGAATTCCAGCTGTGACATTCCCATAAATGCTATGACCAATGAATATTTTAAAAATAATTTTTTATTGAAATAATTTAAAAATATGAATTTATTCAGAAATTACACAAAAAATATTATTAAATTTAAAGGTAAATAAATTCAAAATAACCACTGTAATGCCCCATGCTGATATTTAGTATAATACGACATATATAATTAAAAGATATAATAATTATAAGAAATAAATTAAATGAATATAGAAATTTTAGGAGTTTGTTAGTTTTGAAGATCCTAAATTCAATCTGGACAAAACATTTGAATTTTTGAAAATCTAAATTCTAATTCAAATTGGAACAATTTGAAATTCGGACTTTAAAAACGTTTAAATCTTTAAATCGTTCAAGAATTCGTCATCATATTCAATTAATCTAAAACTTTTTACAATATTTCTAAAACGTGTCCGGATTTGCAACAAGACATTATTTTTATTCTAAAATTGTAAGAGTATAAATTGAATGTCTTCAGAAATCGTTTCTAACCTATCATGGAAAGCTTTCGGTATGCAGTGTGTATCTTGCATATATTGACCGATCACCACTAAGAACTATGGGAATCATATAATAGGATATTCAAAAGACAAAAATAAACAACTGGTTAGAGGCTGTGAAGCATATGCACACCATACGATGTGGAAAGCACGGACCACGGAGTAACTTCTACGTTTTTTACTCAGAAGTTATTTATTCTTAGCGAAAAAAAGGTTGCAAACCAACCTTCAGAAATAGGGATAGGAAACAGGTAATTGATGTTACTTTGATGTTGAACCGGATTCATGACTCAATTCTAAATTTACACGTCTCATACGAACCATCATTTGCAGACCATTGCAGACTGTTGTATGCAACAATGCAGAAGTAATTTTCGGAAATATCCTGCGCTGTTAGGACTAACACAACCTCAAACTAAAGAAGTTGCAAAGAGGAGAAGATTACGACATTTGTAATGCCATTTTGTAAATAACCTATTAGAGGCGGTTGAAATACAACCCTTCAACCTGATCACGTTAATTACGAAGGTGGGTTTGATTGATATGCTGTAAGATTCAACCATCAACTTTGAGTGTTCCACTAATCCTTATAAACCAATCAATAAACAATATTGAAATCATATTATCAAATTTTCGTAAATTTAAAACTGCCAAAGTCCAAATTATGTCAAATTCAAATTTATTATCACATTTTGAATTTGTATACCACATTATAAAAAGTATGGTCCATTTTATATCTGGTAGTAGTTTGGCGACACCAATTATATTGTAAAACTGCCTCTTCATTTCATTCGTTGATATTATGTTGTCATATGTCAAATTTATATATATAAAAACTTTTTTTTGTGTTTTCTGTTTGTTTACATAATAAAAATGTCACATTCAACAAAAAAAAAAGAAAAAATCAACCTAAAATTGAACACATAAGAAAGAACTTTTTGTAAACAAAAATTATGTGCGTGTGCCATTAATTTTATCCAATACCACATTGGGAATTTATCCAACATGGTGATGACGACCTAAACAACATTATTATACTATTATATACATAAAATACATAAAGATATACAATTTTTTTTTTATGTTGTTATAATATAGTTTTAATTTGAAAGGATATGTCTATGACCAACTTAAACAACAATTTCACAGCGGGTGGCAGGTGACAAGAACATTATAAACAACAAAAATATCAATTAACTTTCTATATGTATACAAAAATTCTCTAGATAGAAATAGATTTCATAGATAGATTTTTATTTTTTTAATATGAATTGGTCAGTTTTTATGTTTATTATTAAGAATATTTAATTTGAAAATTTTATTTGTATACAAAAATAATCAAACATTCAACAATATATAAAAATGAAAAAGAAGAAATAAAAATACAGAAATTTATTAAAGAAGTTGTCTTGATGTTGTGTGTTTTTTTTTTGTAAGTTTATTTCCTGGAGGAGGTTTTGATGATGACAGTTTCATTAAATTGAATAATTTAATGGATAAAAATATATTAGAAATTATGATGACAATTTAGTTTATTAGAAGTTATGTTTTATGTATATGTACATAATATTTATGTATTTTTTTTTGTTAGTTTTTGAAATAAATTATATTAAAAGTTAATGGAAATGAGTTTTGTTTTAAAAAAATAATAATTGTAGAAATAAAATTGAAAATTCGGAAAAAAATTATATTGAGCAATATGTCAGAGATAATGAAATGACATGACAGGAATATAAATTAATAATTAGACTTAATAAAAATGTCGAATTTATAATTATTGAGCTATTTATTTTTCACATTTAATGTATTTTGTTAGTGGTTGTAGAACCCTACAATAACCATTCTTTAGTGATGATATTTCGACCATAAGAAATTTCATTTAGCATTGCATTGGGAATCATATGTTAAGGGAAATATAGAACACAACTGAATAAAATTGATTTTTCTTCTACTGTCATAGAAGCAGTGGTTTATTAATAGTTAGAGGTTGTAAGCCAATCATCAGAAAAAGGCATAGGAAACAGGTAATTGGTCGAAGCAGATTCACGAATCAATTCTAAATTGACACGTCTAATACGGCTATTCATGGATCTGCTTCGAGATCGATTCAAATCCGAAAATTGTAGAACCTTTTAGACACACGGTCCACTAATTGGCAATCACATAAAGATGAATTAAGTTGCAGATTAGCTAATAAAGTAGATTTTCTCACTAAATCAATGATAGAAGCTATGAAGTATCCTGTTCGCTCAGGAAACCATGCAACAATGTAGGGGTAATTTTCGGAAATATCATGCGCTGTTAGGACTAACACAATTTCAAACTAAAGAAGATGCAAATCTTAAGTATAAGCATTCAAATAACCAAAATTATTAATGTTATTTGGGTGAACAAACAACTGTCGAAATAAAATAAATTTCAATCTTTTAGGCATGGTATATATTGAGGTATTTTCAGTATTTGGTTAATTGTACTATCCTCCAAATGAAGCTAATAATATAACCTATAATTGGGCTTTAAGTGAAATAAGGAATTCTGAAGTGATATCGAAATGTAGCATGAACAAAACAGTTCTGTATATAAGTGTACTTATCAGTTAAACTAAAATTAAGCATATTTCTAAATGATATTGTTATGAATTCATAAGGTTTATGCTAGGAAAGGCACAACCATTCATACTTGTATTGAATCATGAAATCAATTTGACTTATTTAAGCCTAATCAAACCACCACTCTTTCAACTCTTGGGCGTAATCTGTCCTAAAACAAAGACTGATGCAATTACTATTGACAATATTACAATTTTACAGAGTTAAATTGTTTATAAAATGTCAAAAATATTCTTCTTCTATATTTGTAATAAAAATTATTTAAATAATTATAGAATTATTTTTATTTTAAATTATTAACAAATTATTTAAATTATTAATTAACTGTTAAATATGAACAAAGCTTATTAACTTAAGTCTCTACGGGACACGCGACTACTTGACTACTAGATTGATTACTATACAGACTACAGAGGATGTGAGGATGAGAAGGAGTCATTACATCATCTATTGTGCTACTGTCCCTCGGTTCAACAAAGAAGGTTCAGGTTTTTTGTAAATTTCTTCCTAGAGAAAAAGGAGGAAGCAGGTCGGAAAAATCCGGTTAAAATGATTAAGTTCATTAGAAAATTGGGTGGTTCGACAGACAGGACTTTAAATAACGTTTCACTGCGTTATTTACCAACCAATTATCACTCTAAATCATAACTTAAATCATTTACCATTATCAATTCTGAATATCAAATTCTGAAAAATTTTACATAAATAATCAGATATGACAGTAAACTTTCCACTAACATAATCCACACTCAATTCGTATATATCTAAAAATTATGTCAAAACAAAAATCACAAAAAAAATATCTCCAACTGTGAAGTTTGGAAAGAACTGTGGCTTCGTGATTTTATATAATTTTAATATTTTAAAGGAAATTCCATATCACAAAAAAACCTAAACACCCAAAAGAAAACTGAAAAAATGTCATTAGCATCAATTTAGATCCCGACTATAAAAATTACATTTTTATGTTGATATTCAAAATTTTTGTCTTTTCATATAATATTTTCCAAAACTATTATAAAAAATATTTTTATGTTGTCTTTGGATTCTTTATTTATACGTTAAAATATGAAAATTCTCATATTCTTTGGTGGGTTTTCACAACAACAACAAAAATCAGTTTATCGTAAAATTAAAGTTTTAATGTGAATTGCTTCTTTTATACCTCGGCAGGAGTTCCATATATAAAATGGTTATAAAATATTACAAAAAAAAATTTGTTTCTTATGATATTTAATATTATATTTATTTTGAAAATCCAGACATGGTGGTAAAAACTATTTAAATTATTATGCCTGGAATTGCCATATTAAGGCAACTCCTGTTTTTGTATGAAACTGAATCGATAATGACCAAATTTATGATATTTCCAGAAGTTTAATTGATATTTAAATAAAATTTATGATCAAAAACAATAATAAACATTAATTATTGTTGTTGTTTTTTTAAACATTTATATTGTGAATTTATGGATATAAGAGATTTTGGTAAATTTAAAGGTTTTAAAGGATTTTTCGATGATTATTAAATGAAGAATGTTTTAAAGAACTTTACGATTAGATTAAATTTAGAGAGTATCGGTTAAGATTTTAAGAAATGTATATAATTTCATAATTTAATCATTGAACTGATATTTACTAGCTATAGACAAAATGGGAGTCTGAACCAATGACTTTTTTCTCCTTCTTTTTCCTTGATGGGGAACACAAGAGATCACTGCGAACTTGTCGATATTTTGTGCATTTACAGCCTCTTTCCCTATCTCTACAAGTGCTACAGATGTAAAAAATCATATGATTTTTGAGAGGGCTATAAATATTGACCAATTCTTCGGAGGTGAGTAAGTCTTTAGCTAAAAGTTGTATATCTTTGCTAACTCTCTCGTGCTGGTAGAGAATATGTTCTGTCGTTTGTTTGTCATTTAGACAGAAACTGCTGATGTCTGTTTCTGCTAGACCCATTTTCATTAGGTGGTAATTTTTAAAGGACTGTGTCTTGTTAGTAGGCCTGTTAGAGTTAAGGACTAAAAGATTTAGGAAAACATCGTGACATGAAAATTTGGAACACAACTTATAAAAGTAATTAAATAATTTTTTTTTTGTAAAAGTATAGTCAAAAGAATTACAGATTCCGAAGCCATTATAATTAATAAAACCATACTTTTTTGAATATCTTATTTAGCTAATTCATACCATAAAATCTTGATGGAATTAGGAATCATTATGACACCTTCTCAGTAATATAAATGTAAAAATTAAAATGTGAGAATAAATTTACGGGTTAATTTCTAATTCTGGCATTGCTGATTTTCTACTAAATTGTTCTGAAATATGCAAGAGGTTCATCCTAATTAGTAAGGACTAAAACAAAGCCGTTCTTATGGCTAGACAGAGACGTACGACCAGATAGACAAATTAATACTTCTTAAAATATTTGTAATTTGTAAAATAAAAATGAGCTAGTAATTAGTTTCGATGCCATTTGTAATGACAAAAATATGTAAAATATAATATTTAAAATAATTGTTTATTAAAAGGATTAAAGGATATGCAATGAAAAATCTATAAGATTTTAAAAATATAAAAAAAATCTCATAATTTATTTTCAAATCTAAATAATAAAAATTGTTTATATTTTCTGTACAGATTTAAAATTTATATTTATAAACAAATTTTGAAATTTTTATTATATTTTAAATTGACTTTTAATACTTTTCCATGGTAAAAACAATTTTTTTATTACTTTATTTTTATATTTTTGAAAAAAATATAAATATTTTTTATGGTCGATTTAGGATAATTGTTATACGCAAATTATTAGCCTGTTTTTTTTTTTTTTCTCAATAAATAATTTTAAATTTACGAGTTAAATGGAATTTTTATTATTGTATATATTTATAATATCAAAATCAAATAAAAAAGTACTACAAAATATTTTCAAATTAAGTCATAAATTATGTTGGGAATCTGTGCATTTTAATTGAAAGTCATAAAAGAGTTTTTAATTTAAAATGATCAATTTTTATAGAATTAAATTTTTTGGGTTTTATACGTCAACAATAATTTTGGTAATATTTACTATTTTTGGTTTAATTTAGTCCAAGTTATTTCATAATATTAAACTGAATATAAAACATTAATTAATAATATTTTAATTAATTACAAGAACATAACTTTTCTGATGAATGCCGTACAATATTTTATACATTCAGTATTTTTAACTCAGACTAATACATTATATTTTCAATAATATTTGACTGATTTGAGTTATAATGACCGATGTTTTGTTTGTCGGAAATTTGGCAATACTTTCAGTAAGCAAAATACATAAATATCGTAAATATTCAATTTCTGAAGCACTATTAAAAGTGGTTTACTTGTTTTACTATGAAAATGAATGATGCAAAACAAAATAATCCAAAAATAGGCTAATTTTTTTGTAAAATTTCCATATATTTTGTTTATTATAAAGAAATCATTCAGTTTTTTTCAATTATTTTATTGGAGGTTTCTGGTAGTATAGTAAGTTGAGTGTTAGAGTGCAGAAACTATGATCTTAAAGAATTTTGTTATTTCTTTCTTGAAAACTTTTCAGACACCTGTAAACTGAAGCCTTATGTTAATGGAATTAAATTCATTACAGAAGTTAGATGGGTCGAAACGTTATAATATTGATGCTGTGTCCGACTTTAGTGTACAGCAGACTCACTAATTTGTGTCCTACGTCTACTTGTATAGGAGTTTCGTTATTTCCACTCCTTTAAAAGTCACAAACCAGACGGAATGTGAAAATATTTATTATTCTCTACCATTTACAATGTGAAAGTTTACATAATAAATTGAAAAAATATTTTTAATATTTAGAATTGCAAAAATTTATATATTCTTATGGTTGCAGAATGGTAAATTTTTCTTGATCCGCGCGGTAACAGTGATAAAGAGTTGTATCCGGCTTGATGTGCAGTGTAATTTAGCTAACAATAATTTTTTTTTTCAAAGATAACCACTTACAGAATTATTCATTTCACCTACCGTTTATCATAAATTATGCAAAATTCATAAATAAATCAAAGAATTTTACAAATTGTGGACAATTCAATGGTAACTATTAACTTTTTGTGATAATTCATGTTTTTAGAGTAAATTATTAATTAAAATTGTATTTTAACACTGGGAATTTTCTCAATAACAAAATAAAATAGGTTTTACTTCCGAAAGTTCAAATTTGTATGAATAAATTTGTGTAATTTTTTCAAAATTTCTTATACATATATCAAATAAACAATTTTTAACAAAACTATGTTAATTCCAAAACTGGATTTTGTTAAAAAATAAGGATTTATGATCTAAAATCTTTGTATTATTTTAAAATTTCCTTGTAATCCTTATACTAACCATAGAAATAACATAATTAATAATGATAATCTTATGAAATGTAATGTATAATTACAAAAGACCTCATAGCTCATACTCTACCTCAATTTAAATATTATATTTCTAACAATTAATAGAATAATCACTAATCTTCTTACATCCTACCACAAAATTCATTTTTTTTATCAAAATTCGATATATAAATTAAAGAAATGACAAATGAACAACAAAATTTTTACTCATTAACATTATATAGACAAAGATTAAAAATTATACATTAAAAATTTCTGTTTCATTAAAATTCTTCTACAACATAAAAAAAAAACGTATAGTTATTTTAATTTAACTAATCGATGTTTCATGTTTTTCATTTACAAAAACCAAAAAAAAAAAAAAAAATGTCTGTTGCTAATTTGTCAAATGATTTGTCATAGACAAGATAATAAGACTGATTTTCATCATTATAAGAAATTTTTAAACCATCATTTATTTCTCTGAACGTCTATGGAACGTTTTCTGAACACTAAAAACTTTATTTTAAATAAATTGACAACAACTGCTTAATTTAATTCTATCTTTTCCTTCTATCCACACATGAAATGTTTATGGTTTCAACATTAATTTTGGTTAGATAATAATAATTATTTCTTTCTTTATCCATAATAAATTTTATTAGATTTTTTCACATTTATTTATATAAAATCATTTAGTATTAAAATATAAATTGCCATGTTTTAACCATTTAAATCCCTCTGTAAAAATATAAAATACAAAAAAAAAAAATTTCAACTAATTTTATGAGGTCTAGAATTTAGGATTATTTTAAAGTGTTACGAAAGGGTTATTTATTGACGGTGAAAAACTTTAATTTAGTTATAAATACAACAAAACAGAAAAAATATCTATAAAAATAATCAAAAAAAAAGAAAATTCATTTTCTCTTTAACAAAACGATTAAAATGTTTCATATATCAACCCAGTAATTTAAGACATGACAGGGGAAAAATATAGAATTTTGAAATTTTTTTTCTTCAAAAAACAAAAAAAAATTAATGTCAAACAAAATTTAACCATTTCGCGACTGGTAATAATATTTCTTGGAACAAAAACTACACATATGAATAATATAATTGTCAATAGAACAAATTGAAGATCTGCTAATTATTCTGTCTATGACAAATCATTTGACAAATTAGATGGTTTTAGGGTGGTACATTCATTATCGTGGATTGAGTATTAAAAAAACTTGTGACTTCTCGAAGTTTACTTACTAGTATTCTAAAATTTAGCTTTTGTTATTGAATATAATATAATAAATAAATAAAGAAGTTAATGTAGAATTGGAATTTGAATTATTGAAACCAAGGTAATAGCACTAAATAAAGAAAATATTTGAATTGGACAAATTTTGATCATTCCAGTGTTTCATAATCATAGCTAAATGCCCATCGGTTGCAACAATTAGTAACCGCGTAATGTGATTTTTGCAATATTTTCCAATGTAATAATGAAATTATTCAAGACAGAATATTTTTAATATGTTAATTTGTGAAGAAAGTTAATAATAATCCAAATTTTTCGGATCGGTATCATCGGTTCCTTTATCTCAGTTTTAACATTTTAAGTAATTCTTCCAAAAAAATTTACATGAACTGGCCAAAAATTGTTGCCACTTGAAATAACTCAAAGTTAAAAAAAAAATCGTTTCCAGCAATATTTAACATTTAGTAAAATTGGACACATAGAAATTCATCCGACGATATACGATGCCGCAAATGGGTTAAAATAGATTAAAAATAAAAATTGCTTTTGATGTGATATGTTTATTGCATGATTTTAAAATAATCACTTCAATTTAATATTTCTACGCGGACATTTTCAAAAGAAAAATAAAAGTTTTTAGTGAAATATGGTAGCCAACAAGCCAACAAGCCAACACTATAATAGTATTAAAAAAAAACTTTATGAGATTTCAAATTTAAGTTGAAATATTTATTTGTATAATTAATTTTATTTTGAACTTTATGTTTTTAAATTGTTTTTTTATTATTATTTTTTTTTGTTTGTTAAAATAAATTATTACTTAGTTATTTAATAGGAAAATTACGATATAATAAATTTTGGGTGGAGATTTATTAGTTATATAGAAATATTTATATTGAGAGAGTGTTGATATCCATTATTATTAGAGTTAAAAGTAATATGAATTTAAAATAATATGATATTTAGTAAAGTTACTGTATGACCTATGAAATGATGAAGGCAGAAGGAAGGCTTATGAGTTCAGTTTTTCCATGTCACGAACAAAAAGATCTAATATGTCTATAACTATATTTTTGATCGGTCCATATTCAAGTATAAAGCATCGACTTATCGGGGTTCTACTAGTACTGAAGTTTACTTAGAACCTTTCCTAATGGATAGGTATCTAATCTCTTGAGGGTTAAGCAATCCCTTCTAAAAGAATTTAAGTCTTTACCTGGAAATTAAAATTAAAGATCACATATTCCGGGCAATAGTGCGTCTTAGTCTTATCCCCTTGCCTCTTTCTGATTCGAGTAGAATAAAAAGTCATTATTTTATGAAGAGACCTGCGAAAAGGCTATAGTTATTGCAGGAATTCAAGTTTTGTTAATTGTAGGAATTATTGCAGGAATCTCAGTTTTGTTAATTGGGAGCTCTTTGCTTTAAATAATCTAAGAAATGCTTCCTTTGACGAAAACTTTACGACAATCATTCCAGATTTCAAATTGTTGGAAATGATTTCAAGATTACTTTAACTACATAGTTTCTGAATCGTTTGGCGCTAATTGCTAGTAATTCTTTCAGGTCCTGTCAAACATATCACAGTGACCTTTTAAATAATATAAACATAAGTAAATAAAGAATTTGTAACCTTGCCATACAGAGTTTTAATTAACTCTGTCTTCGTATAATTATCAATTTATGTAATTTAATTTATTTAACGTTCTTGACCCTTACAAATATTTTGTGAGGCTATTCAAATAACAAGTTTCCGTTAAAACATTTTAAATCCCTTTTTATTTATTATCCATTTATATACAAATTAACATTACCCAAGTGACTGTAACCATATCGTAATTAAATATGAATGAAATTTTCTATCTGGCTCTGAGGAAAGATCTCGGTTTTGGTCAACCTTTTTTTTTAGTTAATATATGATAAATTATTTTTTATGTATATATCTCTTGTTATCCCACTGAATTAAACTACATATAAAACATGATAATAAATTATGCAAACAATACAAAAAAACTATGAAAACTCATAAAATTGTTATTATAATAAACCAAATGTTTGTAACCATAATTTGAACCTCGGGTGCAAATTGTCTAAAAATGTATATAAGAATAATAATTTTATTTTCTATATTTGTTTTTTGTTGCTGGTTATATAAATACGATCTAGAATTATTAAAAGCATTTAAAGCTGTGTATATAAATAGCTCATAGCTAAATATTATATTCTTTTGGTAAATATTTATTATTATGGTAATAAATGAATTTAATTAACACATAAATCAGATTTAAGCTTAAGAAAATTGTAATTTTATTTATAAATGTTAGCACTTTTGTTTAATTTAAAATGCAAATATAATATATACAGTAAAATCTATTTATCTGGAATAGTTAAATTTTGTATAATTTCGTTGTGAAAGCAATCATTGTTAGAAGTAATGTGAATAGAAAGTTTCCATATTTTTTGCTGTTTGTATACAATATCGAATTCATAATTTTATTGAACAATAATTTTGTTATTGAACTAATTTCTTATAAGGAATTTGAAGTTAAGCTATTAAAAAATCTGAAAAGAATAATAAATATTTCGTGGTAATATCAACTCTGGAGAAAAGTTCCTTAACATTTTATCCAATTTAAGTTGAATAATAATTCAACAAAATTGATTTATTTGAGTGGAATTATTTCTCATATAATTTGCGAATAAAACCAGCCGAAAATTGGTCCAATTATATTCAACTTAAGGAAAGTAAATTCTTATTAATAATGAAAGCAACTTCGTGCAAAAAATAACTCTATACGAAGTAGTAAAACACTATTAAGTTTTTCCAGAATTTTAATTGTTTTTCAAAAATAAGTTATCACTTAAATATTTTAATTTTACAGCGAAGGACTTGAAAGCACCTTCAATGAGCTATTTAGCTTTTATGGTGTTTTTTTTTATTTATTACTGATTTAAAAGCATATAATAAAGAGAATATGTGTCATACTGCTTTGAATCTAAATTCGTATGGGAATTCTAATCCGTGCTCAAGCAACTGGTTACGAACAACAGAGTACCTTTGATGTACGTGCCGAGGCATGAAGGCATTAGCGTGATTGCCGATAAACTACCAAGAATATAATATGAGCGACCCTTCTGTGGCATTTCCAAAAACCACATAATTACTAGTTTTATAAAAAATTGGCTAAAGAAGTCCTCCCACTTAACCGGTCTACGAATAATTGGCATGTTAACAGGTAACTGCAAAATCAGAAAGTCTTAAATAGAGACTGTCGCGTATGTAGAAAAAAAGGAAAATACAGCTACGTACCGGAATTTTAATTAAAGGAATTTCAGAGTCCTCACAAAATCAGAATTTTAGAGTTCTCACAAAAATCTGCACTTTTACAGAAGCCACGATATTAACATACCAAATATTTAGTAGTGTAAACACAATAGATCTCTTTAGGTTACAGTGTAGGGAGCCATATGTTCATACTTCTGCCTTAACGAACCCTTAATTACCTAAACTAGTCAAATAATCTCCAATAAATAATTTGTAATAATCGACAGAGCGCTGAGCCGGTTTATCTCATTAATTGAAAAATCAAATCAGCAAGGATAACACATTCAGTAAATACAATATTTTAAACGAAATAAAGCCAAAATGTAATAACTCGATAAGTAAATTTTCACATAATTTGTAATTTGTCGTTTATAATATTTACGACATGCCATGACATGGCGACAGGTAATTAAATACGAAATTGCATTCTTTATAAGGACTTTTAAATGATTTTTATTTAATTTATCAACATAATTAAATAACGAGATTTAAAAACTAAATTGGGAACAAATTATCAATTTTTTTCTGTCAATTTACGAATTATCTGTTCAATTAATTACAACAGAAATTTGACATAATTTATAAATTATACCGAAATAATTATTATACAAACAAACGAAATATAATACCACTAATATTTTAGTTAACAAAAAAATACGTTTGACATAAATTACAATTTTTGTATTTTTACAATCACCCTACATATTTTTTACAATTTTCAAAGTAGTAAAAATATCAATCAAAAAAATGACTTTCAATTCGTACACAACTCATCATCATTAACAGAACATCACTCTTCCAATAACAACAAAAAAAAACGTACAAGTTCAATATTTTTTTTATATATTTCTCCTGTCAACACAGCATGATCTAAAATAATAATGAATTTAAAAAAAAAAACATAATATATCTTCTTTGTCACCATAAATCAATGGATTGACAACGAAATGCAAACATTTCAACAGTAAAGTTTTTTTTTCAATGTTTCCCCATATATAAAATAATGACATTCCATCACACCGACAGAAAAAATGAAAATTATTAGAAAAGTTTTTTTTTCATTTTTTTGTTGGATAATTTATATAAAATTCGTTTTACAACAAACAAAAAAATCTCATATGTCAAAATGTTCTTTATTCTGTCATTTTGATGAAATGACATAGCGAAAATTATTTCCGATAAATTATATTATGCGTCTATATTTTATATAAAACTGAGTGAACATATGATATATAGGGTCATACTTCAAATTTATATAAAATTTCAACTGTAATACTCCCAACACGTATGAGCGACATCAATGTACAATATTTTGTATCATTAATTGATAGTGTTTCCGGTACGTTGTTATAAATGAAAACAAAGTAAGGATTTCTATAAATCCAAAGAACCATTTAATTAGATGACTCGTTTTCACTTTTAATAGAATCATTGTCCGGTTCACCTCAGACACTAATATTCACTTATAGATAGTAGAAAATAAAAAAACACTGTTAAATTTAAGTTTGTGACGAACAGTTCAAGTTGAAATTTTTTTAAGCTAAAGTCAAGGTTTGTTGTAAAGATATTTCAATTGATTTTATACAATCTTTATGGCTCAGACAGTCTCACTGCTCGTCCTGTGGAAGGTTTACAATATCAAATGATATTGGTGGCGCTGATGATGACTTTGTGCAGACTGACTCGCTGTCTAGAAGTGTCATATTCATATACTATAAAATTGAAAAGTCATTTAAATAATAATTCAATAATAATTGATAATTCATTACATTACAACATGCATTTAAGGAGCGGTTAACCAAAATGCATCACAAGCATGCAATTAAACTGCTTAAAAATGT
This sequence comes from Rhamphomyia laevipes, assembly GCA_963920725.1. Lineage (NCBI taxonomy): Eukaryota > Metazoa > Arthropoda > Insecta > Diptera > Empididae > Rhamphomyia > Rhamphomyia laevipes. Next base: position 50,638,682 of record OY987258.1, on the reverse strand, counting down.
ATTTTAAATTTGAAAACACCGACGACTTCAAAACTTTACAACGACACGATCAGCACTGACAGCATGACGCCGGCGAGTTTGTCAGCATTAATATATGACATTTCAAACCTTTAACGGCAACGGCACAGAATTTCTCAACAGCGAGACTGTCTACTTCAGTTTTTAACTTCAGCTTTTAATCAGTAAAAGCTATAGCTTCGGTTCTATATTAATCAGTAAAAAGATAATTCGGATCATTGTTGGAATGGGGTATGCACTAGAATGACTCATCTGATTGAAGTATTTTATTAAGGGCTTACCGGTTCAGCATTCATCAAGTTTTACTTCATTCGATTAGTCAGGTTAATACAAGGGACATAATATTAGACTGTGAATGGTATGAATGGTCGTCAGATCAGAGATCTTCAGTTTCGATGCTGCAGATATGCATTTTTTATTTCAATTCAATTATTTAATTCACTATAATTTATAATTTATTGTCACAGTCATGGTCACAGTTATACTTAAATATGATCATTGAACCTTGCTTTCTTCAGACACCTTATCAAGCTACTGTCCCTCAATAACGATTTTAAAATATTTCTATATTTAGTATTTATACTTAAAAAATAATCAGTGTATGACTTTCGAAATTTTGCTGTCAAGTCAGCAAAATACAATATTGATGAAGATAGCTCGATAGTTGTAGTAATGGTCTTTCGAAATGATATGACTTTAAAACCACGCTTTATAAAAAAAAACATTACAGTCACATTATACCCACCAGCAAAAAAACACAAACGAATAAGAGTGATTGATGACCACATAATAATGGGTGGTAATTAATTATGAGCACCATACACAGATGCACCATTCAGATTATGTATAGATGTAATGTTAAACAGAAAAATATATAATAATAAAAAAAAAGTTCACAACGAAATAAAGAATAATGATAACAATCTATAACAAAATTGTTGGTGGAAATGATAAAATTACAAAAAAAAAGAAGAAATTAATGCCATTTGTAAGTCTATAGAGAATTTAGCTAGCTATATAATAATATCTAGAAAGATTTATATCAAATTATAAGGCGATAATGAATGCTATTCGTCTACTGAAATATTATATTGTAGAAATGAAAAGGCAACCGTCAGACATTTACAATATAAAGACATAAAAACTATTTGTATTAATTTAATGAATTGCGAGGTTATTCTATACAAATTTAGTAAAACTTTTCCAAAGATTAAAAAAAAAATTTCAGTGCTACTGAATCAAATTAATTTATCTTATAATTAAAAATTTTCTTGAATTAAATTTTATTTCAATTTGCTTTTGATGCAGAACAAAAAATTTGATCTTTTGGTTCAGTCTCAAGAATACTGGAGTAATTAAATGAGATAAACTAAGATTTATATAAAAAAAGATTCATTATCAAAGGAATTGTATCGAAAATAACTGCTTTGAACTAAACTATGTCAATATATAGACATTATCTGTCAGCTTCATTACATAATCTATCATTTTAATATTTAAAATCATTGACAAACAATTAAAATTATTTAAATTTACTTAAAAGTTTGCTTAATTACTTTTTTAGTAAAAAAAGTTATCAAGGAGATTATCAAGGATGCAATTTTCTTTCCTTTTACAATGCAGCATGAAACGATAAATTTTGTTTACTTACACTGTCGATGTTGATATTACTATAAATAAGATCATATTTAAAATTTGAATTATCTTATTTTTCTGCAAATCGCCACCGTTGCAATTTCTCTTAATGCTAAATATGCTGAAGGAATTGTAAAAACTAATATAATTATGTCTTTCTTTCCTCTGTTACACATCATATACAAAATTAATGAAATTGTAGTGCTCCTACCTATTATTTAGTTGTAGCAAGGATTCAGTTATCTAAGTGAGATTATCATTTTATAAGAATTATTAAGCCTGCAAGAAGAATGTAAAGAAAAAAGAATTTAGCCAGGAAAAAGAGGTTACTCACTGAGCCAGGAAAAAGAGGATACTGACTGATCTCTAGTAGACAATAAAGCCTCGTGGAGAATAAATTCAATGATTTTTTGTTAATGAAACTTATAATGCCTACACTGATAAGCAACGTTTTAAAATAATGTAATCTATTGACAAGTATCTTTATTTGACACTAATTACCTTCGTACACTAAGATTTAGCTTTCCCACCTACCATAAATCAACCATCTTAACACTTGCGTGTATTCTGCATTAATATTTCCTGTTAGAACTGATACTAAATTCGTTCTATTTAAACTTTCTTCAATTAAAATAGAAATCTTAATATTTTCTTTAAAATATAAAATTAATTTTATTAAAATTACTTTATCATTTCTCTTGAATTCTTTACATAAACACATTTTTTTGAATAATATTAAATCATTAATTATTTTATATTGTTATAAATATACAAATAATTCATCTTAAATATAAAAAAAAAATTATAATGTTTTTAATATTTTAAATATGAATACAAATTAAATATATTTTTCATAAATTATCTACGAAAGTATACAAACATTACTACATACATACAATTTCTATGATGGATCTATTCGAATAAATTAAAATAAATTTCCCAACAAAAAAAAAATGACTTCTGCTTTGGCATTAAGAAGACATTAAGAAGTGCTAAGTTATGTCTAATATTTTTCTTTATTATTTTTAACATAAAAAAATAATGTTTCTTTTAAGCTAAGACTAATTGTTATAATGACCACTGACAATTGCTCATTTGTTTTGCCTTTAAAATGTCAGATAGAGGCAACGCGAAACGATAAAGAAATAAAAACTAATAACAAAATATTTATTTAACATTTTTTGAAAGTGGAAATAAAATTTAAGAAAATTATTAAAATATTTTAATGTCCAAAAAGAATTTTTGAAACATAAAGCTGGAATCACAGTGCCATCGTCAACGTCATCGTTACCGATCATTGACGTTGATCCTAAATTTTAAATTACATTTTACAGGTTGAAAGGAAGTTTTCGAAATTGACGATTCTGTTCTGTTACACTCTTAGCAACGCGGCAAATACGTTTTTGTGTAAAAGTCGTGTTTAAGCGCTGATAGTAGAATTTTTTGTAGTACATCGTCAATATTGACAATATTATAATTGCTTACGTATGATATTATGATGTATGAAGCTGTGTATTTTATATCAACGTCATGGTTACGGTGACGGTAGCACAAATAATCCAGCTGGAATCATCGTGGAACCACTGTCCCACCGTCATTGTCACCGTTAACGAGGCACGTTGATCTTAAATTTTAAATTACATTGTAGAGGTTGAAAGGAAGTTTTAAAAATTGACGTTTTCTTCCTTTCTTCATTTAAAAGAAGTGTTCTACTACATTTAGCAACGCGGAAATACCAGTCTGTGTCAAAGTCGTATTTCATCGTTGCTATAGTATATAAATTTTTCAAGTACACCGTCAATGTTGTCCATATTACAATGTATAAAGGTATGATGATTTTATACAAATGTCAACGCCAAGATGACGGTGACGGTGTCGCTGGCATTGTATTTCCAGCTTAACAAAAAAAAAAATTTAACTTGTCGTCCATTAGTCATGATTTTAATGAAAAATATTTTATAATATTATCAGTAGACCATGCCAGTTTTATATGATCTATAAAAATTATTATAAATAAATTTATTACCGCAGAATAAAATTATTTAATATTTTTTCATTTTGGGTTTGTTTTTTCGTTTTTTTTTTTTCATTAAATTAGCCCACACTATTTCAGAATTTATTTATATTTGCTTCTGGGTTATTATAAAGTGTAACTTTTTATTTTTTTGGCACTTATTATTACTATATGCAAATAATCCCCAACTGACAAAGTGGTTGGAATTCCTCTGACATGAAAATAATTTGAATAATTTTTCATTATGTAAATTATAAAATATGATTTGTCTTATGATTAAAATTAAAGATAGGAAATTTTTTTTTACTAGTTTTAATGTTTTCATTTTTGTTTTCGTTATTGTTGTTGGATTTATTAGAGAAAACAATTGAGAGAAGACGCAGTAACTGAAACTAAATGGTATTACATTGTAAAATTAATGACCCAAAATTAATGGTTACATTTTAGAATGTCTCATTTACATTAATTGTTCACGCGTAAATTTAATAAATTAATGAAATTTTTAATTTTAAATAAATATAATAATTTATTTACATAATAAATTAATATTTATTATAATATTTTAAAATGAAATTGTGTACATTATTGAAGATTGTGAAGTTTTAGGGTCTTATTAACCGGAAATTACAAATGAATTGCATAAATTTGTTGGACAATTTAAGAAAATTAGAAAATTTAAAGGTAGGTCAGTCATTAACAAAAATACTGGCAATATTTTCAAAGTACAAATGCAACTGCGGTACCAATATGAAGTACGATTTTATATATTTTTAATTTACTAACATTATTTAAAGAATTTTTTGAGGAAACAGGCAATTTTTTAATCTAATTTGATTAAATTTCTTCGGCAGTTGAAGAAAATTTAGACATGTCTAAAAAAAATCGTTTAGAGGTTAAATTTTCAACATACTTTTATTATGGAACTAAGTACACTTTAAATTTGTCATTGTAATATTTTGGGGCTTCGTAATGTATTAGTTCGAATTGAAGATGAATGTTTATAAAACTATTTATTAAGTCAATTTACTATATTCGTTAGGTGATTTAGTATTAGTTTAAAAATAGGTCATGTTTTTGTAAGACTAAAGTGTGAAATTATTTTATCCTTGAGATCAACCGAACCACTGAACTTATCATATACGAAGGCGATGTATTATTTGTGAATTAATAATCAATTTTGATAAAACTATCAATTGAACTTGATAAATTATAATTTATAAAGATTTTTGCATAATTATTTTAATATTCAGTTGCTTTATGTTATTTAAAGTGCAAACTGAAGATGTAGATTGTTCTAGAAATTACATAACGATAACAGTAACTGACGGACAATCTTCACAAAAGTTTCCTAAAAAATTAATCTTTTCCAAGTCTAATTTTACAGACAAATTAAAAAAAATTCACAATTCATAATTATACCATATTTTGTGTAAAGTTTTGTATAAAATTCACCTACATTCAAAACTTTTTATTAAAGTTTATTACTCCACAGACGGCAATAATACCTGTCACCTCTATAAGAAATTATTTTACCAAAAAATAAAGTTTTCATATAATACGTTAATACCAAAACGAGCACAATATATAACCAGAAACAAAAACACTTTATTTATTTCTTTTAATGCTTTTGAAATTTATCTTATGTGCATAAATATTTCAACAAAACTCATTCATTTATATCCTTCTTAGCATTAAATTATTTTGAATATATACATACTAATATTACACATCACGTAAATGTATATAAGACGATTTGAAAAAGTCAAGTCAATATATAGAATTATACATATGACTTTTATATCTCTTTACATAAACATAGAACACTTTTCTTGTAACATTTTGTACATACATATAGTTTACGTCTGTAATAAGACATGTAAAAAGATTTACTATTCCATTTTTCTTTAAGATATATTAGTTTAACGTGAAAGACAACTATGCTCCCTATATTATGAGCCTATATACAAGGTGTTTTCGTATCAATGTATCTCAGAGCGAGCCTTAGTGTTTTCGTATCAATGTATTTCGGAGCGATCCTTAACATAATAGTAAAACATTATTGCATCCGTAACTATCTTATGAGATAACAGAGTTGTTAAATAATGCATTATTTTTGTAATGCATTTTTAACTTTATTAGCATTATTTTAATAATTCAATTTGAATTAAAATAATGCATTACTTGTTTTATTAATTCATTACTTGTTTTATCAAATTAATTAAAGTAATGCATTAATAGAGCATTAAAAAAATGATTCGAATTATATTAATTAAATAAGAATTATTTGAATTATTTTTGAATTAACAAAAATAATTCAAGTAATTCAATGAATTATTATTTTTAAATTCAAAAATAATTCAAATAATTCTAATTTAATTCAAATAATTCGAAATATTTTACGTAATGCATTATTTTGAATGCATTATTTTAATTAATTAATTCAAAAATAATTATGAATTTGAATTACATAAAAAGTAATGCATTATTTTGAATTATTAATTATTAAAAATAATGCATTACAAAAATAATGCATTATTTAACAACTCTGTGAGATAATTCACAAAGTCTAATTAAAAAGTCTACAGATACAATGATATTGGCTGAAGCTGAAGTATACTGATAACAAATATTTATGGATAATTTCTTGATGCAGTCGATTTTCTCGTACAATCTAAAAAAATCAATTTTAATACGTCAGAATGACTTGGAAGGATTAAACATAAAAATCATGCAAAATAGTATACCTTACTTCAGAAAATTCTTTGAATTGATTCTTTTACATTTTTCAGTATCAATAATATTTTATGGTAATTTTTATGGTGGACCTATCTATAAGATGTATTCATTTCCCTTAGCGATTTCTTTTTTCACTAAATAAATAAAATTTTCGGGAAAAAATTTCAAGTTAGTTTCAGGTCGTGTACTATTCAAACCTCTGCATGAACATAAACTTAAATAGCTTATTTTAAGAGTAATTTAAATACCTATCTAATTCCCGTACTAGCAGTTTAATCACTTATGACACAATGAAGTTATGACCCATAATAATAGTGCCCATATATTTTTTTATCAGTATAAAATCCAGACAATATCGCAGTAAAAACACTTTGATAATGAAACACCCTGTATACATTTATTAAACTATCATGATTTTACTATTTTATGCTTTACTATATAATATTGTGTGATATTCAAAAAGGAGATTGATAAAGGAGAAATAGTTGAATTGTAATTGCTTCATTTATTACATTTTTCAGCTTGTGAAATATATTTCGTATTATATTACTTCTTTTGAAATTAGATTACCTCAGCGCCATAGTTTATCTAATATTATAATTGTCTGTCTTTTATACGTTGTTATATGGGTAAAATTATGTCTTAAAAACAGTAAATTTTTATTTATGGTTATTATATTAAGATTACATATATTTTTTTTTTATTTAAGTTAAATGTATGGAACGGAAGACTTGCGGTATTAATATCGTAAATTTTCAATGAACAAGGAAATAATGAAATTTAAATTAATATATTATTTTAAAATAGATTACAAATTTACTAATTTTATGGATTGTGAGGAAAATTACTAATAAAGATACCGAAAACGTTCCTATAAATATAATTTAAATGATTATTATAATTAAAATATTCTTGTAATTTGAAGAAATGAAGAAATGTGGTAATATTATTATCATCCACACTGAATCTGAATTAGCATTTCTTCAGTAATTACTCATAACTCAATTAAGTTAATTTTTAACTTAATTCGTTTGAGCCGAACTGGCTGAATTTGATTGTATATAACGAAATGACATCAGCGTAAATTGACTTCTAAATTACTTGTTCTTAATTACCAAACTTCTCCCAATGATTTTTATGTAACAAAAATCGATTCTGGAAAGCCTACTGCACCGACAATTACAAATAAAATAACTTTACTCATTAATATTCACAATACAGTCGTCCAGAGCCTTCAATCTGTTTAAATAATTTGACAGTTTCTTACTTATACCTTCTACCGATGATATTGTCGGTGTAGATAACAAAAAAAATTTTCAGATTCTCAATCTAAAATTTATGTTTCTCTATAGCTTTTTAAGTTCGTGATGAAATTCGTAAATCCAAATTTATCAATCATTTTTATAAAATACACAAACATTTCACAAATTTATGGATTTTTTATGTTGCCCGCCTGTACACTTTCAAATATTTCCAGTGTCTGTCTGTCAGTTACCTTAAATATCAAATAATATATGTAATCTTATTGTGAATACAAATCTATCTATTAATTTTGTATTTTCCTCTTGTGCTAGCTACAAAATACAAAAACAAAAAATATAAAATCCATAAATAACTTTTTTTTTATATATATATATAGCTTAGCTATTTAGTTATACCTCCTTTAAGTTACTGACTTTGACTTTATTTATTTATTGAACATGTTCTCGACAGAAATGACTAGTTTATGGATAGCCATCAATTTATCAAAATAGCCTGGGTTTATGTAATAACATATAGAAACGAGTGTGTAGAGATAGAGAGTGACTGGATAACAAATATGATGATGATCAGATGAAAAGTATATAGCGGCAAAATAGTATTTTCGAAATTATGGATTAGTATCCATGGTAAAAAAAAAGGAAATATCATCCAGAATTTTTGATTAAGGAAAGTTGTAAAATGTATTTTTTTTTTTTTTTTTGAAGGAGGTCATAAAAATACACTTCAATGAAAAGTTTTAGTTGTAAATATTTACATCAAGAAAAATCTATTCCGTACGAAAAGTATATCAATGAATATTCGTACCCATCAAGATAAATAGTGTCAGAAGATTTACACTCTTCTATATGAAAATAATTTTTTTCTTTCAATTCTTCAATATTGTAGCTACATAATTTTTAAATTATATTTTTAGAAATTTGTATTTATTTTTCCCTGTACATATTTCAGAATTAATGATCGTTTCTTTATATATTTTGTAGAGACGATTTATTAGCCTTCTGTGTGATGTATATTTTGTATATGATGAGAAAGAAGTAAAAATGCGAGGTGTAAATGGTTATAATTCAATTGCTCATCAATTTCAATTCATTTTACATTGGAATTGAATATATAAAGTATAATAAATATGTTATGCTATATAATAATAAAAATGTTTATATTTATATAAAGTATGATTTTATTTATTGTATTTTTATGATATTTTGATACCGGTTTATTTAATATTATATGGCCCAATAATATAGTGTAAAGATATGTTAATGGGATATAATAAAATTGAATTAGTTATCTGTAGATTTTCCATTTAATTTACGATATATATTCTTATGATTATTAATATTGTAACAATTTAATACTATAAATGCAAATGAAGAGGATGATTTTTTGATATTTATTCATTATAATCGGTTAATTTTCAAATTACGTCTTCTTTAGATTGAGCTTTAATTGATTTTATTGATCATTTGTATAATTGATTATATAATTCAAGTAATTACATTTAATTTATAAGAATATTTGTTGTCCCTGTGTGACAATCATAAATGTTGTTTTTTGGTCTATAATTTAACCTTTAGCACAATAATTGAGAAAAGTTCATTGCACACGTTTGTACCACAGTCGAAACACTAGTCTAAGAATCATATCATTCTTTGGAAACGTATCTATATACCAATAACTTAAAAGTGTTCTTTCTTATTCACTGATTCAATAATTGATTAATATTAACATATTATGACCACTATATAGTTTCCAATCAAATATGACAGTTTGAAAGCATAAATTCTAGTTTTCCATTTCATGAATTCAAATTAAAAATCATCATAGACGTTGATTTGCAAACTGCATGTGCATATAGTCATTATTTAATATAGAAAATTGACTTGAAACAACTCTGCCTCTCACGAATAGTTTTAGATCATTATATATAAAATTTATATTAAAAATTTTCATCGCAATATGAACAGCAAACACTCATAAACAGCCCACATTTTAAATAATGTGACAAGAAATGCTACCACATCCAGTAGCATAAAAATTTAAATTGTACATATTACAAAATAAAAATAAAGAGCATTAGAAAACATATAATTCGTTAAAATTCATGTCTTAATAAAAAAAAAATAGTTATTTGTTTGTACAAAAGTTTTATTGTAAACATTATGCACACTGTAATGCATGAGATGCAATAATAGAGGATAGAGTAAAAGAAATTGCAACAAAATATAAAGTTGATACCAGCATAAAAAATAGCATATTAAAAACAAAAGAAGTTAATGTGTAAATATTAAGAGTAAACAGCAGCATCACATTTTATACCTTACAAACAAAGCCTAGACTCTGCTGTTTTCTATATATCCTCTTCATATATCACATACATATAAATTTTTACCTGTTACCTTAAGTTCAAAATTTTTCCTATAAATTTCAACACGAATGTGTAAATTATAAATACAAGCAATTATTTTAACTCTACTTAACAAATTACCATGCCACATATGGGATATAAATTACATACCATCATAAAATATGTTAAAAGAATTTATTTCTATATAAATGAAAATAGTGTAGGGGAAACGATGGAAAGAAATGATGATTTAATGATTTAAATTAACGTTTAATGTGGGCTGCAAATTTAGAATTAAATTATTTTAAAGTGAGTGGTATAAGGGACAGTTTTCAATACAATTCAAAATATTTATCAGAAATTCATATTTTATCTCTTCTTTTATAGTTCCAGAATGTTTTTGAATAAATTTCTTTCGAATAATTGCAGCTATATGAATCTTAGTTCTAAGTATTGATATTTAATAATACGACCAAGATTATTCCAATTGACAGTGTATGAAATCGGTAGTTCTATCTTCTTCATCATAATTGTATTAGTCATAATATCCTTAAATCAATCTGGCACAATACATATAAAAGATTTCATTTTGATTTAGTTTAAATAATTTTATGTTTAATTAACAGTCTGAAACAGCCTATGAATACATTCCAATATTCTAATTCCTCTTATATTACTTGTATTGATTAAATGCCACAAAATAGTAAAATTAGTAATCAAGTATCTAATCCTAATCAGCCTTAGACGTAATAACCACCTTCATGTTACCAAGAAAATAGAAGCTTAAGAATAATTGATTATTTGTTTGGATCAGTGAATACAAGCTTAATTGTTAGTAGGTCTTTAAGCTTGGATATATTTAATCTTTAAGCTTGGATTCTTACACTTTCTTCTCATTTTGATAAAAAAAAATACTGTTCTCAGTGCAATAAGCGGAATAATATCTTTGTGATGAGCTATGTAATACACTATAAATTATTTTTTTAAGAATTGTCGACCAAATTGGTTAGCGATCAATATGATTTCAACAAAAATATTATTGGATTTGCTTCAATTGTGTACGAAAGAGTTAATTTGGGTGGTGAGAAAAGTTAATTTTATATAATTAATGAAATATAATTATTGTGTACCAACATTCCCCAAATCCACCCTACATCCCAGTTTAATTTTATGTTGTCTTTTATATTATTGCGTTTGTTTTTTTGGTTTTATTCTCTTGCAATTTTTATTATACATATAATAATAATAGAAAAAAGGAACATTTTCCACGCTAATATTTTATTTTCCTATAAAAAAACCCGCCGCGTAATGACTTTTACATACATATACAATGTTACCATATTTTATATATACAATCAACAAATTGTAAAGGAAAGTATAAAATTAATGCGAAAAATTACTTTACGTACGTAAAGTACATATATAAATTTTAGGTGGTACTTTACTTATATTATAAATTCCCCTATAGTAAAATGCCATGCATCGGCATATAAAGTATAAATGGGGAACAATATATTTTAAAAAGGATATTAATGACTTTTGGGTGGTGTGAAAAGTTTCATAAGAGTTTTATTATATAACAAATAAAAACAATTTTATGGGCTCTTATTTTTATGGGGTACTTTATTTATTTTCCAACAAAAATAGAAATTAATTTTTTGTTGTTGTTGCTGTTGTAATGTTGGCTTTATTCATTTTCCTTTTTGATAATATAGGTAAAAAAAAGTGAACAGTAGAGCTAAAAAGTACTTACGAACCTTAAGCTTTATCATATTTTATACTATAATTTTATAAACATACAATTCCACATATAAAAAAAAAATGATATTTAAATATGAAAAAGGAAAATTTTTCTGTATGGCATCAGGCAAAATTATTTTATGACTGAAAAAGTTGGGTTTGGTTAATTTGGCGTACATTGTTGTCATTTTTGTTTTGGTGGTGAGGTTTAATTTTTTTTTTTAAAAAAATGATATATTTTAATTTAATAACATTAATAATGGTAATGTATTTTAATTGTTAATTACATATAAGCATGATAAATTGTTTATTAAAGTTTCGGTTCATGGTAAAATGTATTATTTTTGGCGGGAAATGTTAAATTTGGAGTAGAATAATTTAATATAAAATTGAAAATTTTTGTTTTAATTCTGATATAGTAATAATAAATTTATTTTTAGACAGTTTAAGATAAATTTTTTTGTAAGGATTATTTTGATGAATCGTTGAAATTGAAAATAATTTTAATTTGACATTAAATTAATTTATATTTGATTTAAAAAAAAAAAAAACAAATTAAAATAAATTTTGGGTTAATTAGTATAATTAAAACTTTTACTTTGATTGTAGAGCAGCGGTTTCCAAACTGTGGGTCGCGACCCACAGGGGGGTCGCGTAATAATCTCAAGGGGTCGTGAAGTTTTTAATTTCTGCTTTACCTATTTAAAAAAAATACTTACAAAAATCTATTTAAGATGCCTCTGGAAAAAAAAAACAATAACCAACTTGATGCATTTGAATTGACAATTTTTGAAAAAGAACAACTGATTGAAATATCTTGCGATAGTTCATTACAACTGGAATTTGTTAATAAAACTTTAATTCAGTTTTGGATGGAACGAAAAAAAGATTACATTACTTTGTCGGACAGAGCTATAATAGTGCTATTACCATTCGTAACATCATATTTATGTGAAACCGGATTTTCTGCTTTAGCAGCCATGAAATCGAAATATCGAAATCGATTAGTAGTGGAAAAAGAACTTCGGGTTGCTATTTCAACAATAACACCACGATTTGAGAAACTTTGTGCTAACAAACAAGCTCATCCATTACATTAATTTGTTTTCTATAAATATATATACTAAATTTATTAATTTTTGTTTAGTTCTATGAATACATTTCTTTTTTTTAATTTTATTCTATAAATACATACTAAATTTTTATTAATTTTTGTTTAGTTTTATTCTATGAATACATTACTTTTTACAAATTGAAAATTTGCTTATATTATTTATTGTTGTATCTAATAAGGGGGCCGCCAATTTTTTCTTTTTTTCTTATGTGGGTCACAGTATCAGAAAGTTTGGAAACCGCTGTTGTAGAGTATTATTTCAAATTTAAAAGGCTTTCGTCATTAGGAAATAATTAGTGTAAAAGTTTGTCAACGTCGGATTTGTTGTGATCTGGAAATGATTATAAATAATGAAATTTCTTACAAACCAGTTTCTATTAACTCTTAATTAAAAGTAAAAATGAAAAAGAATATTACAGTCCATTCAGCTTTAATTCATACCCTAATAAAGAAATTCAAATTTATTAGTTTTAATGTAAAGTAATTAGTAATTTATAATTAAAAAAAAACATTTTGGTTAGTAGTCAATTCAATTTTTTCTAGTAATTTACTTAATAAAATATACCTCTGAAAATTTTATTGATGTGCTTATGTCACAAGCCTCCTTCATTGTTCTCCAAAGATCTCGATCACCCACTAATCGCGTCCCAATTGTGTATCAACTGTGTTCCACTGTCTGCCAACTTTTCTTGTATAATTTCTTGGAATCCATTTAGTAGTTGATTTGGTCCATCTTCGATCTTCCTTTTTCATTTCAAAATTCTTGATTTTTTCAACAAATCTTTTTAAATTTCTTATTCTCCGTCTTATGTTTACTTTTAATTATGATCTTTCCATTGCTCCCTGAATAATTCTTAATTTCAAAATTAATCTCGATGTCGTACACCATGTTCAATTACTAGACATTAAGTACTTTCTATAAATCATCGATTCTAAATTCAATTGAACGAAATAGACTGGCTACTTAATTTCGCCGCCTACTTATAAATTTACGGATTGATTTAAAAAGTGTTTAATAGGTTCGCCGATATCCTTACTGTCGACGCATTTACGGAATCCGGTTAAATTGTTCTATATGTAATGCAAAATGTTAAGATTTATTAAATGAAAATTAATAGTACTCACTCTCTTCTGCAAGCAAAATACAATTAAAATGAACGCTTTATAATATAATAATAATATTTAACTAATTTTGATCGAATCGTACCAATAATTTCTAAATCAAAATAATTTTCATTCAATTGAACTTCATTAGAATTAACAAATAATTGTGTTAAAAATTATACTCATTAATTTTACATTCTGCACACTATTCAATTCTTCTCTAACTAAATTGTAAATTACTTAAAAATAATTTTGTAAAAAATAAAAATACAATTAAAATTGATGCATGAAAATATTTAAAAAAAAAAAAATTGTAACAACTTTAAATTTAAAATACTGACAGGAAAAAACAAAATTATTATAAATCACAAATAATTAACCTGCCACAGTTGTCAAGATGTCTGTGTCACCCTGTCAATCCTTGTCGGCGGCAATAAAATAAAAAACAAAAAAAAAATACGTTTTTTTTCGGTAATTCTCTATATCTACAATTTTATTTATTATTATTATATTGCCAAGAATAAATTAGATATGAACCAAAAGTAATGCACAATAGTTTTTTTATGCTAAAATCTAACAAAATAATAGCAATTTAATTTGAACAAAACATAAAAGAGTGTGAAAATCACAGTTGTTGCAAAAACAATGATTCCCCTCCCCGGCATTACGTAAATATTTATCATACCTCAATCTATTATATCAATTTTCCCTTGAGCCTGACACTGACACAACGTAAATACATTTAGGTTTTTGTGAATTCCAATTTATAAAATCATGTAATTTATAGTTGCATTTTATGTTGAAAACATAATTTTCAAAAAAAAAATTAATTAAAATTTTATTTTAGATTTAGATTTTTAGACAAAAGTGACTTTTATTAACCGGATAATTAAAAATAATATTTCTGTTTTATATGTTGGAAATTATGATAATAATGTGGACATTTTAATTATATATCTACAAGTACATTTTTATGATGGAATTTGATTTGAACAAAATTATGGAGTAATGTTATTATTAAAAGTAATGTCAGTTAATAAGTTTTTTATGTACTACAAAAATTTAATTGTAAAGTAAAATGATAAAATTATGAATTATGAGATTGACGAGTATAAAAACTCTACTAAATCAATGGAACATGAAAATTTGTTATAATATATTCTGAAATTGGGGACATCATCTCGAAACTTTTAGCTTTGGTTGAAAGTTTAGCTGTGTTTACATACAGAGAATAATTAGACGGAAGTTAATATAAAACTGCTTTAAAATCATCTATGAATTTGTACTATGGTTAATGGCAACATACTCGTATCTAATAGACACAAAAGATTAATGATAAATTACACATTAATTAAAATATAATTAACATAAAATTTGACATTTTAAATTGCCATATTAATTTTCTAACTTTCATTTAATTAAATATTGAAAATATTAAACAATATTAAAATTAACACTTAATTGGATTTATAACTTTCTTCTGTCACCGTCACACACTTTAACACCATCATACCAAGTGGTAAAAGACAAAAATTGTAAAATTAAATTTAGATAAAAATTAATTTATTAAATAAATAAGGATACAAAAATTATTTTAATTCTGTAGGACATTTTATTGCGAACAATTTATCGTGAACATTTTTATCAAAATTGAAAAACATTTAAAGGTTTCACCAAAAATTATGATCGTGAAAAAATGGACTCTGAAATGGTTGTGATAATTTACTCTATCACCACTAATATAACAGAATATAAGAAACAAAAACTTGCACAAAAGCCATCATAAGAAAATATGATCTTGATAATTCCACATCCTCGCATAGGAAACACATGATGTCCATTTAAAATTTGATGTTGCCTAACAAAATATTGGTTATCTCATTTTGATGCCCGATTTAAATTTAATAGAATTATACAGTAATGCAGTCCAAGTCCGAAAAAGCACATAGCTAATAGATATAAAACGGTGTTTGTTCATTCATTCAGAGTTAAAGAAAGCAGTCCTCTGGGTTAGTTTACACCCTGATATTAATCAGATGTTCGAAAAAAAATCGGTTCTTATTTTAGTTAATATCTCAATGCATCAAAATGATTTACAATTTAAATTCTAAATTGATTAAAATTTATACATTCGTTTAAAAGATTATTTAAGTAATTTATCCATCAATGTCGTGTAAATCATAATGCGATCCATTCAGCCATGGATGCTGAATAAAAACCGACTTTTTTTAACATCCAATAAGAATAGATAATTTTTCCGAATAAATTGAATTTTAATAATTTAAAATTTTTAATAAATTTATAATTTCATAACCAAAATTTAAATATTTCAATTAGTTTAACACTAATCGTTAAAATCTCATTTTAATTAAAATGATTTTATGAATTCTTAGAGAAACATTGACGAACATTGATTCAATCATAAACGCTAATTCACATTTTAAAGATCATTATCATTAATAACATTGAAATTATAAATGTGGTATGGAAATATTTGCTCGACTAGGTCCAATGTACCTGTTAGGTCTGGGTTTTGAGCTAGTTGATATTATTCGCACGCTCATATTTAAGGAGTTATGTCCTTATCTATAAGCCGACATTAAATATTCGAGTTTTGAAATCCCTATTAATTTCATTGTTATTAATATTCTTTAAAAGCGGAATTTCTAAATTATTTTAATTTATAAATTGTATAACTAATTTTCAAGAGGACTTTTATCTATATTTATTATAATATTCAACCATTTTTAATACTCACTTATAATTTTATGAATTCTCTCAACATAAATCAAAAATTTCATTTTTATGTTAAAGATAACCAAAAAACTACTAAAGCATAAATAATTCTTTAATCAAAATTTTTTGAAAAATTACGTTTTTTATAATATTTTTTTCCAGAAAATATTATAATTTATTTTGAAAACCACTCAAAAAAAATATACAAACACAATTCAAACTCAACTGACATTAACAATGATTAAGTTAAGTATGAAAACAATCGGCCGGCGGCATCGGCTTAAAATCCATTAAAATCCCACCGGCGCAATCATTACAAAATTTATATTTTAGTATTAAAAATTAAGAATTTTTTATTATTATTTTTTTACAAAAATTAATATTATTAAGAGATCATAACGAAATTTCGGAAATTATCTCAATGAATAATTCTTATATTTTTATAATGAATTGTAATAATATTTCATATTTTTTTCGTATCTGTCGGGTTTGTTGATAACTTTACAAGGCAATCAACATAATTAAAATAAAAAAAACATTCTTAATTCTTACTGATAAAGTCAAATGAAGAAAAAATTAAAATTAAATTCTTTTTATATATACGAAAAATGAAAAAATATATAAATATAAATAAATTCGCCGTCAAAATATGAAAGCAAACACATTTTTCATTTGAAATGGACCACAACTTCTTAAAAAAATTTCTTAAAAGATTTTTTTTTTTTTTGGTTTTATGTTGGATGCCATGCCATGTTCTGGTAGTATAATTTTGGGAAAAAATAACATAAACAAAAATGATTTGTTTGCCTGTCATGAGTTTTCGGTATAAAAAGGAGGCCGAAAAATTTCAAATTATAAATAATTACATGTAATATATAATATTTTAAAGTAGAAAGGAAATACAAATATAAAAATATTTGATTGCGGAAATTTTGTAAATTTGTTGGCCAAAGATAATTGACGATTTTGGAGTAATGGAAGGTACAAAAACAAAAAAAATTGATTTTAAAAATTAATTAATTTGTTGAAAATAATTGATATAATTGTGGTAATGAGTAATTTTGTCTATGACATATTAATAATCTTTGTAAATACATAAAATTACTTTTTATTTTAATATAAATATGACAATTAATGTATCCTTGGCCTGATCTGTACTACCATCTCAATTTTAAACGTGCTGTTTATTTATTTTATAATTACTCAATCAACTCTAAATGGGTAATTTGAATTGCTCGGCATATGATAGATAGATATGCCATTGGGCACTAATACAACTTACAATATACTGGGACTACAAATATACTTAGCACTGGGATATTCAAACAAGGACAATATTTATATTTCAAAAAATAAACGATTTCCACAAGTGAAACTTGGATGGTACAAAATGTCAGTTTTGGAATCAATTTCTTCAAAAAATAACAGCGACATAAATCAGAATTCTTATATTTTTTTTAATACATCAAATTGCGGATGAAAAGTATGTACAATTTTAATTTATCAATTATTAAATATGGTGTAAAATGTTTTTGTTCTTAATTAACAGTTTTATTAACTCAGTTCTATCCTATCTAAAATTTTCTTCAATTTTAAAATTCCATACCATAATTACTTTCACCATGCTGTGTTGTTTTAGACGTGAACACGAAACGAATTGCATTTTTATGAATTTCATATGAAATCCACGAAATTAATTGTGATCGAGTTGAAATTTATTATGTTTATATTGAAAATAAGATTTTGGCGTTAAAAATGGCAGCGGCTAAAAATTATTTGGACCAAAAAATAAATTAAATCAATTATTTTGTAGGAATAAGAAAACGATATATTCAAATTGTATGGAACGAATATAAATCGAATAGAAAAAGTTTGGAACGGCTGAATCCAAACTGAAGCAAATGTCAAGAAAAATCAAATTTAACAAAGTAAATGTCAAGAGATTCTTTTTTAAAAATTATAATATATTTGATTTAATCAATTGCAATCGGTAACTATGTACCCAGTTTTTACTGAACCAGTCAATTTGCTACTATACTAATCGAATATAGAAATTAAACTGATCGGTACATTGTAGCCTTCTTCAAATGACTACATACAACGAATACATACATCACATAAGCCAAATGAAAGTGTTAACGATAGTGTTGATCTGGAATTACAAAAAATTCGAAACAAATATGAACATTTAAATTTAGCAGGTGAACTCGAAGTTTATCTCTTCTAAAATACGCAGCTTATATGACCATTTAAAATCTAAAATTATATTTTATCTTTCAACACAATCTTTCATAAATTACCAATATTTCAAATATAAAATATCTTAAATTTATATTTTTTCAAAATCAAAATCAATTCTTTCCATTGTAATCCAAATATAAAAAAAAAATTTAACCATGGCCTCATCATAATGTTCAGCAAATATTATTTTAGGTTCAAAATAAGAAATATTTATATATAAAAAAAACAGTAGTTTGTATGCTCAGTGAAAAAATAAACAGTAGCAGCCATGAGCTATCAACAATCAAAATTGATGGAGCCATCCGACCACATTGAAAAATCACCTTTTTTAATTTTTTTTTTTGGGTTTTTTTATTATTTAACATTCTTTATTTTCATTAATGTCGAAGTTACCTCTTAAATCTTTATACAAATATAACAAAAACATCGTGAATAATCAACTGAAATTTCTATATCTATTCAACGATTTTTTTTTTTTCAGAGGGGCTACCAACATTTATTTAACTTAATGTTAAAATATCCATTTATCCTCCATCGAAAAAAAAAAATTTACTTTTCATATCTATCAAATCCGTCTTAATGTAATATACAAATAATTTATCATATTATCAAGACAGTACAGAATGAAAAAATAAAAAAAAACGCCACTCAAATTTGATTAACTTAAAATGACGGATTGGATCTGTGATTTATAAATAAATATATTTTTGTATGAAAGCTATAAAGAATACCCAACTAATTTTTTAAAAATTATCAAAATAAAGCATTAAAGTCATAGTAAAAATGTGGATAGGTAAAATAAATATATAAAAAAAAGGAATTATGATTAGTGAAAATACGAGGTATGTTGAAAAAGTCAATACTCCATATCATTACTTAATAAGACTAAATAATTAGTGAACAACTTAGATTAAAAAAGAGTTTGTAAGACACAATACGACTCTTTAAAATCGTCGATGTTGAAGATTCTGTAGAAGCTTAACACCTTCTTGATGGGTCTTTGAACTCTTAATGGTTTAGAAATACTTTTCCACAACCTTTTATTAGCAATCAATAAAAATTTGTTTCGCAATTTCGCAGAACTTACTGTAGGGAAAATCAATATTGATTAGTCAAGAAGCTTATTGCTAATTTTGACAATTTATTTGATATGAAATTTGATATATTTTGATATTTTAGTGATGAACCAAAACTTGACTCTAATAATAGTATAGCTTTCTTGTACATTTTTTATCATTTCGGTAGACTTATTGATAGATCTTTGAGTTTGCAGTGTTCGCAACAATTTATTCTTTATCAAAGATTCAAGTTTCTTTAATAAAGAGTCTAATTCTCAATAAATGTAATTCCGGAAATGTCGATAAATCTTCTGGTTCAAATGTTCTCATGTGAAACTACCAAATCGTGCATGACTCATATTTCTTGGAAATATTTGACAAGACGAATTTAACTGAAACTAGACCGCAAACTTGAAGAATATTTAAATTTTGATTCATTTCTTAATTCTTGTTAATATAAATCAATATTAACTAATTACGTATTTATTATATGCACCTCGTATTATTATGAGAAATTTTTTAACAAAATCACAAGTGATTAGTTCAGTCGCCACAATCATTTTTACACATCATTATTTATATATATATATATATATATATATACTATTTATAAGTCTCTTGTTGTGTTCAAAACAGCACCCATCATTCAATCAACATTTTTTTTTTTATTTATATACATCTTTTAAAATTGTGCAAACTGAAAAGTTCAAATTAGTAACCGTCATTAAAAAGAGCTTTAGATATGAAAATAAAAAAAAAAAATCTACAGAATTTGAAATTTGATTTGTTACCCATATAATCCATTTGCCATCAATCATAATTTATTAAGTCATTGTCAGTATTGCGGTTTGGCTTTAAAAAAAATATCTAAGTGATAAATAAAATTATAAATGTATACCGACAATGTTTCATAGATCATTAATGTTTGCCTTTATATATAAAAATGGACAGACATAAAATAAATTTTTAACGAAATAAAATATGGTGCCACATATCTTTTTTTTTTTTTTTATATATATAACTAGGAGGATTGAAGAAGCATCTATCAGATTGAATCTGACAGCTGAAAGCCTCCTTGGATTTTCGTGTCGCGTCTATAAAGTATAATTTTATATGTAAACTTTTTATGTGTCGGTAAACATGGCATTAAATCGAAATTATTAAATTAACTGGTAAAAAATTTGTAGGAAGAGAGAATGAAATAAGTAACCTTATGTGATGATTAACCTACTTGTTTTAATCGAATTGAAATAAAAGTATAATTTGAATTTTTTTATAAGAATTATAATTATATAAATTTTGTGTCAGAAAATAGAAGATTATGGATTCATAAATGTTTCAGTATAATGGGAATTAGTATAATCTTTACACATTATGCGGCCTTCATGTATAAAATAATTGCAATTGTAACAGCTTCGGATTATAGATAAATATAAATACAGGGTTGATTAACTTGAACTGTTTTTATAAATTTGTAATTTTTGCATCTTTCATTTTTTTACTTGCTAACAAGAAAATGGAGGCCATTTAAAAGATAATTATATTCGACACATAGATAACAAAAATCATACTTTGATGTTCTATAAACGTTTTACATCAGTCAGTGCAAGTTGGTTCACGTTTTACATCAGTAATGTTCAAGTTGGCCCCACACCGTAAAAACATTGCCTTAAACCACATTTTATATAAATGATTTTTGAATATTATAACCACGATGCCATCTAGTGCTAGAGTAGGATAAATGTGTTCGATGGTCTACTTTAAAACTTCTTCTGAAAGATTTTGTAGAAAATTCCCAAAAAAAGGAGTTAAAATTTAATGTTGAACCGTTTAAAGATTTTTGATTCATACATCTGGAGGCCAGGCTCAGAAAAGAACAGTGCTGGAGTAGGATAAATGTGTTCGATGGTCTACTTTAAAGCTTCTTCTGGAAGATTTTGTAGAAAATTCCCAAAAAAAGGAGTTAAAATTTAATGTTGAACCGTTTAAAGATTTTTGATTCATACCTGCTGGAGGCCAGGCTCAGAAAAGGACAACCTAATGGAATGAAAGTAGCTGTTTGAATTCTTAACCAAACCGGAAGTTGGAGAAAAAGTTACGCATAGAACAGCGAAATCAATAGAGATCTACGATATCATAAGCTTAAGACATCATGGTTGAAACGCTGGATAAGCGAGTAAGTTAATAATTACCATAATTAAAGGTATTAACCTTCAAAATTAAATATGAAACCGGATGCACCCATAAAACATAATATTTTAGTTTCCACTACAATAATACCGCTGATAATACTATCAAGTACCAACCCTTCAATTGTTGCCTCAATTTAACTAATCAATTGACTCTGTGACCTAATGATATATAAATAATTTATATTCTTCATATTTTTTGGCACAAGCATCAACAAATAAATAACAAAATTGCAAAATATAATTTGAAATTCCTCATCAATTAGATCACAATAAAAAATGTATAATATTTAGCCATTTAATACCCCATCCAATTCATCAATCAAATTGACATGTGACTTTCTACATAATTAAAATTTTTATTTTCTTATACGTATAATTTTATTTTTATCACTCTTTTTATAGTGTTAATTTCTCTAGTGAATTACAATTTTATTAAATCCTCTTTTCCGTCATCTTATCATTTACAGACCGTATTTATAATTCTCTTTTTAAAGTCACTAGAAAATTACATTTAAATACGAATAAAATTAAAATTACGAATAAAAATAACCAAAATATCTGACAAGGTATTTACAGTAAATGGTCTTAAAGTTGTACGTAGTAAAAAAAAAATGTTAAATACTAAAATACAAAATGTCATGAAAAATTCTTATGACAACAAAACAGAGAAAAAAGTTATTTTTTCCTGTATGTTTTCTGCCTGTAAAAGAATTCACACAATTTCCAACAAAATATAAAAGACATAGCAAAAAAAAAATGAACTGAAGGACAAACAGCAGCAACACAAAAAACCAGCAGTAAAATTATATGCAACAACTAACAATAAAAATGCAGCAGCACAGCACGCTTGCCTGCCTGTCACAATCACAAAACAAAACCGAAAAAAAAAAAAAAATAATATCAAGACAACTTTATGGTTGTGCAAAGTAATAGTGGCATGTATTGAGGATGCAAAGCGAGAAAACCCTCAATTAAGAACTGTCAGCATAGAACATCATGTTTCAAATATTTCAAATTTCATGGCATAAAATGCAACGAAATTATAAATATATAAAATGTGCACGAAGAAAATTGAAGTAAAATAAATGGATCCAAAAAAAAAAAGAAAAAGAAAAATTGTTGGGTGAACAAAATAAAATTGTTAAAATTTTTTGTTGTTGTTTTAGTTGGATTCATGTTTTTGTAGATATTATGATTATTTTTTATAGAACTAATTGTAAATTGTGTCATTTCAGTGGAAGTGTTACATTTGAGGGATATATCACTTTGTTAGAAACAGGGGGAGATCAGTTTTGGCTAATTTAGAAATTAATTTTTACAATTTATTCAGAAAATGTCACTGACCCTCCACGAAGAAAACTAGCTTGGATATACTTAAGCCTTTCTGAAAAGCGACAGTAATCCAAATAATTGAGTTAATTACTAATTTGGCTAATCATTTTGGGTAATTTCTTTTTTTTTAATTAGAAAAGTTACTCACAAATTGTCACCGACCCTCCATTTGTAAATCCAGCTTGAATATCCTTAAGCCTTCCTCTTAAGCAAGAGTTAATTATTAATTTTACTGAGCAAATCATTTTGGGTGATTACTTTTTTTTTTGTTAATTAGAAAAGTTACTACAAAATTGTCACTGACCCTCCATCAAGAAATTCAGCTTGGATATCCTTAAGCATACCTGCAAGCGAGAGTTAATTATTAATTTTACTGAGCAAATCATTTTGGGTGATTACTTTTTTTTTTGTTAATTAGAAAAGTTACTACAAAATTGTCACTGACCCTCCATCAAGAAATTCAGCTTGGATATCATTAAGCCTTCCTCTTAAGCGAGAGTTAATTATTAATTTTACTGAGCAAATCATTTTGGGTAATTACTTTTTTTTTGTTAATTAGAAAAGTTACTACAAAATTGTCACTGACCTTCCATCAAGAAATTCAGCTTGGATATCCTTAAGCATTCCTGCTAAGCGAGAGTTAATTATTAATCATTTTGGTTAATTGCTTTTTTTGTTAATTAGAAAAGTTATACTCATAAAAAGTCACCGACCCTCCATCAAGAAAGCTAGCTTGAAAATCCTTAAACCTTCCAGGCCAAAGCGTAATGATTTTTTGCTCATACAATAGATTTTTCTTAGCAAATTCGATCTTTTATAGAACTAAATATAAGTAAGAAAATAATTTAAAAATTTAATCATTTTTGATATACCCCTAAAATTTATTCATATGACAGTATCGATTTTTTATATATTATATAAAAATTTATAATTCACGATTTTGAATATGTACATTTTTTGTTAGCAAGTTCATATCAATTTATTTACTCTACATTTCAAAATATCCTTTTTCATTATTGTTGTTGCAATGTCATTATTTTAATGCATATATGTTTAAAATGCATATAAATGCTGTAGAGAACTTTGTGCTAATATATGTATGGCGTTCACTAATGTTTAAAAGTGCAGACAGATAGACAAGTAAAACAGACAGATAGACAGATGTAACAAACAGGCGACATTTAAAGCTTAGTTACAAATAAAACATAGACGAAATATTATTTATAAATTTAATATTTTATTTTTATTTCATTTTATAGTGTATACAAAAAGTATGCAATGATTACAGAAGCGGAAGATTCATCATGTGAAACAATAGAATCCAACAAAACATAAGTAATATTTCAAAATAAATTGTACTTATATAGAATTGGAATGGAAAGAAGGATCATTATTTAGATAACATAGAGCTAGTAGAGTAAGAGAAACACTTTGTTTTATATATATATATCGTACAAGGATAGGGTAAAATGAAAAGATAATAATGGACTTGATATTATAAATGCTTCGTAAATTCAAAATAATATAAATGACAATTTTATTCAAATACAGACGACATTATTTTATATATTTAATATTTATATAAAATTTCACATTGAAAGCATATTTATGACAAAATTTTGTAATCCCTGCAGTTCTAAATATTTTTGAATATTATAATTTTAAAATACGTTTTATAATTATTATTTTATGTCCAAAATAATAAAATGATATTTTAAATGATGTCCTTTTTATGACTTATGACAATATAGAAACATTTGGATTAGTAAATATTATAAATAATTAAAATAACATTAAATAATGAATTTTGTTAGGCAAGAAATGAAAAGATTTAAAAGTTTTAAATTTATAAAAAAATATAGAATACATTTTTGCTTGAATGCTCTCAATAGTTCCTAGGAAATTCCAATAAAACTAACTAGGATAATAAAATATAGGTCAAAGTCATCCCGATGTAGATTATGTTAATGAGGTTGAAGAGACTACTAAACACATTCTATGTGAATGCAAATGTCTTGCCATCACTAGAACTCGACTATTCGATCAATAATTTCTAGAACCCAAGATATAACATCGAACGTTCTAAACTTTACCAACAAACTAGTGTTTGGCTGGCAGTTATAATTCTTCAAGGCACTACAGTAGCCGCAGTGGTTTTATGAGAATTTTCTTTTCACCTCTTTACTAAAACTTAATCTAAATCTAATTCTAACTAACTCTGACTTAACTTAAATGAACTAATACTTTATATTCTTATTACCAAAATATGAAACTAATTCCCAAAAACATGTAATTCGTTTTGACCGGTATGAAGGAGGCGAGGAATTTTTTACCAACATAGAAGAGCTCAAGACCCTATAAACTAATTGTATTCATGAGTAACCAAAATTGGATTTGGAATAATGTGCTTTAGGATCAAATAAGTTTTCATACGTAGAATTTAACAGACCGTCGAGGTCTAGGTGTGCATGGTTTTCTTACAGCTCCTTCTCTTTAAACTAACCAATCAGGTCGAAAGAGTTGTTGGCTCAGACAACCGCCACGGTATGTGTAACATGACGATTTATAGGGGTACCATGGGCTTACCATGGGCCGAAGTGTATTGCGGTTACCCTCATGAAATCAATCAACCATTATGAAATGCCGAAAAATCGTTCTCAAGAGAATTAATTCATTTATAATTTCCACTTAAATGAGCCAGCTTCCAAAAAATTTATTAAATTCCAATACTGGTAAATTCCATTAAATCTTTTTTGGGATTAGTTCATTTTTGATTTTGTGAATTATAGTTAGCTAATAATTAATTCAGCTAGACCCTAGACGCTGTCTATCTGAAGTAATACATAATTGCCATTTGGCATGTCAATTATATTGTTAACATTTTATAATTGATAATCATATTAAAAATGTTAACGATCAAAAACACACAAAAATGATATGAAATTTAAATTTGTAATAAGTAATTTTTAAATTTTCCGAAAAGAAAACCCAGTGAATTTTCTTTTTTAAAATATATTACAAAACAACCAAAATAAACATTTCACCAAGGGAGTTTCCTAAAAAATACAGTTCTTGAGTACGTCTACTATATAATACATTTCTATTACATAAATTATATTTATATGAAAATATAAAATAAAATATATAGAAAATGTGAAAATGGAAAACTATGGTAAAAAAAAATGTTACATAAATTTTCTTTATAGTTATAAATAAATTTCAACGCCAACATCAGATGTTCTGACAGTTAAGTTGGCATATTGTCTTGCTGGTTGTTGTTTTTTTTATTTAGTATAACGAGTTCTCTGGCATATGAAATTGTCAAGGGGGGTTGTCAGTATAGCATGGTAATTTCATTGCATTGCATTTATATTGGAGTACTACTCTGACAATATGGCACATTATGTTGACTGTCATTTATATATATAAAAAAAATGGTTATATTTATATTAGTAATTTTTGTTTTGTTATTTTGTTTAAGTTCTACATTTTAAAATCGTCCCAGTTGAATTTTTGTACTTTTGAATTTTTCCATTTATTTTAATTTTTTACAATTTTTTTTTAGATGAAATTGCTCAACAGGATATAATAATAATTCTGACTTTATACAGCAAATGTATTAAGAAATTATATCAAATTTAAGTATATATAATCAAAAAGGTTTCATCTCTGGGACTGATCTAGTTCTAGTCTCTGGTATAAAACGTGTCGTCTTTAAAGAAATTTCGTTTCATAAAAATTGTAATTTAAAAATATTTGATATTTTTGTATATACAAATTAATGTAATAAATTAGAATTCTCAAATCATTTTCTAGTCTTTTAGATTTGATTGCCATATTTCGAAATTATTAAAAACTAATAGTGGTTGCCACAACTACATCCCAACTGCTCATGAAGAGTTTCAATTCATTTAAATATTTAATTATGGTGGTCTTAATAATGGTCACAAATTTTCAAAAAATTAAAATAATTCATATTGACACGTTACATTACGTCGAAGAATGTAACGCAATATAAATTATTTCAATTATATTTGCATAATGAGAATTAAATCAAAATGGGTCCTTATTATTGAATTAATAAGAAAATTAAACAGATTTGTCGATTTTATGGCGGAGTTAATGATGGATTTTCTTATGAAAATATAGTATATGCGAAAATCCTATTATTTATCGGCGATTATTATCGTTGACATGCCGAAAAGTTTTCAGGAATTCAAAATATTTGGTATAATTTAGGGTTATTTTCAAGACAACTCATCTTCTTTCATATACAGTAATTGGGTTTTATAATAGAGAAAGAGAGACATAATTTCTACAATTGCTTAGAAGAAAATCAGATTTCAAGTATCTTCTTAATATTTACTATAAGTTATCTTTATAATCTGGAGTACAACGATAGATTTTAAGATTTTAAGTAATAATTTACTGCTTTCCCCCAAAGAAATGAAACCTTATTAAAAGGCACGTTGTACTCTCCTCATTGAAGCAAGTCGAATGTCGAACCACGTATACCTTACTTCTCTAAAGAACATACTAATTTTAGTATATTTAGTCTGATTTATCCCGCCTGCTTACTCCATGTTATCCCGGAAGAAATTGTATGTGATGCATAGATTGATTCTTAATATTATATCCTGGGGTATGCTATTTGATGAATTACTAAAATATCATCTGTAGCCTCTCTTCTTGACAACTCTTTATCATTTTCTTTACCTTCGATTGAAGTATGATTTTAGTGACCAGAGTACTTTTCATATCTCAATATTTTGTTTTCAATTCTTCCATTAAATATAATAACACTTAACTCTTCTAAGCATCACTTTAGTTTCGTTAATTGTTATTAAGAGTGTTTTTTGTTAAAATAAACTTATGAAAAAACCTCATTTCAAAATTTTATTAATTTAATAAATTATTGCGACAGTAAATTACAATTTATTAACAATTTATTTAAATATTTCTGAATGTCATGGTCAACTAAAATATTTAAATTCAAATACTTTCATTTTCAATACATAACAATTTATATCAATTTGATTCAATAAATTCAAAAATTCACATTATAATTAATAATAATAAAAAATTTCAAAATTTAATAGCTTCAGGAGGAAAACAATAAAAATCAAATCTAAATAAACTACATAAAATATAAAAAACATAACAAATTGAATATAATTTTTAAATTAAGAAAAATTACATATATCAATAAATCATATACAATTTATTCTAATCATTATAATATTTTTTAAATTTTAAATAATACATAAAGTAATAAATTCAAATGAAATAATAATTTTAGATGTCATTTTGATGGGTTAAATCGGTTAAATGCAAACAATTTTGTTCAATCAAAATTAATTTTTATAGTTTTGGAAAATGAAGTTATAACTGTCATAATTTATACAATTTTGTTACAATAAAAATTTAATATAACATCACAAAAAAAAATGATGACAATAAAATTAAAATAAACATAAACACTATTAAATTTATGTACTCGTACTCACCATATTTATGTTATTTAGATATGTTTTTTGTATCTATTGAATAAACATATAATACGAAAAATAAAAATTGTTTAGTCATAATACAAAACTATATTCAAATGAGGTTGACAGCGTTGACAGCTATAGAATATTATAGCCGACATCAAATTGTATGCGTCCACTTGAAAATTCATTTGAAAATTACATACAAGAATTCAATTTTTCTATGACCATTTTCTGTATAATTATTATGTACGAGTAGTACGAGTCATAGAATTAAATTTTGGTTGTTTACCTTGACTTCGAAAAGTACATATAGAAAATTATAAAGAAATGATCGAGGTATAAAAGTGTCATGTCAATTTTTGTAGTAGGGAATTTTAGTACAGCATTATTTTGTAGGGGAACAAATTAAAGGTAGGGTAATGTCATGCAGGGTAATAATTTTTGACTAATGATTAATGCATTTAACATTTTAAAAGTAATCGTTAGTTTATTGACAGTTTGATTGATTTGATATTAGTGATATATACGTTTTTGGTCAGTATTCATCGTTGAAGTTATATAAGTGAATCTTTCTCGGATTAGTCGTTACTTATATGTAGTTCCAGACTTCTTAATATTTATAATTAGTTTTAATTCTTATTCTCTTTACAAGGAAAGCACCAAATTCCAGGCAGAAAACTTATACTTTTCCCTCAAGACAAGACCCAAACCGATAGAAAATCTTAGTATTATTGATATTTCCCAGATTATTATACCAAATCTTAAAAGTTGTATTGATAGCTAACGAGCTAAGTAATTATAAAAAAGTGATGCGAAAATGAGTTAACAAAAAATACATTTTGTACTACTCTCGCTACACTTAGTGACCTAGTCCATTGCTTAGCTTGCCACAGAGTGGTGTGAAAAGGAAGATGAATCATTGGGTCACGTTTTGTATTATTACCTCCCTGTAATACATAAAAGATTTAAGTTTTTAAAATGTCATTTTATGACTAAAGTCTGATTAAAGCAAGAGGAGAAATAAAAGCGGACAAATTAGAAGATTTCATGAAAGAGGTATAGGATTATACGTTTGCAAAAATTAAACGTCGTCGGAAGTGTGTCTAGAGATAGCAATATGCCCCTGCAATCTCACTCTATTCAAAGCAACACATAATTCCGATAATTTGGGATATAATATTTAACATGGGGATGAAAATTTGATTTTCTTATCTTCATTCCTTACTACTCGCACGTCTCAACGCATCCAATATTTTTCTGATTCTTTAAAATGAAGCATAATTTAAATAATGGCTCGTAAAAATTATCAAATCACAATAAATGACACTAAAAATCTCTTCAAAATTAACAAAAAAAAAGAAATCCTTTAAAAGGGTTAATAAAGCTAACACACATAAATATTACAAAAAAAAAAATTAACGACTCTTTCTGACAACACAATCTATTATGATATCAACCATATCCTTTCACATGTCAAATTAATAATTGCTTAAGTGTTATTTATTTTTGTGCTCCATCTTTTTCAACAAAAAAAAAAAACACTAAAAAACCAAAAATTTAAATATAAATATTTAAAATTATCACTTTTTGTTGTTGGTGTATAGAAGTGTTATTGAATCTGTAAACAAATGAGAGTGTACCCACAAAATAACATAATTTTTTTTTATTATTCTTTTTTTGAATATAATTTTGAAGAGGGTTTTTAAGTGAAAAT
This sequence comes from Rhamphomyia laevipes, assembly GCA_963920725.1. Classification (NCBI taxonomy): domain Eukaryota; kingdom Metazoa; phylum Arthropoda; class Insecta; order Diptera; family Empididae; genus Rhamphomyia; species Rhamphomyia laevipes. The sequence continues at coordinate 50,607,949 of OY987258.1, read as the reverse complement.
GAAATCGTTTTGATTAAAGTGTCACTTTTCTTCATTTATTTTGACATTTATACTGACAATGATCATTGTATATAATTTCTTCGGGTGATTTTTTTTTTTTTTTTTTGTACAATACATGTCGTGTTTAAAAGTCAATGTGAACAAGTGATCACTTCTCAATGTCCATATTTTTATATGAAATAAAATTTTGATTGCAAACAATTTTTTCAAAATGTTCATTATTTTAAATTTTTTTTGTTATCATTCATTAAAAACAAAATATTTTTTATTATTTCTTTATTCCTCTTGACATTATAAATTTTTGGTTGGTATATGAGATTGGAGGTTGGAGGTGCTCCGTGCTCTATGAAGCGGAACATTTATTTTTTTAAGAAACCAACAAATTTATATGACCGCTTGGTGTGGTGGCGGCTAAAATTTTTAAATATATGTCAATGGTTTGTTTATATTTTGTTAGACAAAAAAAAATATTTTATTTATTTAAATTTTTCTTTATAATTTTGAAAAAAATTATGATAAAAATTTCCATGAAAGCCGCAAGCAATAATTATTGTGCCCATAGTAAACTAAAAACCAACCGAAATTTATTTTAAAAAAAGTAAATTCAATATTGATTTAATGGCAAAGACAAAATTTCATTTAAATTAAGTGACATTTAGTGGGCTATAAAAATTGACACATAATTGTCACTTTCAAAATTTAATAAATTTTAAGTGTATTATACCCTGATAACCACGGCTCAGCGTTTATAACACATAGGCACGTTACACCTCTCTCTAAATCAGAACGTATAGTTTACGTTACGATGTTTGTCAAAATAGTTCTCGAGATACAGATACGCGACATCCATACATCGAGAATTAGAATATCCAAATTTGACAAGCGCGTAAAGTTACATTTGACATTTAAAATTTGTCAAGATTTCTGTCATTTTGTCGTCATTTTCAGTTGTGAGATATGTTTTTATATGAAAGAGAAATTAAAACTTTGATAGTGAAATATTACAATTTTTAATAATTTACACATACGAGGCGTTTAATTTCGGACGACTCCTCCGTATGGGCGTGTCGATGCATACACGCCATATGATTTAGATTGAGGAGTTAGTATAGTATTAAATAATGAAAGAGTACGGAATCATCAATGCACGTTCATTAATAGAGTGAAACAAAATAAGTTAAGCAAATCTTCGTGAAATACTTAAATAGCTTATAAGATTTTTTTTATTACTTAATTGCCATTAGTGACATCACTACTGATACACAGTGTCAGTTTCCTTATTTTATTTTATCATATATTCAGTAGGCTTGTATAATTAAAGAAATAATACAATTTATATGTTTCCCTGATTCCAATTCATAAATCAGCGTAATAGATCAGTGGTTTATAATCAAATGATGGAAATGTACTTTTTCATTACTTTTTGGTTATCAGGGATTTAAATAAATATATTATAACAATTATAAATATATAAAATTATAAATAATACTTGAAATATGGATACAAAATTGTTGATTATTTTGTTTGCAAATTCATTTATTTATAAATAAAACTTATAAATTATAAAAATCAAGTATCAAATTTATTATTTTAGAAGAGTTATTTTGTTTGAAGTATACTTGATAAAATTATTTGTATATAATTATGTTAATTTGTTAGATTAATAAATATTGATAAAATTTAATATTATTTTGTTAGTTTTGATATCTTTATTAAAAAAAAACCTCTTTTATAATTTATGTTATATTGAATTTAGGTCAAATAATGTAGGACAGAATTAATCATTATACATTTTGACCATGAATTAATATTAAAATGAACCTGTTAACAAAATTTTGTTATGATCAAACGAAACCGCAGAATTATAATATTAATTCTCTTGTTAACGATAAATTTATATTTTAGTTTTAATTATTATCAGATTTATAAAAATGATTTATGAAAAGTACTAAATGTTTATACAATAATTCGTAAATATGTAAAAGTTTGATTTACCTTGATGACAATTAGTAGAATTCGTAAAAAAAAATTATGGCTATTACATTTTATACATTCACAATCCCACAATGTTAAATTTAATTTATTTATATTAAACAAATATATTGGAAAACGCACATAGAACTGTCAAAATTAGTGTTGCCGAATAATTTAATCAAATATAATTAATTTTACTATTTCTATATATTTTTTTACTTTTACTTGTTTAGTATTGTCTTTTCACTATCGATTGCAAATGATAAAATTGAAAGGAAATTGATTGTGAACTCAGTCTAAGCTAATTTATAGTTCCATAAAAATTTACTTCATAACAAATTATCATAAAAATGGTACAAGAAATAAATCGTAAGTAATTTTAGCATTTATTCTTACAGTCCAATGTGAAGAATGTGCTACTACTAGAGTATTAATTTATTTATCATGGTATCTCATGTAAATTATTGAATCATGTTAAAATGATTCAATGATTTAGTTCATAAAGAATAATGCCGTCGAAATGAGAAATGAGTTAACTAAAATCAACCTTTAAACTAAACTATAACTCATAGAAAATATCACAATTTATGTAATTATTTAATTGTAATAAGTGATATCATTAAAGACCCTATAATTTTATGATTTTATTTAATTTTGGAATTTTTACATTATGCAAGAGTTTATATGTCATTTTTATGCTAAGAGTTCATATAAAATCTTAGTAATAAATCAGTTCTGTAAGCTGTCAAAAAAAAGTTATGCGGAATCAGTTAAAGGTCTTTTACATATGTATATGAAACAGTTGCACAACGTTTCATTTGATGTATCAAAATGTCATATGAAAATTGAATCAAATAGCAACAGTTCAAATAGCCATACATCGTATACACTCTGTCAAGTTTTACATCCACACTACATAATTTTTTGACATTCAACAGATTAAATGAAAAGTTGTGCAACCGATTGACATTATGTGAGAGGGTTTAGCGGCTATGAGACTTTCGCCTCCATTTTTAGGATAATCTTAGAGGCAATGCAATGATTAAGAACTATACATTAAGAATGAATTAAGGCAACCAAAACTCCGAGGGTCAGAATTTTCAGAATGTAAATTTTTTTTAAATATATTTTTTATTACCTCTGTAAATCTTATGGTAATACTGAGTCACAATCAGTTTTGAAAAGTAAATCCAGATATTATTACAAAAATTAAATTTAAAATTAAAAAAAATTCTCATTAAGTCTACAAAATTGTAAACAAATAACCGCAATCAAAATTACAAAATTGTATTTTTCCAAAAATTAAAATACGATTTGTCATCTTTTTTATTATTGTTATGTTTTTTTTTATGATATTTGCTTTCGAAAATAAGATATCAATAAATTTTTATTATTTTATGATTTAATCCACTCATTATCAATTAATTAGTTATATTCTTGAAAATGTCAATATAAAAAAAAAAATATTGTTTAATTTATGGTTATTATAATGATTTCATAAAATTTATGTGTATAATTCTGTGGCAATAAGACATAAAAGCTCAAGTCGACTTAAGCGAAAATTGATTTTTTGCTATTGTTAGAATTGCCTTTTTAAGAGTATTTTTTTAATGTATTCCTTATTCCAAACAAACTAACACAAGTGCAGTTATATGAGTTTTCCTAAACACTTAAGTTTTTTTGCCTACATTTGCATTCGACAAAATAACTTAAGTCAAAGAATTTCTTTTAAGTGAAGAAAAATACATTTATCTGTTTTGACATAACATCTTATGTTGAATGAAGTCTTGAAGATTAAATAAGTTTTATAATTTTTAAGTTTTATTAAAAAAAACTTATGTTAATTTAAGACAATTTGAATAAAATTAATTTTCAGATATTATGTTGCTTAAGTCGACTTTAAGTTATTTTGTCAAAACTTTATAATATAATTTTCAGATAATATTAATTTTTGTAAGAACTTATGTGACTATCTGCTTTTAATTCAAACTGATTTTTTTGAAAACAGCTTAAGTTCTAAAATTTAATTTTTTTGGTCTTTCTTACGCAATATTTTTAATATTTCAATTACATTTAATTATTTTCATCTTCTTCTATAAAATAAGACTAAATTTATTTCTTAACTTAAAAAAAATGGAGATTTTATATAAAATCGTGAATTCTGAAAAATGAAGATTTCCGACTTAAGCTTTTATGTCATATTGCCACATAATTATTTGGGTACAAAAATATTTGAATGATGTAAGAAATGTTTTGATTTGTATCCATAAGATTAACAAGATAAATTCGATACCAAAATATATTTTTAATTTTTTTATATTTATATTTTAACAAAAACAGAAATGATTCGTTTTAAGATTATATTTTCGAAAGTAAGTTATTTAGGCGTAAAACTTCTGGTAATTCAATTTCTTCTAATTTAATATCACTATATTGAAAAATCACTTTCAAGGGAAACAAAAAATGTTCATCCACTGTGAATTTATCAGTTTCAGAATTTCCCGCTTGTGTTAATAATTTTTGAGATAGTTTTTCAATAAATTTATTAGAAATTCGATTTTCTTCATAATCGTCATGATTATACGATTTTATAATGTTAAGAACCTGAGCCGCAGAAAGTGATGAACACAATTCATAAATACTTTGAACATCTTCTTCAGTTTTTCTTAATTGTAAAAGTGATGACACTTGAATTAATGGAATCATTGAAGATAATACTTCATTAGACATTCTTTTCTTTCTTTTCTTTTTAAATGTTAATACATTTACTAGCCAAAGTACTCTAAATTCCAAAGTATTTGGTAGTTTGTATGATTTTTCCATTAATTTCACGAATTCCATTAATAAACTTCTTACGTGTTCATCAGCATTTAATAAATCTGTATAACGTATGGACATAAATAAAATATAGGCTGGTAGACCTGGAAGCAAATTAATTCCAATTCTTGGAGTGAAATTTGTTATCAGTTGTTCAAATATTGAATCTAAATTGTCAAAGTCATGTTTAAAAATGCCCTGGAAAGTTTCGCTTTTATTTTTGGCAATTACGTTATGTTTTTTACCATCTACATTTTTTTGAATGTCGATTATTCCATGTTGACGATGTTTAGATTTAAACAAATTGTTGTTTTTTACCAATATATATATTTTTTTAATGTATTCGTTAAATTGCACTTGAAGTATTATATTATCAGCAGTTAATTTCTCTAATTCATATTTTATATAACATTTCATTTTGTTGTTTCAACATTTCAAAACTTATTTCATTCGAATTTTCTATTTGACTATTTAATATTTCTTGTATATGGTTTCTATCATTTTTCAAATCTTCAATTTGTTTAGTTTGTATGGCTAATACAGAATTATATTCCCCATTTGTAGATTTCAGCTCAGATTCTAGCTGTCTTGTAATTTGTTTTTGGCCTTGTAAAGCATTTAGCAGTTCTTCATTATTTTCTTCATATTTTGTACTATGTTCAGCTAGGACAGCTTTTAATTGTACACATTCATTCCGTCTTCTAATTAATTCTTCTTGTGAAGCCATAGTGCTTCAAGTTCTTTGAATTGAAGAACCTGATTACTTTTGCGTCTAACAAAATAATAACAAAAATTACATTCCAATTCAAGTGTCAATAAATTAATAAATCATTTTATTTATCAAATAATAAATAATTAATCTGTTATTTTCATTGATTAATTTTGACATACTAAATATATTTATTTACAAAGCCTCTTTCGAAATAACAAAATAAATTATAAAACAATTGAAATTTAGCAAATGTAAAGCTGTTTTTTATATAGCTATGAATCGTCACTTGAAATAGACAAAATTGACATTTCCTTAAGTATGGATTACGTTTCTGTGTACATTTAAATTATTATTTTATAGGTTTTCATATTAATTTTTGTTATTTATTGACAACATACTTAAAAGATTTATCATTTTGATATTTATAATCTTGACAATTTGAAACTTCAATTAAATTTTTAATAATTATTATTATCGAAATTGTGAATTAAAATTAGAGTATTCTAAAGTGGAATAATAAAGTATGTCAATTTGTTATTTCTTTAATTAAAATGTTTTAATTAATGTTTCTTAAAAGCATTATTTTTTAAGGATTTATCATGGAAACTACTTGTCTTGAATAGATTACCTTTTATCAGAAATTTACAATATTTAAAATTTACTGACTAACCAACTACTAACGATACACCCTAAAAACTGAGTATGTTTCTTGAACACCGAATCTAAGAAAGCACATATAACCTTCCAGTCAAACCACAAAATCACGAGGATGACTGGTAACATAAGGGTATTTAATCGTTAATTTAAGTCTACTGTATACTGTAATATTGTTGGGTTTTGCCAATGATATACGCAGAGGCATTGGTACTAGTGCCCATCAAAAACAATTGATATTGTAGAAATCAAATATTGAAAATATTAAAAAATTGTTCAAATACTTTACTTTTACTATGTATTATGTTTTCGGGGGTAGAAGGAAATTTTATCTGATTTTTGGCACACATCTTTCCCGTACAATTTAGGAAGATTGGCTCGACACCAAAAAGATTTACGCTATCTGAACATACTCTTATGAAACTTGAGAAATTATATGAGGTAATTTGACAGCTATGATAGTATGAGCATAGTTTTGATGGTCAGATGAGCACTCAGATGAAATATAGAAGCTTCTAATTAATCTGAAAACTAATATAAGTAATAACTTTAAAAATAATTGGAATTTTAATTTGTAATTTCGTCTTTTATGAATATAAATTATAGATAATTATTGTAATAATAAAGATTTTAAAATAATTTACTTTTATTCATTTTTATTAAAATGTATAAATTGTAAATTTATTTTTTGACATGTAATTACTTTCTACTATACTTCTATAGTATATACAAATACGTTCTGAAGTCAGATGTAAAATCCTTTGAGAAGTCATTATGACAACTCATATGATTAGATAATATAAAACCGCCTTAAGATAAAAATCAAAATACAAAAATTTCCTTTTAAGAAAGACTAGTTATAATAACAGGTAATAATGAAATTATAAAGAAACTAGAAAAATATTTCAATTACGAAATAATAATTAAGAATTAATTACGTTACTCAATGTTTTATAAATTAAATTGTGTTACAATTAAATAAAACGTAACCTTAACAAATGCAATTAAAAATTTGTTTTAGACAGCTTAAAATTTGTTTAACGTAAACACCATTTTTAAGATTTTGGGAAATCAAATTTTAATGTTTGAACCATTTTATATAAAAATCTGACCAATAGGATTTTCTAGTTTTCTTTTTATATAAGGTGGTGCAGTAATTTTAATTAATTTTCAACAGTTTTCTTTAGAAAATATTAACAATTTTGTACAAAATGCTTTTACCTTAAACGCCACTTAAATAACAATATGCAAATTTATATTGTAATGTATGCGCTAAATTTGTTGGATACACTATGTCAAATAAAATGTTAATACTTGGAATAAGACAATTGAGTTTACATTCAAAACAATTAACATAATTAATTTGTATTGTAAAATTAACGTATAAGTCTTGAATTGGATTATACAGCAAATAAATTCTTGTAGTTCCTTTAAATCATGGTTTTTACGACAAAGAGTATGCTGAATATCGCAGTAATAAATGTAGATAGATGAATTTCTAAGAGTGCAAACGAAAAAGCTGATGCGGAAACCACAAAAAATATACCTATGTTAAAAAAATCAAAAATGTCGTTTACGGCAAACAAATTATTAGCGTTTTTGCTCACAGAATTTTTTGAAAATTTATTTAGCAAAAATGTAACACTTTGTATACAAAAAATATTTACCCTGCAATTTTACTAGTAAATGCCAAATTTATAATTACGTCAATATTGTTTTGAAATTGACATTTCTTTCAATATTTTCGGGAGCCTTAGAATTAATCAATTTTACTCCCATTTACATATTTAAATAACGAAACGAAAAAAATACATTATTTCGTTACATATACCGAAATGTGTAACGATATTTTTTGTTCCGTTTTGCAACACTGATAAAATTTCTTAAAACTGTATTATTTTTATTGGCTGTTTTTTTTATTTTCATTTTTAACCATTTTCCTAAAGATCAATAAATTAAGTAGTTAATTTAAGTTACGATTTTGAGCACCGAATTACAAACAAATAAAATACTAACCAATCTTTAAAGAACCCACCAGCATCATCAATGGCGACAGTAAACGTTAAAATTCACCAGATTGTAAAAGAGTCATAATAATAAATTAAGATTTCTTGTATAGATTTTTTGTTAAAAGTATATTTTTTGCATTTAATTGGCGGTTTAAAAAGTCCGAATGTGTAATAAAAAAGATAGTTTTTTTTTTATTATTCAAAATTAATGGTGAATTTTAAAAATTTGTATAAATTATCTTGTTAATTTTATTGAGAAGAGAAAAATTTGTTTTTATATGGAATAATTTAATGATAACCTTTTTTTTTTATTCATAAATATTTTTAATGTTTATGTGTTTTGATCACTTTAAAAGAAAATTTTATAAAAACATAATTAAATGGAAATTTTGTTGTTTACCTCTTTTAAAAACAATAATAAAAAATTAAATTTTGATGACCATACGAGATGCATTTTCTAAATAAAAAATTTAGCCTCTAAAATGTACAAAGAAACTAAAATTAATTATGAACCAATTAATCAAATTTTACCTCCATTTTTTTTATAATATCTAACCTCTTTGAGAATGGGATTAGATTGGCATTAATATTCATCATTAACATAATTAACAAAGTTGTATCCATTCCCAGTAGAACCAAATTTATTTGTCGTCTGACACTTTTTCGTTGGACTTATCCCTTTCTAAAAAAAATTTGCTCGGCAGCTCTGGTATAAATGTAAATGTAAATAAGTCTGAAATGATCGTCCCATTCAGAAATCTTTACTTGCGTAATGAACACCTTTATCCGCTTTCTAATAAACCACGGACACTATAGCTCTTAGATACGATGGGTGGCTTAAAAACGTTGAAAAAATCCCATACCGAAATGATTTATTGATACATAACATGTTACTATCCAAAATTTATGGATATTAAATGAGATTCACTAATTCGCTATATCCATGATTTCCGCACTACAATTATTGAAATAATTTGAACAGCATTGAAATAATTGGGCAATTACATATTAATTTATAATATTTAATTTGGTTGATTAGTGGGAAGTTAACAATAGCCACCACATTCTAAGGTCATTTGGGCGCCGTATGCACCCAGTCGAAGATTACTTACGTCTATAGTATAACGACTCATCCTACTTCTCTTATGAGTGAAATTAGAATGGTCAATGGTCGGCTTCACTTTACCTGCATCCCTCCTATTTGTGTTTTATTCTACTACAATACACGGAGGGACAATGACACATAAGAACCTGTAAGGGTTAGCTTCCGTCTTCACATAGCACCTACAAACGGATGTCTATACGCACTAATCTTGCCATATGATGTTTCTCAAGTAGAATGTGGCCAGTAGCAATACCGATATACATCCGAGCCATTAGTTAACTTTGTTTATAAGTTGCATAATCAGTACGCCTTGTTTTTTAATGACATGGTCTACCTACCCTTACAAGATGTGTTCTTAGATATACTATTTTTCGGCCCACATCGTGTTAGTAACTTAACAGAGGGTAACTTATTTAACCTTCGTACACCGTTTTTTTCAATATCGTCTGCTATTTTCACTATGACCGGGTGACTAGTGCATTAATTAATTTTATAGAATTAATAGTAATACCGCATTATTTAATAAGGCTTATTGTGATCAACCTAACTGAGTTCACCAATTTATTCAAGATTCGATTTTTTTAAATAGATAAAGTGACATTCCTTAAATAAAGACCTAGGGCAACTAGTAAAGTACAAATTATAAATGACTTGGTTAAGTAAAATTTTACTGCTCAATGAATTTTTTTTCGGTACTGCACTATATCTTTAAAACATATTTCCCTGTCCAATAATAAATTCAAAATATATCATCCTACAATTACTTAAATCCCTTAAATTCAATTCAACATTTACAATTAATTTTATGGTTCCAATTTTAAATAATTATAATTATTAAATACTACAATTTATCATATTTTTTTTATACATATTCAATAATTTCCGCCATGTCCGCACACTAATCTCATATTTTTTTATAAAATGTTGGTATAAAAAAGATTATTAATATAATTTTTTTTTTTATGCTGATATGTTGTCGGATACTTTCAAAGCCTAAAGTCAAATAAATTTTCAAAGATTATTTCACAATATTAAAACTTCAACTTTTCAATGGTTAACCAATAAATTGTGAAAATTTATAAACTTCAAAAAATTATATACAAAATGTATATAAATAAATACGTCTATAAATAAGGCGCGCAATAATAAACACGAAAAAGATTGGAAAAATTGATTAGCTAAAGATTATTTATGATTGTAATAAACTCGTTTTAGCAACCAATCTTGTCATTTTTCGTTATTAAACAAAAAAAATATTATTAATTATTATGGAGAAATATTTTTAATTTATGTAATTTTTTAAATTAGTTTTTTTTTTTTTTATTTATTAAATTGTTAATTTAAAAAATTTAAATATTGTTTTTTGAGTGACTTCTCTTAATCGTGGAGGTCCTTATTAAAAATTTTGGTTTTTTGAAGAATAATTTTTAATATTTTATATTTAAAATTATGAATTTTATGTTAATGTTTTTGTTCCGCAATTAGCTTCATAGATTCGAAGTTTGTGATGAAAATGGAAATTTTATTACTAATTTAAAAAACTGCTGGAAACGTTAAAGGGAAATTTGTTTTAGGAATTTCTATTGTTTGAATAAGATTTATCCATCGAAACAACATCTGAAAAAATGGAAAACTATGTCATTAATAAGTTCATTCCATCTTTATACCATCTAAAACGAATATAATAGGAAAATTGGATAAGTTAATTCAACAAAATTGATCGAATTAAGGAAATATATGCTAATCGGTAATAATTCATTTATAGCTCTCATATTTTTTAATCATATTTTGAAGAAATAACTTTAATTAATAAATTATTAGATTAACTACTAAACTACTGTCATAAAAGCCAAAAAAAGAATAATTTGGCTCTCAAGATGGTTGGATTTACGTTTCCAGAGCTACTCGCAACAAATTGCGATTAAAGAAACTCAGCGTACTACAAACAAAATTATACCTATGGGAAAATCTAAAAGAAGAGTCTATTTTCCTGGACCTAGTTTAAGAATAATTGTAATGATTGACGTTTGTAACGCTGCTACTACAAACAATCAACAAAGAATAATTTTTGTTCAGTCGACAAAGATATAAGTAAATTGATTTTATATTATATAACTTAAGATGAGTAAGGACTTCCTTATTAAAAGTTTAACAGTTAATTTTTTTAAACGTAATTTATCATACCGACGATTAAGTGTATCCAATGGTGGGTGAGGTAATAAATATTTCTATGTTTCGGTTTTTGCAAGGATAAAGGATATTTGAAAGGTTAAAGTTATCTTCAAATAAGACTTGCAGGTAATTGGGCACACAGCCCTGACCGGAATAATATGCTTCAAAATTGCTGGTGCGACAAAACATAATATTTTCATTTGACCCCCAATCTCTTGGATCGTAGACAAGTAAACTTTAACGCTAGTCTAGCAATTAATTAGAAGATTTAAACAAAATCATCATATTTGTCATAGTTAACATAACTAATTAACTTATTATGACCCACCATTATAACAATCAACAACACAAAAAATGTAATAAATTAAAATTGACAAACAAATCTGTCGAAGCACAATTTTCTGATACGCTCTGCTCTGTCTTCATTAAATAAATTTAATTTTTTTTTTTCACATAACATTTAAGTTAATTCCTCACAAAATGAAACGTAAATTTTATAAAAAAAAAAATGCCAATTTTTTAATCAATCCCCACAATAAATTATGATATTAAATTTCCAAATTCTTATAATCATCCTCATATGCCCCCCTAAAATTATAGCTTTGTCGTTCGCTTTATACATCAGGCTTTATAATATATGTTGTTAAGTATAAAAATGTATGTTTCTGACTTGTATTAAATTTACATAAATTTTGGAGATTTTGGGGGGGGGGGAGGTTAAGATTCAAAATCAAAAAAAAAAAACAAGAAAATTTTATAAATTAAAATGGAAAAATAAATGTGAAGATTAAAAGATATGCAAATCGAATGGCCACTTAAAAAATTAGGACCATTCATCGATATCGTAGCCATTAATCGTAATCGTATTGTGTCGTTGTCGACGTTATTATCGACATATATACATATGATGCTGAAAATGAGGGTCATTATGCGCCAAAAAATAAATTATAAAATATATAAATTTTTTTTTATTTAACTTTTAATGAAAAAAGTCCAAACAGAAGTCTGAATAAATTTATACAGAATGCCAATGCATGCAGGCATATAATAATAATGTTAAATAATATTTATCTGACTAAAAGAAATTAATTTCAGGCTTTTATTATAGCTTATTTGAATACAAACTTTAAAAAAAATTGATTTCATTTATTGAATATACGACCCCAACATATGCGAAACGATTATAATTCTATCTAGAGGTTTATATGACACTGTCACCACCAGAAATGAGCATATAAATTAATAAACGCGTAATATTACACTTTACCCAGCGAATCTAATTAATTTATCTTTTCTGGGGGATTCGTTTTCTTCGTTCATTTTTGTGTGAATTTTATTTTAATTTTTTTTTATGCCATTTTGGAAATTGAATTAATTATCTATAAATATTTTTTTGGTTATAAGAATTGTACATATGGACAAAAAAGAGATATTGAAAATAAATTTATGTAGTAATGCCTCGATATGAATCATAATATAAGGTGATTAAGTCTGTAATTTTGTTTAGTTAATTTAAAAAGAAAATATTATTTAATTAAATTTATTATTGCAGAAACTTTTATATAGTTCCTGGATTACCGAAATAATTAGCCTATTATATCAGTTTTACTATTGACATTGAAAGGACTTAAAACTTTGAAATATATTAAAGTTTGAATGACGGATTCTAAGTAAAATTACCAAATGGGGTCCGGAGAGTAATAAACAACGAACACAGAGTTACAGAGATAGGTAAACGTATTCTTATACAATGACAATGCAAACTTGAACATTATGTTGTCGGAATGGTTCAACAATATCCAAATAATAAGAAATCTTGGAATCCGAGCAGATTTAGACCATCGTTACCACGAAGAGGTTATTATATCATTGGTAGCCAGAAAAGAGTTAACATTAACAACAGGGAAGACGAGATCCAAAATCATAATCAATGGAGAGCTCTCGACTTAAGATGAAAGTAAATTAAGTTGTTGTTCCATTCAGTTTTAGGTAGAAACCTTTACGGCTTTCGAACATGTCTTTTATTTCCACACATTGTATGTCCCATTACTTCTTTTCATCTTCTTCTTCTTCTTTTTATTGATCATCAATCTTACACTAATGTTTCCTTCAGTTGACGTGATTGTTTTATCAATTAACTATACTTGGTATAGTTTTCTCATTGTGTCATTTTCATTGATTTCCTATTTGCATTGGAATTGCCTCCTTTTGGTTATGATACACCAGTTCTGAATTATTTATTCTTCTGGGCCAGATTATCTTTTCACTGTGAGTACATATTTAAATTATCTCAATATCGATATAGATTGAAAATCAGTATTTCATTACCGTATAACAAACAGTAAGAACTGAATCGATAAACCTAGATAAAGACTTCCATACAGATTCAAATTTTTTTACTTTCATTTTTTTAACTAACCATAAAAATCTTATTACCTTAACTATCATAAATTCTATTACCCTATATTGGCATATTAATCACCCGTATAAAAATTTACATGTACTATAATTTAAAATCGAACAACTATAATACGATAAATTAAATAACTATGATGAGGTTGGAAGTGGTGCACCAAATGAAATCAAAAAAAAATATCAAATCCAAAAAAAAAAATGATTATTGTACATACAAAACACCAGGCTGTGCACTACAAAAGAGGTAAAAAAAGATAAATCTTTTCATGTTGAAAAAGAAATTTATCGCTAACAATTTGCATAAATATTTTATGTTAATTTATAATATAAGCATAAATTTTATGGTTCTGAGAGGATATATACGTACAACAACATACCAGAATAAAAAATTCAGGTAAATGAATCAGATATAATAAATTAATATTTAATCTTAAAATAATGAGAAAACTGACCAGGGCAGATGTTAAAATTGACATTTAAATTTGTTACTTTTAAATTTATGTTAAGTTTATATAAAAAAAAAACATATTATAAAAAAATTAAAATAAAAAATATGAAATAAATTTAATATATTCATAAAAAAAAATATTGTGAATTTTAATTGTATATAAATTCATACTTAATTATTAATAATAATGTTTTATTATTTATTACCATAAATTTCAAATTATACGTTTAGGTTAAGTTAGATAGAGTGCCGAAATTTATGATTCTTAGGGGATTGGATATTAGGTAATCAATTTTATGAGCTTTTACTTTTATTATTCAGCTTCTTGCATTTCGTAATCTTAATATAGTTTAAGCTAACTTAAGCTAACTTCCTCGATACCAGAAAATAATGCTTAGACTCGCAGTTGCAGAATATAGTTTTAAGATGGTGCAATTGTAGTTCTCTGTAGCCCCGTGCAAATTGAAGCCTAAAAAGGTTCATGCTTAAAGGTTTATTTATTTTTCTTCAAATAAATTTCGTTATTCGTTCATTTTATTGAGATTGTAATACCGGTAGAACCTGCTTGGAATTAACCATTTGCAATACAATTCGATGAATGAATGGATGAATAGAAAGGAATATACATGAAGAATTCATTTATGTAACCCTAAAAACTTCTCAAGATAAATTATGTCACGTTGGTTAACTTAGTCACTAATTGTTCTATTTTATCGAACCTTAGGTTTTTGTCTATAAACACTTGCTTCGTATAGTACCTAACCAAATTAATAACAAATTCTTTTATGACATGCAGACGTATGAAACAGAGTTAATTTTAGTGTGACAGCTAAGTATCAATTTTGATTTAAATGTTGACGTTTAGATCAATATCTTCATTTTTATCGAAATATAGAATTATAATAATTAAAGGGATTGAAACTTTTGAATAATTAAAGATATTTTCCAATGAATTTAAAGGTTTTGTAGAATCTCGTGTAGAAGCATTGAAAGAAATTAGAATTAATCACCTGTCTGGTAATACTACAAAGAGCAAGCTTACAGGAGGGACTTTTAATTTTGACCAGAACTGATTATCGACTAAAAAACAGCTTATAAGTAGGACTTAAACGTGAAATTAGTTACCTATTTATAGTATTAACCAATATAATGAAACTATAATAAACTAATTACATAGAAAATTACTTAATTGGGTTTATAGTGTAAACTGTAAGGGCGCATATATTCATCATTTTTCAGATTGTATTTTACAGATTGTAAAGCCACACTCTCATATTGGTAAAAATCATTTTTCTGTTTCATTTTTTAGTAAAGCTTGTGAAAATGAAACTATTTATTAATCCCAATATTCCAGATAGACCGAAAATCATAAATCAGGACAATTTCAAATATATGCAACTTTAAAGTCGTCGTTCTATTACACAAAATCATGGTTGGTTAAGTTGGTTTTAAATGACTGGGAATTACGATACCACATGTACATAAGCCACAGAAAAGTAAGCTAGTTGTACCCTCCAGTCGTACGCTGCCTCATCACGTTAAATATTAAGAAATATTTTCCTTCCAGCTCAATTTTTAATTAACCTGAATTTTTTAATGTATACATTTTTTTATTATCACTAGTAATAATTGCAAGACTTAAAAATTTACTTTTAATATGCATTTTTTATTTATTTTTTATATTTCATAAATGCATTAATAAAAATTTGGAATGACTTTATGAACTTTCATTTATTTCAACATGGCACACCTTTTTCCCATTTTATTGACTACCAGTTTTTAATTTTTAATGATTATACAAAATAAATTTAATATTTTATTGTTTTTTTTTTTTTTATAAATTTAATTTTATATTTAAAAATATATAAATATTTTTTATTTTAACCCACTGGTAAGTATGTTAATCAGATGCAAATTCATTGAAAAATTAACTAAATATAAGAAAATTTAAATATTTTTATTGGCTTTCAATTTCCAACTAAAAACGAAAAAACTATAAACACAAAAGTCTTAAGTGCCAATTGAATTTGGAGATACATATAATTTTTTTTACCAATTTATGACAATTAAATATTTTATTTATAAATTTATTTTATTATTTAATAAATTTTATTTTTATTTGTGGGTTTTTCTTTTATTGTGCGAAATTTGATATTTTAATATAATTTATTTAATGTTGGATTTGTCCATTTTTAAGTTAAATAATATTTTATTTTTATTAATTTTATATTAATTTTATATTAACATAAATAAGCTTTTTACATAATTTTTAAATTAACAAAAAAAAAAAATTTTTTTATTAATCAAAATGTTTTTTATTGATTTATGAATAAGGTAAATTGGTTGTAAATAATTTGTTAATTGCTAATTTATTCATTATGAAAAATTTATTAATGTTTGTTGTAGGTAAATAATATAAAGAAAAAAAAAACGAGATAAATTATTAAAAAGGTTATAATTAACAATTTATTTTATTAAATTTATTATATATAAATTTTGATTAAATCAATTTTGTATGTAGAGACAAAGAGGAAAGACTAATTTTTGATATTGTCGTCGGCTATCATTAGAAACATTATAGACAACGCAAATTTTGAAGAAATTTGTATAAAATTATAATTAACGATTAACCAATGAATAATTATTGAAATCATTAACAAAAATGGATACTTCAAAACCCCCCGGTTATTTGAATTACTGTAGAATCCCGAAACTTAAAAAATAATGGAAAAAGTAATTAAAAATTACATAATATTTTTATAAGTTTTTTAACTTTCAATTTTAGGATTTGAAAATTAGAATTAGCTCATAAATTATTAGCCGAAAGAAAATTTGAGTTTTCAGTGCTGAAGTTAATCTAATCGCCTTCAGTTCTGTGAACTGACAAAAAAGTGTACGCTGAAAAAGTTAGATTGATTTCTATGAGACTCTAACCTTAACAGCGATGAGACTCTAACCTTGGAAACGAATTCCAGAATAATTGTTAGTTTCTAAAAAAAAATGAGAAAAATAATGTTTTCCTAATACATCTACTGAGCCCCTCTAACTGTAAATAATCAGCTGGGTTTCGAGATTGCCATTTCAAAAGCATCAAATTCGTGAGGAAGTTTAAACGTGGAACTAGTTAATACAATTCCTTCCATATATCTTCAATAAACGTGGCAATACTTGTGTCACGTTCACTGTAAATTATTCTTTGAAATTTTAGGATTCTGTTAATCCAATTTTTAAAAATTCACGGATACCGAATTTGGTACTAGCTCTACTTTCACTATATAGGCGTATGTAAATATGTAGCTAATTTAGCTGTAAAAGTTTATATTGAAGAGTTATGAAAATTATAATTGTTAATTAAGCCAAACGCAGAAATTACATTTGATTGATTCTGATAATGCTGATGCAATTACTATCCTATAACTACGAAATTTAATGAATTTTAGTATAAACTTGGCTATAACGACTTTACTACTACTATTTATTCTTCATTTTAAAAACTATATATCAAAAAAAATTTACTATATTTTTCATAATTCTCATAGTTACTAGCTAACTAACTAATTCTTTATATTCAGTTAAATAATTTTATAATAAAAAAATAATTTCTGACACAAAATCTTAAATATTATAAAATTTGAATATAAATTTTATTTTATGAAAAGTTGTAATGAAAATAACAAAAATAACTACTTTCAAAATGAATATATAAACTCGTAAGTTTTAAAAGATGTATAAAATATGCATGCGTATCTCTATCTCTAGATATGTATACAATGCCGCTTGTATAATTATGATAAATTGCCATAAACAAGAAGAATGATGATGATAACAACATTAAAAAAAAGATGGTAGATATAAGTAAAGAATACAACAACCATTAAGATATATGCAAAATAATACAAGAAAAACAACAATATAATAAATGTTTGTAAAGTAGATTTATGTTATGATGCCCAACAGCCCAGAAGCCAACAACGCAGAGTCAACTTTTAATATTAAAATATTATTATATTATAGCCATATTATAATAATATAAGAGCCAAGACCATCATATCCTTATCATAATTTTTAAATAAGCTTTAAATATAAAAATATTGCAGCTGGAAAGCATAAAAAAAATAAACTGAATTGTTAAGTCATGTTAGGGTAGAGATGAATGATATCGTACGGGGAAACAATCTGTATAATATAATAATAGGGACTTTAATTGGATACTTGTTGAATAGACAAATTAAGTTTTAGCTCATTCCAGTTAATTATTTTGGCATGAAGTATCATTTACCCTGCCGATGTAGCAAATACATCAATTATTGCTGTGAACTGAATGTAGATAGGTTCATGATCATATCTATATGATCATGAATATGAATTTTGAAGGAGTATTCAATTTGACAATCAATGAATACGAATAGCGAATCGTAGGTATTACTTATAGTATTATCATGAATTGTTGAACTGACATTATACAAAACTTCAGTAAGACTAGTAGCTAAACATATGATGCGTAATGCTGCTGAAATTAATGAACACATCAAAGGTGACATATTGAAAAACACTGATTAAAATTGATTACAAAATTGTTAAAATATAACTTAATGCAAAAGCATAGCGTAAGAAAGCAATAAGGCGTTAAAGAAAAACGATAATTGAGGATATGGAGTAGAGAATTTGGAAGCAATAATGTAAATGAAAGATCAAATTGGAGGCGAATTGTGCTGTGACGAAATCCATTAGACTCAATGTTCTACTACTGCCGTAGAATCCATCAAAAATGAAACGAATACCAGTATATTTTATACAAATCTCTCTGAAAGATGAAGAACCACTTTCACTAAGAAACTCCAACCATTAAACTTAAAATTCCTAAATTAAAAATTAAATTTAACTGCGAATACTACACTGCTCTGTTTGATCATTCTACCCTATCATAATAAAAAAAAATGGCTTTACAAAGAAAAACAATATGTCAGTGAGATGATCTGTGAAAAGGGGAACGTGCACATAAATTCTCGTGAATTGGACATTACAATCAGTTTATCATAAAAGCAAAAAAAAAATAAAAAACAAGAAATTTAAAAAACCCAACAGCATCGAAAACAAAAAACTTTATAATGATGAGTATTGTGCAGGAAAGATTTATGATACAACATAAATAACCATATACAACAACAAAAACCAATTTTATATTATAAACTTTGTAGCGAGATATTATTATTATTATTCCCAGAGACCAACCATATCAAAGAATGAGTTATGGAAATCGATGGTCAAGAAAGATACTCTGTCAAATTAATTCTTTATACCCCAGATGATATGAAGGAGGTACAACAAGGTTTTTTAAAAAAAAAAAAAAATGAAAAACATATAATATATTACTGACAACAGGCAATCATGTATAAAAATTACTTACAGCAATTCACACTTGATTTTTATCTTTTGATTTTTATATATGGTACATATAAATAGCAGGCCGCATATGTTCCGGTTGCAGTAAAAGAGGTGTTAAATATTGTTTTTTTTTTATTTTTTATATTTCAGATTTCGTGGTGGACATGAAAATTGTGTGAAACATTCTAAAAGTTCAATCGCCATCATCAGAGTGTGTGTAGTGTTTGTTAAATGATGGCTGGCCAGAAGCTAATATAACATTAATATCATCAGTTCCGAAAGACTATTGATTTTTGAATTGAAATGATCATTTGTCTTAAAGTTTATGAGAGTTGATGTTCATTTTTTTTTTCAATTTTTATTGATATATATTAATATATAAAATTATGTCTCAACAGTTTTTATTATCTTGATGAAGGTTTAACGTTTGTCAGGTGGACAAAAGATAAAGAAAAATATAGAAATTAAAATTGATTTTTGTTTGATTGAGAGATTTATGGTTACAAGATAATGTCACAGGAATTGTAGTTGTTCTTTAATTTTGAAAGTTTGTATTTAGAAATGTAGGCTCTTTTAATTAGATATTTATAAGCTTGAAAAGAAGCAATCAACTTTTTAATTTACTGAGAGTTAAAGGACCCAAGCAATTACAAATTTATGTACACTTTTGTCAATGAGCTACAAAAATTTGTTAAGTGACCCATAAAACTAAATTTTCTAATTGTATGGATTCAATATTAAGTTAATTATTTTAGCATTAACAAATTTAAGCATTCAGGAAGCCTGAAAATTGTATTGCCTCAAAATTCCCTTCAACCTGAAGCTATTAATACTAGCTGTTAAGTTATTAGCTTCTATACACTCAGTTCATCAAGAAAATAGGAACAAGTACTCTTGTTCATCCGGTGGTTGTGAATGTTGGAAGTACAATGACACATGAAATACGGCTCTGCAAATATTCATATGTAACCGACATAATTTTACACACTCTGTCCTGTAATGAGTAAGGTTGCGAATTAGAAATGAAGCAGTTTGGCCTGGTAGAATTTAATCGAAATTGTTTATTAGTTTGTAATGGTCCTAAAATTGATTTGTTTTAGTAACGCTATTATGACTTTAGCAATTATTGAAATTATTGAAATAATATTGAAAAATAATAAACAAATTGTCCCTGTTATTAAACCACTTTTGGTTGTCAAAATATCCACTCTAATTCCCCTTCTATTTATAAATTTTATTAAAAATTTATACATTTTCCCGAAATTTTAAAACCATTTTTATTTCATTTTTTAGCTGTTTTTTTGGCATAACCAATGAATAAATAAAACCTTATCATATAGAGGAGAACCATTTATCATAAAAAGTAAACAAAATTCAAAAATTTATAAGAAGAGGATAACCCTAAGCTACTAAAAAAAAAGTATCCACTCTCTACTATCTATGATTTACAATAAAAAAATTAAAAAAAAAATTCTATAAAAATATTTGTTTTATCGAAACAGCTTCTGCAAACTGCTGAATAAAATGTTATTTTCCCAGTACGAAAGAAGATCTATAAAAATTTATACTTAAAAAATTTCAGGTGTTAGGTTTTTATTTTTATTTTGTTGATATAGCTAGCTATATATTTTGTGATATAATATTATTTATAGCTTTCATGAAGTTTTCACTTGTATATTTTTGTTTGGATTTGGCTGCTTTTCTCTTATGGTGTAACATATCAGCGTCAAAAAGTCATGATATAAATTTAAAATAAAAAATTTATAATTCTTAAGGGTTCAATCCTAGAATTAGGATTGCCATATGGATTAGAAATGTAATTTAATGAATAATTTATGTAATGAAAATGGAGATACAAAAAATTTTCGTGATGTATTTCTTTTTTTAAAGGAACAGCCCAAAATTTTATAGAGTAATGAAATTATAGATATTTTAATCACTAATAAATTTATAAAACATAACCTAAAATAATCAATTTTTTCAAATAGTACCACCTAAAAACTCTTATTCACAATGGACCATTTCATTGATCTTATATTGCTGATTCAAATACTCAGATTTAGAGTTTCATAGTGTATTTTACAAATGTAATCTTTGATGTAATGACAATTTTGTATATAATATTTTTTTCCAAATAATTTGGCAACACTAAATTTATATATTTCTAAATTCATATATCAAATTGCAACACCACAAACGGCTATCATAAATTCTCTTAAAAACTCTTGGAAAAAATATATATTATGAAAAAACCATAAATTTATTTTGTCGACTATAAAGAAGCGAAAACAACCAACAATTTTTTATATCCCTATCCAAACATACACACTACTATAACATCAGCTCATTCTACAATATTTCATTTTAGATCCATTTCCAAACTTACTATATAATACTATAAAAATTCATCCCATAAGGAATAAAAATGGGAATTTTTTTTTTACTTTTTGGAAGATATCTATTATCCGATAAGAAGCCTGTTAAGTGTATGTTATTAGACAATTCTAAAGGTTCAATAAATTTAACACCCATGAATGAAAATTTATTATGTTTTTATTTTGGTATATACTACGTATAAATATAAGGAGGTGGAGACAAAGATAGAAATTGGCGAAAAGCAAATATCAGGAGGGGTCCCTAGACTCTATAGATGGTAAAGGGGGAGGTGGAAATACAAATTATATATATATATATATATATACTTTTTTATTGTCTTTTTTTTTAGATAAATGACATCGAAGTTTGGAAGGTTGGCAATTTATTGTTTGTGTTGTCAAGATTTATTAGGTGAAATTTTCATGTTAAACTTATATTTCTTATTTGTTAAATGCGTTTTTTTCATTTTACTATTATTATTATTATTTTTGTTATATAAGTATATAAACGATATTTGTTGAAAAGAGACATTGACATTGAACACCATAATGTAGATATATAGACGAGTACGAGTATGTAGAGTATAAAATAAAAAAAATTAATGTTGATTTATTGAAATAATAAATTTTGAAAAAACAAATAAATTATCTGAAAAAAAAAACAGAAGTTCAATAAGTAAAAAATTGAAAATTGAGAAATATAAGAAAATTAAATAAATTTAATAAAATCAAATTTCAAATAAAGAGTTTTATTTAATTGGTAAATAATAATAGAAATTGTATTTTCAAATTTAGATATTCATTAATTTTATTGAAGTAACGAAGATCATTTCAATCAAAGTCTTTCTGCAATATTATCACTAACTTAATATCTAAAATTTATTAAATAATTATTTTTTACCATTGATGATTTGGTTAGATTACTTAAATGGAGTTTACACTACAACTAAAAATTAAACTACCTAAAGTAAGGGTAAAAATTTACATCGTTACTTTTTGTTAACTAAATATAATTCACAATTTTGGTTGTAGATTAAACTTCTGATCATTCTATGCACATTATTCATCACTGGATGAATATTGTGGGATCCATCTTTCAATATACGACAATTAGATGTAAATAACTGTACAGTGGGTGGTAAAAAAGGATATATGTGGAACTACATTGTTGAACTAATCATTTCTTATGGATTTTGCACAAAAAAACGCGGCAAATTTTGAAATTTCTTTCATATGAGATGCGAATTGTGAATATTCCATAAAAGAACAAATTTGAGGTTAAAAACGAGGGAATTTTTTGTTCGCAAGAATGTGGAATGCGAATAATGATTTGACAGTTCGCGACCAGATATTCCATCCAATTGTCAGAAAAAAAAAATTGTTTATTTTCATAAATTGAATAAAATAGAAAAAATTGATAAATTTATTTATTAAAATAAATTATAAAAAAAATTATTTAAGAGAATTATTTAAAAAAAATTACTTAAACATGGAATAATTCGTATGTACACAATTCGCAATTCGCAGTTCGCGTATCATGTGCAAAGTCCATTATGATTAAGGGTAAATAAAGCTCTGTATACAATTGTCATAAATTCAGACGTAATTTCTTGAACTTATCACATAAGTATTCATAATCTATAATCTTCCAACCATTAACTAAAATTTGGAGCTGCATATCGATATAATATATCCATCAAACGATTTCCTAATGAAAATGAAATCATTAAAAATAGAAATATTTTAACCAGAGGAAATATTTAATCAATTTAATTGTTTTGTCACATCCTCAATTTACGGATTTTAAGAGTAGAAAAATAAACGTCCATAATTGAGCAAGAAAAATAATATTTATTGTACAGAGTTATATACGTTAAATCTTTTAATATCCTTTTACGTTCTTTTTTTTTTTGTCGGATTGAAACATTTATCAAATGCATACATTACATTGAAAAATATATTCTGCAATTTTTTTTTTCATAAAAAAAGGGGCTAATCACTTAACTAAAACATAGTTTTGTATGGAAATGAAAATTAATTAAAATATTTTCATTAATCTTTAATCTTCATAAATTCGAAATTTAAAAATCTTATAATTTCTAAATTTGGTTAAGAATTATAATCGTAATTAATAAAATTATTGGACTAAAGAAAAAATTGACATACCCCTAAAAATTGTTTAAAATTACTATAAATTGGTATACACTCTTAACAGAAATAAATGCCAAAAAATTTATTATAGCATATAAATATCTTTTGGTTTTACATTTTCTATCTATACATATAACTTAATGGTATTAGTAACAAAATGCACCAAAAAAAAAAAATAAGTGATATATCTATTTTGTGAAAAATCCTTTCAGTATTAAAAAGGATACCATAAACTATACTCGTTTTGCAGTATTTCACACAAGTGATAAAATGTTTATAGTACCAAGAACTATATATAAAATATAGAAAGAGAATTAAGGATAACTCGAATGAAATAATTTTTCAAATAGTTGATAGCTTAGAAACGTGTATATAAATATACGAAGCTTTATAAGAAGAAATAGATAAAAGAGGATTTACTATATTATAAAATATATTATATTAAATTTATCTTCTCTATGTAGCTGCAAAAATTTATAATACTAGAAATCAAGAGTTGAATAATATTTAAGTTGCTGATATAAATTTTTCTTATGCTAGAGTTTGAAAACATTAATGTTATTAATTTGTGATATTTCACTAATAAAACTTAATTTCGATATAATAAATTAGATGAAATAAGATTTGAATACTGGTAATTTTATATAGAACTATAACAAATTAGGACTAAGATTCGATTTCATGTTTAATTTTGCCATATTGTTCTAAGTAATTTACATCAATAAATATTTGCTAGAAAATATTTATATAGAAAATTGATTAAATTATTTGTTAATCAAAAATTACTCTTAGTATTTTCTGTAGTGTATAATATGCTATCTACAGTCGGCTTAGTGTTGGAATGTTTGTACAAGAATTGGCCTTTGTATAAACTCACAGTTACGCAGTACGCTAAACGGTTCCATAATAATAAAGATAAGAAACTTTAAAATTAAACTTTAGCTCCTGTAAATAATCAAAATAGATTCAAAAATTAATTCATATCCTTAAAGAATTTCGTTAGAAACCGAATCGATATCGGCTTTTCCATATTAAAATATATTAACATCTTGGTCTGTTCAAGGAAGAATGTTTAACTTCCCATTTTAATTAAGTTTAAAATCACCAAAGATCTAAAGAATTTAAGTGAAGGTCAATTATTTGTATACAATTTGCAACCGTAAAGACTCGAATGCCGTGAATCATTTAAAGTATTTTATCTAAACTAGATTATGACAGTATTATTAATTTTATAGATATTTTTATTGTATTTAATATAAAACTTTGAAGGTTACCGGAAACTATTTTTGCTTAACTAAAGGCAATTCTTCGAAACAAATATAAACTATTTAAGAAATAAAGTTTTTATATATCAAAAGCTTAAAAACTTCATATCAATTATAAACTTGTCATACACGTCTCAAAGTGAAAAGTGAAATGGTTAAAATAACAAGTGATAAGCTCGTAAGTACGTAGATTTTGTATTTATATTACTCAAGTTTGGTCAATAGTACAATTACGATTTTGGTACAATTATATTTTTTTTATATAAAACCTTACCTTGAAAAATGTACGATGTAATATTATCCAACATGGCCGCAGTAACTACAATAATCTCAATGGTAAATATAAGCTGAATTTAGTCATGCTATCAACAATAAAACCAAATAATAATTGAAAAAATTTAAATTTGCTTTATAAATTCGAAAATAATTGACACAATTAAGCCATATTTAAGTTTTGTGTAAATTATGTTTTATAAATTCGGTTTTTAAACCAACCTGACACCAATATTCTCCAAATCCTTTTAATTTGTAACTAAGAAATTTAAAATATTTATAAAAAATCATAATTTTTTGGTAAATATCATGTCCCCAAAATAAGTTTATTTAACTTCACTAAATTAAGAATTTTATCTTTCATTCCATTTGATTTTTTACCATCACTTTCGATTCAACAAACACCAAAAAAACCTAATTTAAAATAATAATTTCGATTCTTCAACATAATTTAGTACACATTCCCATAATAAAATAAGGTTATATGTGCAAAACATAAAACAAACATAATCAGAACAAATGATTGTCACATGAATATTTCGTTTTTATGATGTTACTATACTAGTGAATGCTAAGGGCACCAAAAATATATAAAATCATTTTAGATTTCATCATACTCTCAAAATGACAGCAACAACAACGACACATTTTATTATCTTTTTACTTTATATCCTTTGCAGGACTAAAAAAAACAAACTAAATATTAAATTGGATGAAAACAGCATTTTTTGATGACACCCTAATATCAACATAACATTATATTTATGTCACATCTATATATAAATGTAACAGAGAAAATATCCTTAAAAAGTTATCCAGGATGTTCGTTAGATATGTGATAAAAAAAAAATTTATGATATTATATTTTTGGCACTTTTGCAAATATACATTTATATACATACAAAAAAAAAAATTAATACCTTTTTTTTTTTTTTTTTTTGATATGCAAGGATTTAATATTATTTCTGGGCTAAATGGCGGATGTCTGCCATAAACTTCTTTATATATATTTTTTAATATTATCCTTTTAACGATGAATATAATCCGCGCGTTAAAAAATTATTTTGTTTTCTGATGGGGAGGGGAAAGGGGGGTATGTATATACATCCATAAAAAAAAGAATTTGTTTGTTGATAATGTTAAGGATTCTGAAAATGAATCACTTAAGAGTTTTTTTTTATAATATGTATGGAGTTAAAATTGAATCAATTATTGTAGAAATGGGAATTTGTTTTTCTAAAGTATTGAGTTTAAGTTCGTCTATGTATACATAAATTCTGCAGACTTATTCCAGGGGAGATCAATATGAAAATTTCAAATTGATGGTTGTTAGAATACACATGTTTCTTAAAAAGTGTCCTGCTGATAATCACAAATTAATCTGAAAAAAAAAAAAAAAAAAAGTTCTTCTTCTGTACCGCAAAACGTTACAGAACATTTGAAAAATATTGTTCAAGCTTTTTGCTTATCAGGCGATTAAAACTCTTCTATTATCTATTTTCTACCATCGTTGATAGCAACTAGGTTTTAACCCTTTAATGAATACCTCTTCTTTGTAAAAGACGAAGCTGGGTGTATGAGCGCTTGAATAGGTGCTAAAAAACAATTGTATAAAATACCGACAAATGTTATATTATATTTTTGAATTTTTAACTAGTAATTATAAAGTGGTTCATCTTATGAAAAGCATTGCGACGTTTTTCTTTTTAATTAAAATTATTGTTTTCCTAAGGAGCGACATCTATCTTTATTTTTATTTTTTAAATTTAATAATACAAAATTAATTCATTGGGTGCAAATGACCGACATTGAACCTACCAATTGGCGACTATATGTATAGATGTAATTCGATATTTCTCATTAAACTTGGTTATTTTCAATAAATATTCCTGAATATATTAATTTTTTAGTAATACTTTTCACGAGATTGGTTAATATTAATCTTGCCAACAGATGTCCAAAGTTTTGAAAAATGGTTCTCACTATTAAAAGCCATTAAGTTATGCAATTAACTTGTTGTCCACAATAACGAAATGTATTCTTCACGTTCTATATATAAAATTAATAGAAGTATAGGTCGAAATTGCAATAAAATGTCATGAAACCATACTATGGAAAACTAGAGGGTAGTAGAAAAAAGGGCGGATTCAAGAAAATATGGCTCGACAATATTCAAAAAAAAACTTAAGACACTAAGAATTAGAAACTAGAAACTACTTACAGTGAATCGTAGAAAATGGATCCAAATTCTTGAGAAAAAAAATATTGAGGAGGCTAAAATCTGCAGTTTTTCTATCATCTTCAAAACTATCACATTTAATAATTCCCAATGCGCTTCTGGAAACACTTGAAAAAATTCTGTGCATAATTTACGTGATCCATTTGATATTACTGTTTATTATTACAAAACAAAATGTACTTCCTTCTATTTAATCTAGAATACATTCATTTAACGAATATGAGATATATCCATGTTACTATAACTCCAAAATAATCATCTTACCTGCGATCCTTAATCATTAATCTGTTTTCTATTCAGACTTGTTAAATTTATTACCACTAATATTTCCAAATTCTTAGCATAATATCTAGGATATTAAAAGCACCATTCTTCACAACACCATTCAAACTGATGATAATTTCTAAAAAAAAAAATTTCATTCATTTTATATACCTCATCTTTGCCAATAAAATATCCTACGTTGTCTTTTTTTTAGTATAAAATTTCACATAAAATTACTGATAAGTATATTTTTTCTTTATTAAAATATCCTTTTTATATGTAAAAACTGTTTTTATATTTGAATATTTTTAATATTATATGATAGCAAGTCCTTTTTTTGATCAACATTAAAAAATGAAAATGTCATATTTTTTTTTTTTTTGAAGATACTCAACTTTGTAGCATAATAATTTTACAGCGTGTTTATAGCTGAATACATTATCATAAAAATATTTTATAAACATCATTTTTTTTATATTCTAGATAAGTAAATTCTTTATAGCCTAATCATTTCAGATATTATAAGATCACCACAAGGGCCATATTCACTAAAAAGTTATTGAAAATTTCTCTATACATAAAATATAAAAGGAAACATATTAAATAGCTTTTATGTTTCGAACTAATAAAAAATTTAAAATAAAAATTTACATTTTTATGATTTACCAAAATAGCCAACTAGCAAGGATATGTCGTGTGCTAAATTTTTATTACAATTAAATACAGTCCTTAGAATTTTAAAATTATATTTATATTTTAAATGTAAATTTCCATAAAATTTAATTTTTTATTAAATATATTTTTAATAAAAATTATATTATTAAATAATTTTCTGATTATATAGTCGGTTGAGTTGTTGAATAACTAAAATCTTTGTCCAAAAAAAAATTATTTAATAACATGTATACAAAATTTGTACAAGGAAGGATGGAATAATTCTTTCATTTTTACAGACTTCTTCAAGTAAACTTACCTGTGTAAGGGCTGATAAAACTTGAAAATAATATTGTAATTATTTTCATACACTCCTTACCTTAGGTAATTACCTGGTTTGTATTCAGGGCAACGAAACAGCTAACAGAACCTCGGTCTCCCTACACTGAGAATTCAAGAGATTTATTTTGCCTACCCTACTAGTATTTGGTCAGTTGAAGCCCAGAGTTTTCTTCCTGATGATCAGACCTCTGATTTCGTAAGGAGTTAAAAATATGTTATCCTTTTGGGGGTTACAGCCTCTTTAGCTTCATAATCCGAACAGAGCAGACAATTAATATTTTCAAACTTTCGGATCTTGCTTAAATCATACCTAAGCCAGCAGTAACATACGAACTGGAAAATTATTATACGTAGCTTGGGTTTGCTAAATCTAAGGATAAATCTAAGAATTGTTTCCCTTGCCGTATGTCATGTTGTTCCAGTAGATGGATTTCACGTTGTTTTCGCAATCCATTATTTTCTCCATTAGGTGACTAAATGCTTAATATCTAATTTATTTATTTTGAAATTTACTAACTCAGCAATCCATTATTTCCATCTATGTATTTATATACTGTCCACAAAAGTTTTAATGCTTCTTTTTACAATCTATAAATTTTGTATAATCAATGAATAATGCTTAAATTGATCACTGCTTTTGATCGTACCAGAAATTAAAATACCTGCGCCCAGTATTGCCAATAAGTTTTATTTTCAATTGAATTTGGTATATATTTGAAAGATTGGTTCATCATGTCAGCAGTAGAGATGTTTAGAGCGACACAGTATAGAAACAAGATTAAACTGATGATGACTAACCTCAAGAGTGAAGAGGAACATTGGAAAAAGATTTATTTAAATAATTTAATTCAAGAAAATAAATTTAAAGAGTGTTTTTTAAAGAGTGAATTTAGT
This sequence comes from Rhamphomyia laevipes, assembly GCA_963920725.1. Taxonomy (NCBI): domain Eukaryota; kingdom Metazoa; phylum Arthropoda; class Insecta; order Diptera; family Empididae; genus Rhamphomyia; species Rhamphomyia laevipes. The sequence goes on along the minus strand of OY987258.1, from coordinate 50,577,801 downwards.
CGGAAAATACCAGAAATTTAATGCGGACAAACTCTCTGTTATTGGCGTATGGATCTTTTTAGTACTTAACCGACGATATTATAATTTAAATATATATTTTTTTAATATCATTTATTTAATTTTTTTTTTTTTTTTTTTTTTCAAACCAAATAACAATCAACAAACAAAAAGGCAGGAGCAAACAATAAGGAAATAACATTTTTTTTTGTAGATTGTTGTATTATATGGAAGAATCATGTTTAGTAATAACATTGTGTTATATGGTTGTAATGTCCTTGATGGTATATGTCCATATCGTGACTGTAAATCATTCTCAAGGGGGCACTTAATGTTCACTTTTATTATAAATATTTAGGTTGTTCATCGTTTTTTTTTTTTATGTTAGAGGTTGTTTTTGATAAAAATATACGTGTATAATAAAAGATTGTCATTTTTATCAAAATATATACATATATACATATCGAATTTTAGGGGTTGGAAATGACCAAATTTTATGATATCGTACAGTACTTATTTTTTTTAGATACAATTTGCACGTGCCTAGATTACATAGAAATAAGTAAAAAAAATTTTTTGTTTATATGATCATTTTCCATTTCATTTCCTGGAAAATTTACTATTGGGTCATGACATTGCATAAGAGTTAGATTTTTTGAAAGGTTTATATGTTTTAAACGGCAGCTATTTTTTTATGTAATTTTGGGATGAATTTTTATTATCTAAGGAATTTTTTACCAGATACAAGTACAAATTTTAAATAATTTTATTGTGATTTATTTAATATTTTGTAGATAAAAGTATTAAAAATCGTCTAACTTTCTTAAGAAAATTTGTAATTTAAAGAAATTTTATTCAGTTCAGTATGTAATATTTATATCTATTCCCAAAAGTATGTAAATGTAATTCTAAAATATTTTTTTTTAATAATATTCAAACAAAAAATAATACCTTAAAGGCCGACGCACAATGTAAGCCGTGGCTGTTGGAGATAATTATAAAAGAATATCGATAATGTAAATGAACACAATAATGTCGTTACTACCAAGGAAGATACCGGCTGGTTTCTGCAATGTTGAAAATTTCTACAAATTACGAAATGTAGTAAATTTAAGAGTAGCGAGTAGATTTTTTTTATTTCTTGAAACGTTTTATAGTTAATCATAAGAAATTAAAACTTTTGTGAAAAATATAAACTTATTTTTTAAATTGATAGGTAAATAAAATCTGGCGTTTACATTATATGCTGTTGAAAATAATTTTAACAATTATCGTGTACATTGTACCTTGGCCTTAATTATACCATAATTTCAAATTTTTTGAAAAATATCTTAAAATTCTAATGACTGTAAAAGATTTAAAAGTATGAAAAAAAAAATTTCATAAACTATTATAATAATTTATTAACCTTTTTAAGATATTTTACTCGATGTTTTCCAGTAATTATATAAACGTAATCAAGGGTCATAATTCAATTTAAATATAAAGGACTCTAACCATTGTACAAGAATATATGTATTTCTCAGTACGTATGTTTCAAGTTAATTATGTTACAACTTACAACATAAATATATAATTAATTGAAAATAAAAAGATTTTGTTATTATACATATTTTTGGTAAATATGTTGAAAAAAATTATCTATAAAATAGAAAATAAAATATTTTTATTATTATTTAATTTTAGCATATATTTAGGCAAATAAATCTTGTATATAATCTAATGTCATAAATTTGTTATGAAATATAAAATTGATATCTACTATTAAAATAGTTGCTTTAAATGGAAAAATGTATGCTTAGCCTTGTATGTAGAGTTTAAAGATTTGTACTAAAATATCTGATTTATAGGAACCAGGAAACATCAATACAAGGCTATTTACTTATAGCTAAATTTTCAATTATTTGAAATTAATGTATATAATCCAGCAGTTATTTATCGAATCTAAACTATCATTAATTATTATGAAGATCTAAATTGCAAAGTTTTCATCTAATAATATTATAAAATACCAAAATAGCATCACTGCATTTAAATTTACAATTTTTGTAATATTGATATTGCATAAATTTAATCTATTGTCATCAATGCATACATTTAGGCAAAATTACAATCTACATTTCTGTCGAAAAAAAAACCGATGATACTTTAGCTAGCGCAATGATGGTGAAATTTCTCAGCGAATGGACCACAAGTTTGAAGAGTGATTTAGACAAAATTTTAGCTAAAACGAGATTTTGTATAAAAGAATTAAAAGGAAGCACTGCATCATAATATGATTTTGTGGTCGGTTTTGTGAAAACGTATTAAGTTGTAAAAATAATGACTTTAATAGCTGCGGAACTTGCGCTCTCTTTTCACCTTTAGTTAAAGCCACATATTTGGACGAAAAGGAACCATGCTTAGTATTGAACAGCATTGAATTATTGTATACTTTAGTATATACTCAGAATCCATGATTCTTATCTTACCAATATTAGGTAATTATATTACTCAAATTTGTCACAATTCACAATTATTTGATTCAATTGTCACAATAACTTAATTTAAAGTTTGGATTAACTATCTAAAAATTTATATTTTACAATAATTACAAATATCATAAAAAAGAAATTTGGTAATAATCGCGGGCCATGATTGCACTTAGTTAGCCAATCACTGCTGTAGCACATCAAATTTAAAATTCTCTGCAAAATTGAATGTAAAATTTTCAAAAATAATAAAATTGTTTTTTTGCACAAATAATTTTAAGTGGTTTGCTGATTGTTAGTTTTATTTACAGGTAAAATCGGAATTTGTTAAGGTAATTAAAATAAAAATTATTATCCTTTTATGGTAATTCATTTTCCGGTTCTTAAAATTTATATAAATGTGTATGTAAAATTTATGTTCGACTTTATTTTAGGATTTTTTCGTGTAAACGTATAATATTAACAACGTACATTATGTAATTTTAATGGAATACTTTTATGTATAATCCTGTATTTAAATAAAATATATTATTATTTTAATCCTTGTTTTTTTGGTAAATATCCTTCATTAAAATACGCATTTTAAGATAATATATGGTTTTGTAAATTACAATTTCGGTGGTTTGTGTTTTTGGTTATAGGGAAGTAAGGAAATGATGGAATTCAAAATATTTTGAAGAAAATATATTTAAAAAAAAATTTCAAATTTGTATAAAATATTTATTTTAAAGGACCCAGGACTTTCCTATTAATAAAATCAGTTATAAATACATTTTTTTATCAATATAATCAGAAAATAACATAAAACAACATAAAAAGATCATAAAACAACATTGAATAAATTATGTTAGCACATTATTATTTTCAAGGTTTTCGGTTTTTTACCGAAGATAATAATTTAAATCTTAACATAATTTATATACATAAATCTTATGCGCAAATTATAATTTATGTTTATGTTTTATGTGTATAAAAAAAACAGCTTGTGGTCACAATCAGGTCATCATTTTATTTGTTGTACATTATATAAATTATAACCACATGTGCGAAGCATGATAAAAGCTATATTAAAAAAATGGTTGGAAAATTTATGCTTAAAAGATTTTAAATCCTTTAGCCATTAATGTAAAGCTACACGAAAAGAAGGAAAAATTAATATGTCGAAAACATAATTGTAGTTTTTTTTTGTTGTTGCAAAAATTTAACTGGAAGATTTTATTTTTGAAATATTATATCGTTTAAAAAAAATGAAATCGACTGTGTTTTATGTTGTTTATGATTTATGAAATTGTTGCGATCTTTATGCTAAATCAGATTTTATACTGTGTCAACTGTCGTGCAATACTTAATTAAAAAAGAAATTTATTAATTTGTTAAACGTTCTAAATATGTTTGCTTTTTAATTTAAGGTAATGAAGATATAACTTAACTTGTTTATGTATAATGATATAATTTATATAAAATAAACACATAATTTTATGATTTATTCTCACAGACCAAACTATTCGTTTTCGTATGTATAGTATCAATTATTATACCGAAAAAACTGTGACGTTTTCATGAGAACTTAGTTCAATTTAGTGAACCTAAAAAGTTTAGTTCAATTTAGCTTGATAACGTTTTAATTACTTTGGAATTTATAAAGTACAAATTTTGTAAAAAAAAAAAAAACTTCAAGTTTTAGTAAACATTTTATAGACATTTAAAACTTCTGCAGATATCCTACATCCTACACCAGAAGCTTACAAAAAGGCTCTGTAGATGCTCTATAAAGGTTCTACAGTGACTCTATAAATATTTTTATAATGACTTTAAAATGAGTTTACAAAGGCTATATAACAGCTCTGCAAAGGCTATGTAACGACTCTGGTTTAGAGTCTCTACAGTGGCTTTACAGAAAAATGTTAATTGTTTAAGGTTGTATAGTTAAAATTATGATAATTTATGATTTTACAATCGAAATGTTAAAAACTTAATGAAAATTTAAGGTTTTACAGTCGAAATATTTAAAAATTTAAGGTTTTACAGTCGAAATGTTGAATATTTTAATTTGTTTTTCAATTTTACAGTCAATATTTAAATTATGTTTTATATAAAGTAACATTTAATTAAAAAATAACTCGATTTCTGATCACGTTTTGTTAAAATATTTCATAATTTTTCCAAACAATTCTATTAAAATGTGTGCAAATTTATGACTTAAATAATTATTGCTTAATAAGATAAGTTTCGTATAAATTTTATGGATTGTACTAAACTGATTAACAATTTTAGAACAACAAATAGTAAAATTCATTATCACAACATAATCAAACTAAACACTATTTTATTATCTGAATCATAACAATTTTATTTAATTAATCAATAATATAATAAAATGATTAATTTATAATTATAATTTATTGTCTTTAATGATTAATTATACATAATTGCTTTATATGGCCATTAAAAGGACCATTTCATTAAATCAAATTTCATATAAATATATTTTTATTATGCAGAATATTTTATTTTTAATATAAATGTAAATTATTCAATATGACAGCGCAGTCTTTTTTCATTATATATTATGCAGATGCAGAAAATATCCTTCGGTTGTATGACATATTATCTGCATAATGAATTTAATTATTATTATTTTGTATAAAATTGTAATTAATATAATAAATATTTTTTGTAAACCAAAAATCTTGCACCTTTTGCAATTAATCACAATATGGAAAATCATTTAATCATTAAATTAATTTATTATAATCATTTTAATTTTACAATCATTTTAGCAGTTGGACACTGAATTTTTAATGTATAAAAATTAAAATTATAAATTTCTCAATAATTAAAAGTTTATAATATCTATAAATTGTTACGACCGACAATTTATTATATTTATCAAATTATAATGTATTTATATTACACTATAGATTTGATAAATATTATTTATTAATAAAATAAAAAAAAAACAAGAACCACCATCACTTTTTATTATTAAACAATCATATACGCGCGACCCGCGACGCGACACGATTGACATTCGATTTGAATTTTGAATTTTCGAATTTGAATTTGACAATAGTCAAATTTGGTCCTGGTCGTTGTTACAAAATTTATTGGATGTAAATTATTGAATTCCATTGCAACATCCGAGTTACGATAAAGTAAGAATAGGAAAAGTATTAGGAAAACTATCGAAATGTTTTTTTTTAATTTTCTATACGGATCAGCTATGAATCTGAAATTTGGACAGATGATGCAAATTCAAAAATAAATGGGGTTTCTCTATTAGGCACTTTTCATTTAGAGGCCCCATTTTCCAGATATTGCCCTCTAAAAAATTAAAAACGGAAATTTTCACGGGTGAATTACTGCTAAACGGCTATAACTAGAGATCTGAAATTTTGGAGCAGTCATTGATATTCAATGTGCTAACATTCTGTCCATTTTTCAGCTTCCAAGCTTTATTAGGTTAGAAAATAACATTTTCAATTATAATTTTTAAAGAGCGATTTCGTGGAGTATAGAAAATATCTGGAAAATAAGTTCCGATTTTTTTTTAATTTTCTATACGGATCAGCTATGAATATGAAATTTGGACAGATGATGCAAATTCAAAAATAAATGGGGCTTCTCTATTAGGAACTTTTCATTTAGAGGCCCCATTTCGCAGATATTGCCCTCTAAAAAATAAAAAACGGAATTTTTCACGGGTGAATAACTGCTAAACAACTACAACTAGAGATCTGAAATTTAGATCAGTAAATGATATTCAATGTGCCAACATTCTGTCTAATTTTCAGCTGCCTAGCTTTATTAGGTTAGAAAATAATATTTTCAATTATAATTTTTAAAAAGCGATTTCGTGGAGTATAGAAAATATCTGGAAAATTTTCAAAGTTCCGATTTTTTTTTAATTTTCTATACGGATCAGGTATGAATCTGAAATTTGGACAGATGATGCAAATTCAAAAATAAATGGGGCTTCTCTATTAGGAACTTTTCATTTAGAGGCCCCATTTCGCAGATATTGCCCTCTAAAAAATAAAAAACGGAATTTTTCACGGGTGAATAACTGCTAAACAACTACAACTAGAGATCTGAAATTTAGAGCAGTAATTGATATTCAATGTGCCAACATTCTGTCTAATTTTCAACTTCCTAGCTTTATTAGGTTAGAAAATAATATTTTCAATTATAATTTTTAAAAAGCGATTTGTGGAGTATAGAAAATATCTGGAAAATTTTCAAAGTTCCGATTTTTTTTTAATTTTCTATATGGATCAGGTATGAATCTGAAATTTGGACAGATGATGCAAATTCAAAAATAAATGGGGCTTCTCTATTAGGAACTTTTCATTTAGAGGCCCCATTTCGCAGATATTGCCCTCTAAAAAATAAAAAACGGAATTTTTCACGGGTGAATAACTGCTAAACAACTACAACTAGAGATCTGAAATTTAGAGCAGTAATTGATATTCAATGTGCCAACATTCTGTCTAATTTTCAGCTTCCTAGCATTATTAGGTTAGAAAATAATATTTTCAATTATAATTTTTAAAAAGCGATTTTGTGGAGTATAGAAAATATCTGGAAAATTTTCAAAGTTCCGATTTTTTTTTAATTTTCTATACGGATCAGGTATGAATCTGAAATTTGGACAGATGATGCAAATTCAAAAATAAATGGGGCTTCTCTATTAGGAACTTTTCATTTAGAGGCCCCATTTCGCAGATATTGCCCTCTAAAAAATAAAAAACGGAATTTTTCACGGGTGAATAACTGCTAAACAACTACAACTAGAGATCTGAAATTTAGAGCAGTAATTGATATTCAATGTGCCAACATTCTGTCTAATTTTCAGCTTCATAGCATTATTATGTTAGAAAATAACATTTTCAATTATAATTTTTAAAGAGCGATTTCGTGGAGTATAGAAAATATCTGGAAAATAAGTTCCGATTTTTTTTTAATAACTGCTGAATAACTGCTAAACAACTACAACTAGAGATCTGAAATTTAGAGCAGTAATTGATATTCAATGTGCCAACATTCTGTCTAATTTTCAGCTTCCTAGCTTTATTAGGTTAGAAAATAACATTTTCAATTATAATTTTTAAAGAGCGATTTCGTGGAGTATAGAAAATATCTGGAAAATAAGTTCCGATTTTTTTTTAATTTTCTATACGGATCAGCTATGAATCTGAAATTTGGACAGATGATGAAAATTCAAAAATAAATGGGGCTTCTCTATTAGGAACTTTTCATTTAGAGGCCCCATTTCGCAGATATTGCCCTCTAAAAAATAAAAAACGGAATTTTTCACGGGTGAATAACTGCTAAACATTCTGTCTAATTTTCAGCTTCATAGCATTATTATGTTAGAAAATAACATTTTCAATTATAATTTTTAAAGAGCGATTTCGTGGAGTATAGAAAATATCTGGAAAATAAGTTCCGATTTTTTTTTAATAACTGCTGAATAACTGCTAAACAACTACAACTAGAGATCTGAAATTTAGAGCAGTAATTGATATTCAATGTGCCAACATTCTGTCTAATTTTCAGCTTCCTAGCTTTATTAGGTTAGAAAATAATATTTTCAATTATAATTTTTAAAAAGCGATTTTGTGGAGTATAGAAAATATCTGGAAAATTTTCAAAGTTCCGATTTTTTTTTAATTTTCTATACGGATCAGGTATGAATCTGAAATTTGGACAGATGATGCAAATTCAAAAATAAATGGGGCTTCTCTATTAGGAACTTTTCATTTAGAGGCCCCATTTCGCAGATATTGCCCTCTAAAAAATAAAAAACGGAATTTTTCACGGGTGAATAACTGCTAAACAACTACAACTAGAGATCTGAAATTTAGAGCAGTAATTGATATTCAATGTGCCAACATTCTGTCTAATTTTCAGCTTCATAGCATTATTATGTTAGAAAATAACATTTTCAATTATAATTTTTAAAGAGCGATTTCGTGGAGTATAGAAAATATCTGGAAAATAAGTTCCGATTTTTTTTTAATAACTGCTGAATAACTGCTAAACAACTACAACTAGAGATCTGAAATTTAGAGCAGTAATTGATATTCAATGTGCCAACATTCTGTCTAATTTTCAGCTTCCTAGCTTTATTAGGTTAGAAAATAACATTTTCAATTATAATTTTTAAAGAGCGATTTCGTGGAGTATAGAAAATAACTGGAAAATAAGTTCCGATTTTTTTTTAATTTTCTATACGGATCAGCTATGAATCTGAAATTTGGACAGATGATGCAAATTCAAAAATAAATGGGGCTTCTCTATTAGGAACTTTTCATTTAGAGGCCCCATTTCGCAGATATTGCCCTGTAAAAAATAAAAAACGGAATTTTTCACGGGTGAATAACTGCTAAACAACTACAACTAGAGATCTGAAATTTAGAGCAGTAATTGATATTCAATGTGCCAACATTCTGTCTAATTTTCAGCTTCCTAGCTTTATTAGGTTAGAAAATAACATTTTCAATTATAATTTTTAAAAAGCGATTTCGTTGAGTATAGAAAATATCTGGAAAATTTTCAAAGTTCCGATTTTTTTTTAATATTCTATACGGAACAGCTATGAATCTGAAATTTGGAGAGATGATGCAAATTCAAAAATAAATGGGGCTTCTCTATTAGGCACTTTTCATTTAGAGGCCCCATTTCGCAGATATTACCCTCTAAAAAATAAAAAACGGAAATTTTCACGGGTGAATAACTGCTAAACAACTACAACTAGAGATCTGAAATTTAAATCAGTAAATGATATTCAATGTGCCAACATTCTGTCTAATTTTCAGCTTCATAGCTTTATTAGGTTAGAAAATAACATTTTCAATTATAATTTTTAAAAAGCGATTTCGTTGAGTATAGAAAATATATGGAAAATTTTCAAAGTTCCGATTTTTTTTTAATTTTCTATACGGATCAGGTATGAATCTGAAATTTGGACAGATGATGCAAATTCAAAAATAAATGGGGCTTCTCTATTAGGAACTTTTCATTTAGAGGCCCCATTTCGCAGATATTGCCCTCTAAAAAATAAAAAACGGAATTTTTCACGGGTGAATAACTGCTAAACAACTACAACTAGAGATCTGAAATTTAGAGCAGTAATTGATATTCAATGTGCCAACATTCTGTCTAATTTTCAGCTTCATAGCATTATTATGTTAGAAAATAACATTTTCAATTATAATTTTTAAAGAGCGATTTCGTGGAGTATAGAAAATATCTGGAAAATAAGTTCCGATTTTTTTTTAATAACTGCTGAATAACTGCTAAACAACTACAACTAGAGATCTGAAATTTAGAGCAGTAATTGATATTCAATGTGCCAACATTCTGTCTAATTTTCAGCTTCCTAGCTTTATTAGGTTAGAAAATAACATTTTCAATTATAATTTTTAAAGAGCGATTTCGTGGAGTATAGAAAATATCTGGAAAATAAGTTCCGATTTTTTTTTAATTTTCTATACGGATCAGCTATGAATCTGAAATTTGGACAGATGATGCAAATTCAAAAATAAATGGGGCTTCTCTATTAGGAACTTTTCATTTAGAGGCCCCATTTCGCAGATATTGCCCTGTAAAAAATAAAAAACGGAATTTTTCACGGGTGAATAACTGCTAAACAACTACAACTAGAGATCTGAAATTTAGAGCAGTAATTGATATTCAATGTGCCAACATTCTGTCTAATTTTCAGCTTCCTAGCTTTATTAGGTTAGAAAATAACATTTTCAATTATAATTTTTAAAAAGCGATTTCGTTGAGTATAGAAAATATCTGGAAAATTTTCAAAGTTCCGATTTTTTTTTAATATTCTATACGGAACAGCTATGAATCTGAAATTTGGAGAGATGATGCAAATTCAAAAATAAATGGGGCTTCTCTATTAGGCACTTTTCATTTAGAGGCCCCATTTCGCAGATATTACCCTCTAAAAAATAAAAAACGGAAATTTTCACGGGTGAATAACTGCTAAACAACTACAACTAGAGATCTGAAATTTAAATCAGTAAATGATATTCAATGTGCCAACATTCTGTCTAATTTTCAGCTTCATAGCTTTATTAGGTTAGAAAATAACATTTTCAATTATAATTTTTAAAAAGCGATTTTGTGGAGTATAGAAAATATCTGGAAAATTTTCAAAGTTCCGATTTTTTTTTAATTTTCTATACGGATCAGGTATGAATCTGAAATTTGGACAGATGATGCAAATTCAAAAATAAATGGGGCTTCTCTATTAGGAACTTTTCATTTAGAGGCCCCATTTCGCAGATATTGCCCTCTAAAAAATAAAAAACGGAATTTTTCACGGGTGAATAACTGCTAAACAACTACAACTAGAGATCTGAAATTTAGAGCAGTAATTGATATTCAATGTGCCAACATTCTGTCTAATTTTCAGCTTCATAGCATTATTATGTTAGAAAATAACATTTTCAATTATAATTTTTAAAGAGCGATTTCGTGGAGTATAGAAAATATCTGGAAAATAAGTTCCGATTTTTTTTTAATAACTGCTGAATAACTGCTAAACAACTACAACTAGAGATCTGAAATTTAGAGCAGTAATTGATATTCAATGTGCCAACATTCTGTCTAATTTTCAGCTTCCTAGCTTTATTAGGTTAGAAAATAACATTTTCAATTATAATTTTTAAAGAGCGATTTCGTGGAGTATAGAAAATATCTGGAAAATAAGTTCCGATTTTTTTTTAATTTTCTATACGGATCAGCTATGAATCTGAAATTTGGACAGATGATGCAAATTCAAAAATAAATGGGGCTTCTCTATTAGGAACTTTTCATTTAGAGGCCCCATTTCGCAGATATTGCCCTGTAAAAAATAAAAAACGGAATTTTTCACGGGTGAATAACTGCTAAACAACTACAACTAGAGATCTGAAATTTAGAGCAGTAATTGATATTCAATGTGCCAACATTCTGTCTAATTTTCAGCTTCCTAGCTTTATTAGGTTAGAAAATAACATTTTCAATTATAATTTTTAAAAAGCGATTTCGTTGAGTATAGAAAATATCTGGAAAATTTTCAAAGTTCCGATTTTTTTTTAATATTCTATACGGAACAGCTATGAATCTGAAATTTGGAGAGATGATGCAAATTCAAAAATAAATGGGGCTTCTCTATTAGGCACTTTTCATTTAGAGGCCCCATTTCGCAGATATTACCCTCTAAAAAATAAAAAACGGAAATTTTCACGGGTGAATAACTGCTAAACAACTACAACTAGAGATCTGAAATTTAAATCAGTAAATGATATTCAATGTGCCAACATTCTGTCTAATTTTCAGCTTCATAGCTTTATTAGGTTAGAAAATAACATTTTCAATTATAATTTTTAAAGAGCGATTTCGTGGAGTATAGAAAATATCTGGAAAATAAGTTCCGATTTTTTTTTAATTTTCTATACGGATCAGCTATGAATCTGAAATTTGGACAGATGATGCAAATTCAAAAATAAATGGGGCTTCTCTATTAGGAACTTTTCATTTAGAGGCCCCATTTCGCAGATATTGCCCTGTAAAAAATAAAAAACGGAATTTTTCACGGGTGAATAACTGCTAAACAACTACAACTAGAGATCTGAAATTTAGAGCAGTAATTGATATTCAATGTGCCAACATTCTGTCTAATTTTCAGCTTCCTAGCTTTATTAGGTTAGAAAATAACATTTTCAATTATAATTTTTAAAAAGCGATTTCGTTGAGTATAGAAAATATCTGGAAAATTTTCAAAGTTCCGATTTTTTTTTAATATTCTATACGGAACAGCTATGAATCTGAAATTTGGAGAGATGATGCAAATTCAAAAATAAATGGGGCTTCTCTATTAGGCACTTTTCATTTAGAGGCCCCATTTCGCAGATATTACCCTCTAAAAAATAAAAAACGGAAATTTTCACGGGTGAATAACTGCTAAACAACTACAACTAGAGATCTGAAATTTAAATCAGTAAATGATATTCAATGTGCCAACATTCTGTCTAATTTTCAGCTTCATAGCATTATTATGTTAGAAAATAACATTATCAATTATAATTTTTAAAGAGCGATTTCGTGGAGTATAGAAAATATCTGGAAAATAAGTTCCGATTTTTTTTTAATTTTCTATACGGATCAGCTATGAATCTGAAATTTGGACAGATGATGCAAATTCAAAAATAAATGGGGCTTCTCTATTAGGAACTTTTCATTTAGAGGCCCCATTTCGCAGATATTGCCCTCTAAAAAATAAAAAACGGAATTTTTCACGGGTGAATAACTGCTAAACAACTACAACTAGAGATCTGAAATTTAAATCAGTAAATGATATTCAATGTGCCAACATTTTGTCTAATTTTCAGCTTCATAGCATTATTATGTTAGAAAATAACATTATCAATTATAATTTTTAAAGAGCGATTTCGTGGAGTATAGAAAATATCTGGAAAATAAGTTCCGATTTTTTTTTAATTTTCTATACGGATCAGCTATGAATCTGAAATTTGGACAGATGATGCAAATTCAAAAATAAATGGGGCTTCTCTATTAGGAACTTTTCATTTAGAGGCCCCATTTCGCAGATATTACCCTCTAAAAAATAAAAAACGGAAATTTTCACGGGTGAATAACTGCTAAACAACTACAACTAGAGATCTGAAATTTAAATCAGTAAATGATATTCAATGTGCCAACATTCTGTCTAATTTTCAGCTTCATAGCATTATTATGTGGAGTATAGAAAATATCTGGAAAATAAGTTCCGATTTTTTTTTAATAACTGCTGAATAACTGCTAAACAACTACAACTAGAGATCTGAAATTTAGATCAGTAATTGATATTCAATGTGCCAACATTCTGTCTAATTTTCAGCTTCCTAGCTTTTTTAGGTTAGTAATTAACATTTTCAATTATAATTTTTAAAGAGCGATTTCGTGGAGTATAGAAAATATCTGGAAAATAAGTTCCGATTTTTTTTTAATTTTCTATACGGATCAGCTATGAATCTGAAATTTGGACAGATGATGCAAATTCAAAAATAAATGGGGCTTCTCTATTAGGAACTTTTCATTTAGAGGCCCCATTTCGCAGATATTGCCCTCTAAAAAATAAAAAACGGAATTTTTCACGGGTGAATAACTGCTAAACAACTACAACTAGAGATCTGAAATTTAGAGCAGTAATTGATATTCAATGTGCCAACATTCTGTCTAATTTTCAGCTTCCTAGCTTTTTTAGGTTAGTAATTAACATTATCAATTATAATTTTTAAAAAGCGATTTCGTGGAGTATAGAAAATATCTGGAAAATAAGTTCCGATTTTTTTTTAATTTTCTATACGGATCTGCTATGAATCTGAAATTTTGACAGATGTTGCAAATTCAAAAATAAATGTGGCTTCCTATTAGGCACTTTTCATTTAGAGGCCCCATTTCGCAGATATTGCCCTCTAAAAAATAAAAAACGGAATTTTTCACGGGTGAATAACTGCTAAACAACTACAACTAGAGATCTGAAATTTAAATCAGTAAATGATATTCAATGTGCCAACATTCTGTCTAATTTTCAGCTTCCTAGCTTTATTAGGTTAGAAAATAACATTTTCAATTATAATTTTTAAAAAGCGATTTCGTTGAGTATAGAAAATATCTGGAAAATTTTCAAAGTTCCGATTTTTTTTTAATATTCTATACGGAACAGCTATGAATCTGAAATTTGGAGAGATGATGCAAATTCAAAAATAAATGGGGCTTCTCTATTAGGCACTTTTCATTTAGAGGCCCCATTTCGCAGATATTACCCTCTAAAAAATAAAAAACGGAAATTTTCACGGGTGAATAACTGCTAAACAACTACAACTAGAGATCTGAAATTTAAATCAGTAAATGATATTCAATGTGCCAACATTCTGTCTAATTTTCAGCTTCATAGCTTTATTAGGTTAGAAAATAACATTTTCAATTATAATTTTTAAAAAGCGATTTCGTTGAGTATAGAAAATATCTGGAAAATTTTCAAAGTTCTGATTTTTTTTTAATATTCTATATCTATACGGAACAGCTATGAATCTGAAATTTGGAGAGATGATGCAAATTCAAAAATAAATGGGGCTTCTCTATTAGGCACTTTTCATTTAGAGGCCCCATTTCGCAGATATTACCCTCTAAAAAATAAAAAACGGAAATTTTCACGGGTGAATAACTGCTAAACAACTACAACTAGAGATCTGAAATTTAAATCAGTAAATGATATTCAATGTGCCAACATTCTGTCTAATTTTCAGCTTCATAGCATTATTATGTTAGAAAATAACATTATCAATTATAATTTTTAAAGAGCGATTTCGTGGAGTATAGAAAATATCTGGAAAATAAGTTCCGATTTTTTTTTAATTTTCTATACGGATCAGCTATGAATCTGAAATTTGGACAGATGATGCAAATTCAAAATAAATGGGGCTTCTCTATTAGGAACTTTTCATTTAGAGACCCCATTTCGCAGATATTGCCCTCTAAAAAATAAAAAACGGAATTTTTCACGGGTGAATAACTGCTAAACAACTACAACTAGAGATCTGAAATTTAAATCAGTAAATGATATTCAATGTGCCAACATTCTGTCTAATTTTCAGCTTCATAGCATTATTATGTTAGAAAATAACATTATCAATTATAATTTTTAAAGAGCGATTTCGTGGAGTATAGAAAATATCTGGAAAATAAGTTCCGATTTTTTTTTAATTTTCTATACGGATCAGCTATGAATCTGAAATTTGGACAGATGATGCAAATTCAAAAATAAATGGGGCTTCTCTATTAGGAACTTTTCATTTAGAGGCCCCATTTCGCAGATATTGCCCTCTAAAAAATAAAAAACGGAATTTTTCACGGGTGAATAACTGCTAAACAACTACAACTAGAGATCTGAAATTTAGAGCAGTAATTGATACTCAATGTGCCAACATTCTGTCTAATTTTCAGCTTCATAGCATTATTATGTTAGAAAATAACATTTTCAATTATAATTTTTAAAGAGCGATTTCGTGGAGTATAGAAAATATCTGGAAAATAAGTTCCGATTTTTTTTAATAACTGCTGAATAACTGCTAAACAACTACAACTAGAGATCTGAAATTTAGATCAGTAATTGATATTCAATGTGCCAACATTCTGTCTAATTTTCAGCTTCCTAGCTTTTTTAGGTTAGTAATTAACATTTTCAATTATAATTTTTAAAGAGCGATTTCGTGGAGTATAGAAAATATCTGGAAAATAAGTTCCGATTTTTTTTTAATTTTCTATACGGATCAGCTATGAATCTGAAATTTGGACAGATGATGCAAATTCAAAAATAAATGGGGCTTCTCTATTAGGAACTTTTCATTTAGAGGCCCCATTTCGCAGATATTGCCCTCTAAAAAATAAAAAACGGAATTTTTCACGGGTGAATAACTGCTAAACAACTACAACTAGAGATCTGAAATTTAGAGCAGTAATTGATATTCAATGTGCCAACATTCTGTCTAATTTTCAGCTTCCTAGCTTTATTAGGTTAGAAAATAATATTTTCAATTATAATTTTTAAAAAGCGATTTCGTGGAGTATAGAAAATATCTGGAAAATTTTCAAAGTTCCGATTTTTTTTTAATTTTCTATACGGATCAGGTATGAATCTGAAATTTGGACAGATGATGCAAATTCAAAAATAAATGGGGCTTCTCTATTAGGAACTTTTCATTTAGAGGCCCCATTTCGCAGATATTGCCCTCTAAAAAATAAAAAACGGAATTTTTCACGGGTGAATAACTGCTAAACAACTACAACTAGAGATCTGAAATTTAGATCAGTAAATGATATTCAATGTGCCAACATTCTGTCTAATTTTCAGCTTCCTAGCTTTATTAGGTTAGAAAATAATATTTTCAATTATAATTTTTAAAAAGCGATTTCGTGGAGTATAGAAAATATCTGGAAAATTTTCAAAGTTCCGATTTTTTTTTAATTTTCTATACGGATCAGGTATGAATCTGAAATTTGGACAGATGATGCAAATTCAAAAATAAATGGGGCTTCTCTATTAGGAACTTTTCATTTAGAGGCCCCATTTCGCAGATATTGCCCTCTAAAAAATAAAAAACGGAATTTTTCACGGGTGAATAACTGCTAAACAACTACAACTAGAGATCTGAAATTTAGAGCAGTAATTGATATTCAATGTGCCAACATTCTGTCTAATTTTCAGCTTCCTAGCTTTATTAGGTTAGAAAATAATATTTTCAATTATAATTTTTAAAAAGCGATTTGTGGAGTATAGAAAATATCTGGAAAATTTTCAAAGTTCCGATTTTTTTTTAATTTTCTATATGGATCAGGTATGAATCTGAAATTTGGACAGATGATGCAAATTCAAAAATAAATGGGGCTTCTCTATTAGGAACTTTTCATTTAGAGGCCCCATTTCGCAGATATTGCCCTCTAAAAAATAAAAAACGGAATTTTTCACGGGTGAATAACTGCTAAACAACTACAACTAGAGATCTGAAATTTAGAGCAGTAATTGATACTCAATGTGCCAACATTCTGTCTAATTTTCAGCTTCATAGCATTATTATGTTAGAAAATAACATTTTCAATTATAATTTTTAAAGAGCGATTTCGTGGAGTATAGAAAATATCTGGAAAATAAGTTCCGATTTTTTTTAATAACTGCTGAATAACTGCTAAACAACTACAACTAGAGATCTGAAATTTAGATCAGTAATTGATATTCAATGTGCCAACATTCTGTCTAATTTTCAGCTTCCTAGCTTTTTTAGGTTAGTAATTAACATTTTCAATTATAATTTTTAAAGAGCGATTTCGTGGAGTATAGAAAATATCTGGAAAATAAGTTCCGATTTTTTTTTAATTTTCTATACGGATCAGCTATGAATCTGAAATTTGGACAGATGATGCAAATTCAAAAATAAATGGGGCTTCTCTATTAGGAACTTTTCATTTAGAGGCCCCATTTCGCAGATATTGCCCTCTAAAAAATAAAAAACGGAATTTTTCACGGGTGAATAACTGCTAAACAACTACAACTAGAGATCTGAAATTTAGAGCAGTAATTGATATTCAATGTGCCAACATTCTGTCTAATTTTCAGCTTCCTAGCTTTATTAGGTTAGAAAATAATATTTTCAATTATAATTTTTAAAAAGCGATTTCGTGGAGTATAGAAAATATCTGGAAAATTTTCAAAGTTCCGATTTTTTTTTAATTTTCTATACGGATCAGGTATGAATCTGAAATTTGGACAGATGATGCAAATTCAAAAATAAATGGGGCTTCTCTATTAGGAACTTTTCATTTAGAGGCCCCATTTCGCAGATATTGCCCTCTAAAAAATAAAAAACGGAATTTTTCACGGGTGAATAACTGCTAAACAACTACAACTAGAGATCTGAAATTTAGATCAGTAAATGATATTCAATGTGCCAACATTCTGTCTAATTTTCAGCTTCCTAGCTTTATTAGGTTAGAAAATAATATTTTCAATTATAATTTTTAAAAAGCGATTTCGTGGAGTATAGAAAATATCTGGAAAATTTTCAAAGTTCCGATTTTTTTTTAATTTTCTATACGGATCAGGTATGAATCTGAAATTTGGACAGATGATGCAAATTCAAAAATAAATGGGGCTTCTCTATTAGGAACTTTTCATTTAGAGGCCCCATTTCGCAGATATTGCCCTCTAAAAAATAAAAAACGGAATTTTTCACGGGTGAATAACTGCTAAACAACTACAACTAGAGATCTGAAATTTAGAGCAGTAATTGATATTCAATGTGCCAACATTCTGTCTAATTTTCAGCTTCCTAGCTTTATTAGGTTAGAAAATAATATTTTCAATTATAATTTTTAAAAAGCGATTTGTGGAGTATAGAAAATATCTGGAAAATTTTCAAAGTTCCGATTTTTTTTTAATTTTCTATATGGATCAGGTATGAATCTGAAATTTGGACAGATGATGCAAATTCAAAAATAAATGGGGCTTCTCTATTAGGAACTTTTCATTTAGAGGCCCCATTTCGCAGATATTGCCCTCTAAAAAATAAAAAACGGAATTTTTCACGGGTGAATAACTGCTAAACAACTACAACTAGAGATCTGAAATTTAGAGCAGTAATTGATATTCAATGTGCCAACATTCTGTCTAATTTTCAGCTTCCTAGCATTATTATGTTAGAAAATAACATTTTCAATTATAATTTTTAAAGAGCGATTTCGTGGAGTATAGAAAATATCTGGAAAATAAGTTCCGATTTTTTTTTAATAACTGCTGAATAACTGCTAAACAACTACAACTAGAGATCTGAAATTTAGATCAGTAATTGATATTCAATGTGCCAACATTCTGTCTAATTTTCAGCTTCCTAGCTTTATTAGGTTAGAAAATAATATTTTCAATTATAATTTTTAAAAAGCGATTTCGTGGAGTATAGAAAATATCTGGAAAATTTTCAAAGTTCCGATTTTTTTTTAATTTTCTATACGGATCAGGTATGAATCTGAAATTTGGACAGATGATGCAAATTCAAAAATAAATGGGGCTTCTCTATTAGGAACTTTTCATTTAGAGGCCCCATTTCGCAGATATTGCCCTCTAAAAAATAAAAAACGGAATTTTTCACGGGTGAATAACTGCTAAACAACTACAACTAGAGATCTGAAATTTAGAGCAGTAATTGATACTCAATGTGCCAACATTCTGTCTAATTTTCAGCTTCATAGCATTATTATGTTAGAAAATAACATTTTCAATTATAATTTTTAAAGAGCGATTTCGTGGAGTATAGAAAATATCTGGAAAATAAGTTCCGATTTTTTTTTAATAACTGCTGAATAACTGCTAAACAACTACAACTAGAGATCTGAAATTTAGATCAGTAATTGATATTCAATGTGCCAACATTCTGTCTAATTTTCAGCTTCCTAGCTTTTTTAGGTTAGTAATTAACATTTTCAATTATAATTTTTAAAGAGCGATTTCGTGGAGTATAGAAAATATCTGGAAAATAAGTTCCGATTTTTTTTTAATTTTCTATACGGATCAGCTATGAATCTGAAATTTGGACAGATGATGCAAATTCAAAAATAAATGGGGCTTCTCTATTAGGAACTTTTCATTTAGAGGCCCCATTTCGCAGATATTGCCCTCTAAAAAATAAAAAACGGAATTTTTCACGGGTGAATAACTGCTAAACAACTACAACTAGAGATCTGAAATTTAGAGCAGTAATTGATATTCAATGTGCCAACATTCTGTCTAATTTTCAGCTTCCTAGCTTTATTAGGTTAGAAAATAATATTTTCAATTATAATTTTTAAAAAGCGATTTCGTGGAGTATAGAAAATATCTGGAAAATTTTCAAAGTTCCGATTTTTTTTTAATTTTCTATACGGATCAGGTATGAATCTGAAATTTGGACAGATGATGCAAATTCAAAAATAAATGGGGCTTCTCTATTAGGAACTTTTCATTTAGAGGCCCCATTTCGCAGATATTGCCCTCTAAAAAATAAAAAACGGAATTTTTCACGGGTGAATAACTGCTAAACAACTACAACTAGAGATCTGAAATTTAGATCAGTAAATGATATTCAATGTGCCAACATTCTGTCTAATTTTCAGCTTCCTAGCTTTATTAGGTTAGAAAATAATATTTTCAATTATAATTTTTAAAAAGCGATTTCGTGGAGTATAGAAAATATCTGGAAAATTTTCAAAGTTCCGATTTTTTTTTAATTTTCTATACGGATCAGGTATGAATCTGAAATTTGGACAGATGATGCAAATTCAAAAATAAATGGGGCTTCTCTATTAGGAACTTTTCATTTAGAGGCCCCATTTCGCAGATATTGCCCTCTAAAAAATAAAAAACGGAATTTTTCACGGGTGAATAACTGCTAAACAACTACAACTAGAGATCTGAAATTTAGAGCAGTAATTGATATTCAATGTGCCAACATTCTGTCTAATTTTCAGCTTCCTAGCTTTATTAGGTTAGAAAATAATATTTTCAATTATAATTTTTAAAAAGCGATTTGTGGAGTATAGAAAATATCTGGAAAATTTTCAAAGTTCCGATTTTTTTTTAATTTTCTATATGGATCAGGTATGAATCTGAAATTTGGACAGATGATGCAAATTCAAAAATAAATGGGGCTTCTCTATTAGGAACTTTTCATTTAGAGGCCCCATTTCGCAGATATTGCCCTCTAAAAAATAAAAAACGGAATTTTTCACGGGTGAATAACTGCTAAACAACTACAACTAGAGATCTGAAATTTAGAGCAGTAATTGATATTCAATGTGCCAACATTCTGTCTAATTTTCAGCTTCCTAGCATTATTATGTTAGAAAATAACATTTTCAATTATAATTTTTAAAGAGCGATTTCGTGGAGTATAGAAAATATCTGGAAAATAAGTTCCGATTTTTTTTTAATAACTGCTGAATAACTGCTAAACAACTACAACTAGAGATCTGAAATTTAGATCAGTAATTGATATTCAATGTGCCAACATTCTGTCTAATTTTCAGCTTCCTAGCTTTATTAGGTTAGAAAATAATATTTTCAATTATAATTTTTAAAAAGCGATTTCGTGGAGTATAGAAAATATCTGGAAAATTTTCAAAGTTCCGATTTTTTTTTAATTTTCTATACGGATCAGGTATGAATCTGAAATTTGGACAGATGATGCAAATTCAAAAATAAATGGGGCTTCTCTATTAGGCACTTTTCATTTAGAGGCCCCATTTCGCAGATATTACCCTCTAAAAAATAAAAAACGGAATTTTTCACGGGTGAATAACTGCTAAACAACTACAACTAGAGATCTGAAATTTAGAGCAGTAATTGATATTCAATGTGCCAACATTCTGTCTAATTTTCAGCTTCCTAGCTTTATTAGGTTAGAAAATAATATTTTCAATTATAATTTTTAAAAAGCGATTTCGTGGAGTATAGAAAATATCTGGAAAATTTTCAAAGTTCCGATTTTTTTTTAATTTTCTATACGGATCAGGTATGAATCTGAAATTTGGACAGATGATGCAAATTCAAAAATAAATGGGGCTTCTCTATTAGGAACTTTTCATTTAGAGGCCCCATTTCGCAGATATTGCCCTCTAAAAAATAAAAAACGGAATTTTTCACGGGTGAATAACTGCTAAACAACTACAACTAGAGATCTGAAATTTAGAGCAGTAATTGATATTCAATGTGCCAACATTCTGTCTAATTTTCAGCTTCATAGCATTATTATGTTAGAAAATAACATTTTCAATTATAATTTTTAAAAAGCGATTTCGTGGAGTATAGAAAATATCTGGAAAATTTTCAAAGTTCCGATTTTTTTTTAATTTTCTATACGGATCAGGTATGAATCTGAAATTTGGACAGATGATGCAAATTCAAAAATAAATGGGGCTTCTCTATTAGGAACTTTTCATTTAGAGGCCCCATTTCGCAGATATTGCCCTCTAAAAAATAAAAAACGGAATTTTTCACGGGTGAATAACTGCTAAACAACTACAACTAGAGATCTGAAATTTAGAGCAGTAATTGATATTCAATGTGCCAACATTCTGTCTAATTTTCAGCTTCCTAGCTTTATTAGGTTAGAAAATAATATTTTCAATTATAATTTTTAAAAAGCGATTTGTGGAGTATAGAAAATATCTGGAAAATTTTCAAAGTTCCGATTTTTTTTTAATTTTCTATATGGATCAGGTATGAATCTGAAATTTGGACAGATGATGCAAATTCAAAAATAAATGGGGCTTCTCTATTAGGAACTTTTCATTTAGAGGCCCCATTTCGCAGATATTGCCCTCTAAAAAATAAAAAACGGAATTTTTCACGGGTGAATAACTGCTAAACAACTACAACTAGAGATCTGAAATTTAGAGCAGTAATTGATATTCAATGTGCCAACATTCTGTCTAATTTTCAGCTTCCTAGCATTATTATGTTAGAAAATAACATTTTCAATTATAATTTTTAAAGAGCGATTTCGTGGAGTATAGAAAATATCTGGAAAATAAGTTCCGATTTTTTTTTAATAACTGCGGAATAACTGCTAAACAACTACAACTAGAGATCTGAAATTTAGATCAGTAATTGATATTCAATGTGCCAACATTCTGTCTAATTTTCAGCTTCCTAGCTTTATTAGGTTAGAAAATAATATTTTCAATTATAATTTTTAAAAAGCGATTTCGTGGAGTATAGAAAATATCTGGAAAATTTTCAAAGTTCCGATTTTTTTTTAATTTTCTATACGGATCAGGTATGAATCTGAAATTTGGACAGATGATGCAAATTCAAAAATAAATGGGGCTTCTCTATTAGGCACTTTTCATTTAGAGGCCCCATTTCGCAGATATTACCCTCTAAAAAATAAAAAACGGAATTTTTCACGGGTGAATAACTGCTAAACAACTACAACTAGAGATCTGAAATTTAGAGCAGTAATTGATATTCAATGTGCCAACATTCTGTCTAATTTTCAGCTTCCTAGCTTTATTAGGTTAGAAAATAATATTTTCAATTATAATTTTTAAAAAGCGATTTCGTGGAGTATAGAAAATATCTGGAAAATTTTCAAAGTTCCGATTTTTTTTTAATTTTCTATACGGATCAGGTATGAATCTGAAATTTGGACAGATGATGCAAATTCAAAAATAAATGGGGCTTCTCTATTAGGAACTTTTCATTTAGAGGCCCCATTTCGCAGATATTGCCCTCTAAAAAATAAAAAACGGAATTTTTCACGGGTGAATAACTGCTAAACAACTACAACTAGAGATCTGAAATTTAGAGCAGTAATTGATATTCAATGTGCCAACATTCTGTCTAATTTTCAGCTTCATAGCATTATTATGTTAGAAAATAACATTTTCAATTATAATTTTTAAAAAGCGATTTCGTGGAGTATAGAAAATATCTGGAAAATTTTCAAAGTTCCGATTTTTTTTTAATTTTCTATACGGATCAGGTATGAATCTGAAATTTGGACAGATGATGCAAATTCAAAAATAAATGGGGCTTCTCTATTAGGAACTTTTCATTTAGAGGCCCCATTTCGCAGATATTGCCCTCTAAAAAATAAAAAACGGAATTTTTCACGGGTGAATAACTGCTAAACAACTACAACTAGAGATCTGAAATTTAGATCAGTAAATGATATTCAATGTGCCAACATTCTGTCTAATTTTCAGCTTCCTAGCTTTATTAGGTTAGAAAATAATATTTTCAATTATAATTTTTAAAAAGCGATTTCGTGGAGTATAGAAAATATCTGGAAAATTTTCAAAGTTCCGATTTTTTTTTAATTTTCTATACGGATCAGGTATGAATCTGAAATTTGGACAGATGATGCAAATTCAAAAATAAATGGGGCTTCTCTATTAGGCACTTTTCATTTAGAGGCCCCATTTCGCAGATATTACCCTCTAAAAAATAAAAAACGGAATTTTTCACGGGTGAATAACTGCTAAACAACTACAACTAGAGATCTGAAATTTAGAGCAGTAATTGATATTCAATGTGCCAACATTCTGTCTAATTTTCAGCTTCCTAGCTTTATTAGGTTAGAAAATAATATTTTCAATTATAATTTTTAAAAAGCGATTTCGTGGAGTATAGAAAATATCTGGAAAATTTTCAAAGTTCCGATTTTTTTTTAATTTTCTATACGGATCAGGTATGAATCTGAAATTTGGACAGATGATGCAAATTCAAAAATAAATGGGGCTTCTCTATTAGGAACTTTTCATTTAGAGGCCCCATTTCGCAGATATTGCCCTCTAAAAAATAAAAAACGGAATTTTTCACGGGTGAATAACTGCTAAACAACTACAACTAGAGATTTGAAAATTAGAGCAGTAATTGATATTCAATGTGCCAACATTCTGTCTAATTTTCAGCTTCATAGCATTATTATGTTAGAAAATAACATTTTCAATTATAATTTTTAAAAAGCGATTTCGTGGAGTATAGAAAATATCTGGAAAATTTTCAAAGTTCCGATTTTTTTTTAATTTTCTATACGGATCAGGTATGAATCTGAAATTTGGACAGATGATGCAAATTCAAAAATAAATGGGGCTTCTCTATTAGGAACTTTTCATTTAGAGGCCCCATTTCGCAGATATTGCCCTCTAAAAAATAAAAAACGGAATTTTTCACGGGTGAATAACTGCTAAACAACTACAACTAGAGATCTGAAATTTAGAGCAGTAATTGATATTCAATGTGCCAACATTCTGTCTAATTTTCAGCTTCCTAGCTTTATTAGGTTAGAAAATAACATTTTCAATTATAATTTTTAAAAAGCGATTTCGTTGAGTATAGAAAATATCTGGAAAATTTTCAAAGTTCCGATTTTTTTTTAATATTCTATACGGAACAGCTATGAATCTGAAATTTGGAGAGATGATGCAAATTCAAAAATAAATGGGGCTTCTCTATTAGGCACTTTTCATTTAGAGGCCCCATTTCGCAGATATTGCCCTCTAAAAAATAAAAAACGGAAATTTTCACGGGTGAATAACTGCTAAACAACTACAACTAGAGATCTGAAATTTAGAGCAGTAATTGATATTCAATGTGCCAACATTCTGTCTAATTTTCAGCTTCCTAGCTTTATTAGGTTAGAAAATAACATTTTCAATTATAATTTTTAAAAAGCGATTTCGTTGAGTATAGAAAATATCTGGAAAATAAGTTCCGATTTTTTTTTAATTTTCTATACGGATCAGCTATGAATCTGAAATTTGGACAGATGATGCAAATTCAAAAATAAATGGGGCTTCTCTATTAGGAACTTTTCATTTAGAGGCCCCATTTCGCAGATATTGCCCTCTAAAAAATAAAAAACGGAATTTTTCACGGGTGAATAACTGCTAAACAACTACAACTAGAGATCTGAAATTTAGAGCAGTAATTGATATTCAATGTGCCAACATTCTGTCTAATTTTCAGCTTCATAGCATTATTATGTTAGAAAATAACATTTTCAATTATAATTTTTAAAAAGCGATTTCGTGGAGTATAGAAAATATCTGGAAAATAAGTTCCGATTTTTTTTTAATTTTCTATACGGATCTGCTATGAATCTGAAATTTGGAGAGATGATGCAAATTCAAAAATAAATGGGGCTTCTCTAGTAGGCACTTTTCATTTAGAGGCCCCATTTCGCAGATATTGCCCTCTAAAAAATAAAAAACGGAATTTTTCACGGGTGAATAACTGCTAAACAACTACAACTAGAGATCTGAAATTTAGAGCAGTAATTGATATTCAATGTGCCAACATTCTGTCTAATTTTCAGCTTCATAGCATTATTATGTTAGAAAATAACATTTTCAATTATAATTTTTAAAAAGCGATTTCGTGGAGTATAGAAAATATCTGGAAAATTTTCAAAGTTCCGATTTTTTTTTAATTTTCTATACGGATCAGGTATGAATCTGAAATTTGGACAGATGATGCAAATTCAAAAATAAATGGGGCTTCTCTATTAGGAACTTTTCATTTAGAGGCCCCATTTCGCAGATATTGCCCTCTAAAAAATAAAAAACGGAATTTTTCACGGGTGAATAACTGCTAAACAACTACAACTAGAGATCTGAAATTTAGAGCAGTAATTGATATTCAATGTGCCAACATTCTGTCTAATTTTCAGCTTCATAGCATTATTATGTTAGAAAATAACATTATCAATTATAATTTTTAAAAAGCGATTTCGTTGAGTATAGAAAATATCTGGAAAATTTTCAAAGTTCCGATTTTTTTTTAATTTTCTATACGGATCTGCTATGAATCTGAAATTTTGACAGATGATGCAAATTCAAAAATAAATGGGGCTTCCTATTAAGCACTTTTCATTTAGAGGCCTCATTTCGCAGATATTGCCCTCTAAAAAATAAAAAACGGAATTTTTCACGGGTGAATAACTGCTAAACAACTACAACTAGAGATCTGAAATTTAGAGCAGTAATTGATATTCAATGTGCCAACATTCTGTCTAATTTTCAGCTTCCTAGCTTTATTAGGTTAGAAAATAACATTTTCAATTATAATTTTTAAAAAGCGATTTCGTTGAGTATAGAAAATATCTGGAAAATTTTCAAAGTTCCGATTTTTTTTTAATATTCTATACGGAACAGCTATGAATATGAAATTTGGAGAGATGATGCAAATTCAAAAATAAATGGGGCTTCTCTATTAGGCACTTTTCATTTAGAGGCCCCATTTCGCAGATATTGCCCTCTAAAAAATAAAAAACGGAAATTTTCACGGGTGAATAACTGCTAAACAACTACAACTAGAGATCTGAAATTTAGAGCAGTAATTGATATTCAATGTGCCAACATTCTGTCTAATTTTCAGCTTCCTAGCTTTATTAGGTTAGAAAATAACATTTTCAATTATAATTTTTAAAAAGCGATTTCGTTGAGTATAGAAAATATCTGGAAAATAAGTTCCGATTTTTTTTTAATTTTCTTTACGGATCAGCTATGAATCTGAAATTTGGAGAGATGATGCAAATTCAAAAATAAATGGGGCTTCTCTAGTAGGCACTTTTCATTTAGAGGCCCCATTTCGCAGATATTACCCTCTAAAAAATAAAAAACGGAAATTTTCACGGGTGAATAACTGCTAAACAACTACAACTAGAGATCTGAAATTTAGATCAGTAAATGATATTCAATGTGCCAACATTCTGTCTAATTTTCAGCTTCATAGCATTATTATGTTAGAAAATAACATTTTCAATTATAATTTTTAAAGAGCGATTTCGTGGAGTATAGAAAATATCTGGAAAATAAGTTCCGATTTTTTTTTAATTTTCTATACGGATCAGCTATGAATCTGAAATTTGGACAGATGATGCAAATTCAAAAATAAATGGGGCTTCTCTATTAGGAACTTTTCATTTAGAGGCCCCATTTCGCAGATATTGCCCTCTAAAATATAAAAAACGGAATTTTTCACGGGTGAATAACTGCTAAACAACTACAACTAGAGATCTGAAATTTAGATCAGTAAATGATATTCAATGTGCCAACATTCTGTCTAATTTTCAGCTTCCTAGCTTTATTAGGTTAGAAAATAATATTTTCAATTATAATTTTTAATAAAAAGCGATTTCGTGGAGTATAGAAAATATCTGGAAAATTTTCAAAGTTCCGATTTTTTTTTTAATTTTCTATACGCATCAGGTATGTATCTGAAATTTGGACAGATGATGCAAATTCAAAAATAAATGGGGCTTCTCTATTAGGAACTTTTCATTTAGAGGCCCCATTTCGCAGATATTGCCCTCTAAAAAATAAAAAACGGAAATTTTCACGGGTAAATAACTGCTAAACAACTACAACTAGAGATCTGAAATTTAGATCAGTAAGTGATATTCAGGGTGCCAACATTCTGTCTAATTTTCAGCTTCCTAGCTTTATTAGGTTAGAAAATAACATTTTCAATTATAATTTTTAAAAAGCGATTTCGTGGAGTATAGAAAATATCTGGAAAATTTCAAAGTTCCGATTTTTTTTTAATTTTCTATACGGATCAGCTATGAATCTGAAATTTGGACAGATGATGCAAATTCAAAAATAAATGGGGCTTCTCTATTAGGATCTTTTCATTTAGAGGCCCCATTTTGCAGATATTGCCCTCTAAAAAATAAAAAACGGAAATTTTCACGGGTAAATAACTGCTAAACAACTACAACTAGAGATCTGAAATTCAGATCAGTAAGTGATATTCGGTGTGCCAACATTCTGTCTAATTTTCAGCTTCCTAGCTTTATTAGGTTAGAAAATAACATTTTCAATTATAATTTTTAAAAAGCGATTTCGTGGAGTATAGAAAATATCTGGAAAATTTCAAAGTTCCGATTTTTTTTTAATTTTCTATACGGATCAGCTATGAATCTGAAATTTGGACAGATGATACAAATTCAGAAAAAAGGGGGTTTTTCTATTAGGGATTTTTCATTTATAGCCCCATTTCGCAGATATTACCCTCTAAAAATAAAAAACGGAAATTTTCACGGGTGAATTACTGCTAAACGACTACAACTAGAGATCTGAAATTTAGAGCAGTCATTGATATTCCATGTGCCAACATTATTTCTGAATTTTACAATTTCACTCTAATTTGATCAAACATGAAGTAAAATTAATAAATTCCATTTTTTATATTTATATAAATCACAATTTTTAGCTCATAAAATTCATTCATATCAAGTAAATCCTTACAAATAACCATTTTTTTATGAACTATATATAGCTACAAATATAACTAGCTATATTAAAATTTGTCATTTTATTCTATTACACAACATACCACAACAGTAAACTTACAAGGATAACAAAATTTCATAATATTATTTTAATACTTTTGTTATACTTGTT
This sequence comes from Rhamphomyia laevipes, assembly GCA_963920725.1. Taxonomy (NCBI): domain Eukaryota; kingdom Metazoa; phylum Arthropoda; class Insecta; order Diptera; family Empididae; genus Rhamphomyia; species Rhamphomyia laevipes. Next base: position 50,548,825 of record OY987258.1, on the reverse strand, counting down.
CACTTTGTACATTTTGTTAATATAATATCCTTTTTTGCAATACTCTTTATCTAGCCATTTTATATAGAATATAGTATCATGTCTAATTCTATATACTCGTACGTACATAACCTAAAAAATGTGTATATGTCTAATATTTTGTAACAGGATTGCAGAATTGTATTTCAACTTTTTCAAATTCAAAGTTAGAAATATTTAGCGTATACATTTTATTATTGTGGTTAGTTGGGTGGTGGTGGGTTTATTAAAAAAAGGATATTTTAGGAATTTTCATATAATACAGGACATATATACGTACCAATGTATTAAATTGTTAAAATTATATTTTACCTCTAAATAAAATGTCTGCTGTACACTTAATATTTAGTCAGATACCCAGACATACAATTTTATTTTATGTATTTTTTTTTTGGTTAGATAGGATTCACTATTAAGTTTTCTATTTCTCGTACAAGGATGAAAATGTATAATTTCTGTCTGTTTTTTCTGCATATGTATACAGTGCCTATGTGGTTTCAAATCGCAATGAAATCATGATCATGTTGATGATAATGATACTATACAAAATATATGTTGTAAAATTTGAGTATGTGGCCAATTTACAGGATTACACAAAATAACTTTTCTCATTCTCATAATAATAGAATATTATATATTCTTTTTTTAGTACTTTGTGTTATTATAGATTTAATCCATTTTTGTTACCCACAAAATTCTTTTACTAAAGGATTTTTGTGGCTTTTTATACCAGACAATCTAAAGTTGTTCGCTATAATATTAAGAAGGATAATTTATACGGTAGGAAAAATTCATTTATATTACATTTTTCGAGTTAAATAATTACTTTTATTTTAATTATAGAACTATACATTTTTGGTAGGTGTACAGGTAAAAGTTATACGTATGATAAAAAAAATGTTTGGGAATTTTTTTTTAAATAAATTTTTGAATATATTTTCTTTTGCTTAAAGGAGCATTGCAATTTGTTTTTGTTTTTTATAGCTTGCTTATATGACTACTTTTTTTTAGTCAATATATGCAGAAAGAGATAGGATGAAAATGTTATTAAGGAGAGAGTGATACAAAATTTATTAGATTTTTGGTATTTCGAATAAACAAATTTTATATAATAATCTGAAAATTCCTTTAAATGGACTGATATAAATGGAATCAAAAAATTCTTTTATCACTTTTACCAAAAAAACTGATACTACAAAAATACAGTGATAACCCATCAACTTTTCTATTGAAGTCAAGGACTATTTTCAAGAAATTAGATGTTAAAAAAAGTCTTTGAAAATCCATCTATAATTACATATATACATATTTTTAATATCTTAAAATTTTAATTGAAAACCTTTTTTTAAATTTTCCATGGCTGTACATATTAGAAAGATCTTAATCAGGCTCTGAATAAAGTAAGTGTTTTCATTGTCAACAAGAATGTCAATATTTTTGTATACATTGTATAAATTTTAGTCCAATAAAGACATAAACTAGTTCATTTAATTTATACCAAAATTGTCTGATAATTATGCTAATAATAGTTTCGTTCTTATTTGTAAATGAGGATACATTGTTGTTATAGTTATTCCGAGACTCAAAGAACCTTTTCCATTTCAAAATAATCCTTTTAATTTCTATAGTAATTCTATGAAAACTTCATAATGAACTATTAAGTAATACAGAAACTTGCAATAACTTGAGAAGGATTTTGATTACTCCATTGAATATAATTTGCTATTATATTTTATATTCAATGGAGTAAATATAACTTTTTTCCTTGAACACTACTTGGATTAGCAGGAATACCTCGGTAATATTCTGAATACACAGATGCTTACACAACATGTAATATAGTATTAATAATTGCTTCAACTATTTCTAACTAGAAATTTTATTTTTCTTAATTATTATCTGAGAAAGTAGTTACTCAACGTCAAGTAATGTATCCTATTCTTTAAAATTGAAAGGCTGCACCCAAAAGTATCTCTTAAATTTCAACATCTAAAAGCGAAATATTTTTTTATTGATATGAACTCTCCAAAAATTACACTGTTATCTCTATAAGTCTAATGTAACAAACATTTTTATTTAATCACTAATAATAGATCAATTAACCAGAAATTTTAATATGACCCAATAAAATAGCTCTAAAATTTATAATTGAAATCATATTTATAATTTTAAAATTTTTCAGACTTATAGGATGCTCTTGTCTTTTAAACAATTTTTTATGAAATAGTTAATATTTCGTCCAATCATTCATACAAGCCTTCAATTAAAAGACTAATGATTATGCTACCCTTTGCAGAGTCAAAATACTGTGGCAATTTAAATATTAAAATTTCAGTGACCTGAAATGGTAAAGTTTTATTTTGAAATATATATTATGTTTAACTCCTCTCACAATTCCATCATTTTTTCATTTCGCAGGCTTTTTATTCTCCATTTCATATTCATTATTCACATCCAATTGCGTGAAGAATAGCTCCAAAATATTTTGTCAATTAGTGTAGTATAGTAACATAGTAAGTTGAAAATTAAATATTTTTTATACTATACTTACTAGCTTATCTTCGTAGAAACGCTGCTATATCCAATTTCAGCACAGAAGATCGAAACAATTGCCGAAAAGTATTTCGGCTCCATATGAAGATTATAATTCAAGATTAAAATCTGTAGAATTGACATCAGAAAAAGAAATTAAAAAATGATGTGTAAGTCCGAAAAACTGACATGCTTCAATTAACCATTCCAGGAACAGACGAGATATTGGAACGAATGCTTAAGAAGTATTAAAAATTGGACTAACATAATTGGTTCATTCAGTTTTAAATCACGAAAAGTTTACGGCAACATCGTTGTAAATATTAATTAAAAATCATAAATGTAATCGCCAATATCAATACGTCAAATTGGTTAGCAAAAATAAGAAGATACATGTAAAAATATTCGAAAATTTTTAACTTTTAAATTTAATTTTGTTTTACATTATGCCACTTCCATAACTAGATCTATTTTATCATTTCCGAATCTTATGCTCATAATTTATACAACCCTATGCTCCCAAGGCCATGTAAATAAGATTATGTTTTTAATTTTATTTCCCCAAAAAAAAAACATTTATGCTAATACAATTAGCATAATATTTATTATATATTACACAAAATAACAAAGTGTTAATTCCATTTAAAAAAATTTCCCATATTAATACGAGTATTATGTACATACATTTTGTAATAGTTTTAACATAAAATATATAATCAGGGTTTATGTAAAGCATCTTATTACATTGAAAGCAGAAAAAGATAATCAACATTATTATAAAAATTCATTGCGGTTGTAGATTTAAATTTAAACTAAAAAAAAAAAACATTTTAAGGACTCTGAAAGAGGAAATACTGATAAAAAAAAAAGAAGGTAATGCCACAAAATGCTTTTATGGTTATCTATATAGAAGTTTAATGGTTTTAGTATATTATGTTTTAGTAACTATTAAGTTTTATATTATTATATGATGTCTGGAATGTTTTTTTTTTTCAAGGATTTTATATATTAATATAAAGTTTTGTGTTAAAAAGGATTTTTTTTGTTCATTGTATGTAGTGGAAAGATTTTATTTGGAATTTTTTTTTTGGCGGAATTATATTAAGCTAGGGAAATCGATTTTTTTGTAGATTGGCGTTAATGTTGATGGAAAAGTGCATACAAATTTCAATAACTTTTTTTAAAACATTAGAAATTGAAGAAGGCAATAGAAAATTTTAAATATATCGAATATTTTGTTTAATCAAATCAGAGATTAACATTTTTCTACAAAATTGTTTTAAGGTTTTATTTTGTCCATTTGTTATTAAGGTCTAAAACTTCAGAGCAACTACATTCGAAAGCTTAAAATCTATAGTTGATTATTCTATATTTTTGTACACGAATTGTTGGTACTTTATAAGCGTTTATATGATGTTGTAGTTTTCCCAGAAACTCAGGTCATCATATATTTTATAAGAAATGTAATTAGCTACAATCTACACTTCAGCGGTAGCTTCTGGTAAGTCATTTTGTTGAATATGAGACCTAATTACAATGTAATGAGCTGTGGATAAGCCAAATAGTTAAGAAAATAATTAGCTTTTAAAGAAAACTGGCATAGAAAATTTGTATAATTATAAATTTATTTAATAATTAAATTTTGATAATTCTACTTAATTTGAAGAAATCAATAAGTGACGCTAATCTTACTCAAGACTCAAGTCACATATAAGGAACTGACTTTTACAGACTCATGTCACATTATTTATGCAACATAATATTTTATTGTTCTTGATCTTGAGTGAGGTGTGAACGTCTTTAGTAAATAACGAATTTATTTCTAATTAACCATCGATTAATTTTCTATTATAAATCCTTTATTTCATGTCAAATGTCCATTCTTTAATGTGTTCTCGGCAGATTTACTTTCAGTCAAAAACTGCGAAAACTAAAATATTCAAGATTTTCATTAATGAGTTTATACCTCACTGGAATTTTTCGAAATTCTAAAACATGTCCATAGTAAAATTTAACTCAGACTTAATTCAATTCAAATTTGGTTTTATGTAAAATTTATTTATCTTCATTATTAATTCCAGGTAGACCCAATCAAAATTTTCTCATTTTAAATTTAAATTAAATATCGTGTTGGTCTTGGGGGTCTTAAAACCTCATGCAACGAAACTTCACCTTTCCGTTTTCTTATCTTCATACACTAATTCACAATTTTTATCCGACTTTAATCTTCACAAATCCTTTCAAGATTTTGCAGAGATAAATAAATTAAAATGCTTTTTTTTCAGCTAACAAGTCATTTGTAAAAAATGTAAATTTTTATTTTATATATTTCTGAAGGAAGGTGGTATTTTTTTTAAATTATTGTTGCATAAATGATTAATCATTCTTTAATATTTATATATAGCTATAACCAACGTGAACGTTTTATAATATAATTAACAGGCGGCAGAATTATATTCACACTGTCATTGATATCGGATATAAATAAAAAATCATTTAATAAATTTCAGCTTCATAATATTGTTAATTTACTGCTTTCTTTCCGGCGAAATATTAAGTTGAAAAACAACAGATATAAAGCTGTGTACGATAACCATTTTAATGGGTTTTCCAGTTAATTGTCTGGGTATGTTTGAAAAGTAAAATTTTTCAGGATAATTTTATTAGAAAACTGGAAATAAAGATTAAATGAACAATTAAAATATATTTTAAGAGACTGTTCCAGTATTCGGTTTCGGTTTCAGTAAGTATACTATTCTATTACATTACTTTATTTACCAGTAAGTAGAACGTACATCTACTGACCAGTAAAATCTCTTCAAGAAATAGTTTTCTTGAGTGTATATAGGAAAAAAAAAATTGAAATGTAGCATCTGCAAGAATAACTTATTCCTCTCCAGAACCAGAAGATTCAAGATCGTTCCGCTCCGGTTTATGATAATATAACATCAACTTGTGCTGATGACAATTTTTAGATAAAGTTTTCCTAATCATTTTTGTAGTTAAAAATCTAATCTGATTAACAGCTTTCGATTAAAATTAATACTTTGGTTAAGGTTAGGTTAGGTTAAGAAGAATGCGTGACGGTGTATGGTAACATGTATCACGAGAGATCTCGATGGATACATTGTGGTTCCTATGTAAGGTTCGAAAACTATGCTCTAATCCTATCAAAAAGTCTACTTACCTTTATGAATATAATAATTCACTTCAAAGGTAATTGATATCTGACACGCGAAAGTTTATAGCAGTCACACACTGTTCGCTCTTTAGTTCCAGTGTGACCTCTTAAGTTTCATACCCATACATCATCAAAACCTATCCGTGGAAATCGTATCACTGTTTACTACTTTGGTGTAAAAATTCCAATATAATCGTGTTCTAGTTAATTTTTATTAAATTCAACTTTCATATTTCATTATTATATTTAATACAATAAATTCCAGAGTTTGGTGGTCCATAGGAGTTTCTTCATATTAATCAATTTGCTATGAAATTATGACACTAAATACAAACTAATATTGAGACAATTAACAATGACAGTAGAATATAATGATTAGCTTAATAATTCTATCAGAAAAATATTTACTAAATAAATTACCTTATAAAATCCGTATTTCAAATATTCTGGCATAGAATAAAAATATCTTTCTGTATATTATTGTACAATTTAATATTAAATCAATAAACAAAATTATTAAATATTAATTACCATATAATTTTTTGTAGAAATAATATAAATGTGGTCACAAGTTATCAGAACAGCTCACATCTTAAACAAATATATAATAGAAACATTTCTTATTTACATATAAGCATTTATTACATGTTGCAATTGGTTACATTATGTGCCCTAAAACATATAAATCAATATATAAAAAATTGCGACTATTATATATTATTGAACACGTGGAGTGTAATAGTGGTCTTAACTCATTTTTCATTTTAAGTTGAATTAAGCGGTTATGTCTTGTGACCACCGATTTGTTCCAAAAACAAAATTTTGCCTATAAGTATGCAAAACCATGAGTATTATGAAAAATATACAAAAATTGAATCCGTTTACGACTTTCCCACAAAAAAAAAACTTTGAAAATCATACGTTTAAAGTCGGATGTCAACATGTCTAAAATCTAAATAGATGGGAAAATTGTACAACTATAAAGTCTGATAAATGTGAGTGGAGTCGTACACCAAACAAATCTATTTTCCACACATACTTTCCGTATATGTATACTATTTTTTGGGGGTGGGTTTTATTATATAGAAATTCCAAAATTTCCATAGAAATTATACCAGTCCTTAGAGTTGGTGGTTTGGTTTTATTTATGGTTAAAGCTAATATATGACTTTGAATATAAAATATTTCCTGGGATAGGCATAAATTATACTACTATTTTTCAAAAACCAAATTCGAGTAAAGTTACTATGAAAAATATTTTTGTATATATTATGCAGATGAAGATTGTTTTTGTTATGTACAAAAAAAAGCATAATATTTATGTGTTCTTTATATGCATTTTGAAGAGTATGATTGCGAAGCCTATAATGGTGAAATGGGGGGAATGAAAATAATTAAAGGTTATATGCCAAAAATTCAATTATACTAAAAATTGTTTTTACATGCAAAATATTTGATTGTAATGCTGATTAAGAGAAAGCATAAACTGAAAATATATTAGATTTTTGAATAATGGAATAGCTAGAGTAGAATTATAAATAGGATATAGGATTTCGGATAATTTAGTGAGCTATAAAAATGATAAGAATTTATTTATAAAATTGTCTATTGAAATGAAATCAGAATTAAAATTTTTATACAACTTTTTGTTTAAATAATTTTATATTTTAGAAGACGTGAAATTATATACTAACTATTGAAATAATCATAAATTTAGCAATTTTCTCTTTTGTGCATCATTATGACAGTAATCAGTAATGTGGTCTTGCTGAAAATGTAAATAAGTTAAATAGAAAAATTTAGTTTTATAAAATAATTAGGAAAAGAATATGTATAAATAAAATTCTAAAATTATTATGCGTTAATATTTCCTTTGTTCATTAACACTTTCGGGAGCCTAGCAAGCCTTCCACTTCGCAACTTTATCTTAATCTGTTTACCGCTGTTTAGTGCTGCTTTTATTCCTTTCCAAGAAGCTGAAGGATTTTTTGTCGACCATTACTCGAGGATTCCAATCTAGTGAAATTCTTGTAATGGTGTCTGGTTTCTTTCTAATGCTATGACCGATCAATCTTTACTTCAGGTTCCTCGACTGTTCTAGAGATCTGTGCTACTGTATCCTGTAACCTCTGTATTAAGGTATCCTTCCATATGTCTGGAATTTCTGACCTTCTACATACTGGTTGTAATTGTAATTGCTCGAATGCTTGTTGTGTCTGTTGTTTGCGTCCCTCTCTCTCTGTTGTCACTGTACTACCTAACAGAATCTTTCTACATATTCGATTGATATTTATTTTTACTGTGCGCTTGGCATTCCAGATCTTGTAATTTAACTTGCATGTCTGTGATTTTGTGTGCGAGAGTAGAAAAATACCATCCGTACCGTACAGTTGTCGTGTGTGATTCTACGTTATTTCTTTTCTTCATGATGCCATCGTTTGTTTAATTCCATCATTGGTGAATCGCTAATATTTCCGTTGTGATAATCTGAGACCTGAAAGTTCTGCGTTCTCTTATATCGCTCCACAATTCTAAATATTTTGTGTACAACTATTTTTCTTCTCAATTCTCTCCATTTAGCTATTCGCTTGATCGTATCGAAGGCATAAACCTAGGAACAAATAAATTCAGCTTTAGCTTACACCAAATATTTGCTAATTTGATGTTTACAGTAAAACTAATCTATACCATAAAATTTGTACTGTTTGTACCATAAATTTTGGTCAAATAAATAAATTTTACAATTAAAATTAAACGTTTTTCTTTTTCATCAAATTCTGTAGTTGGCGTCGTTTACTTCACAAAATTTAATTATTAAATGCAATATTTTTAATAATAAATTATTTATTATTTTGTTTCATAAAAATACCATGTAACCTCATAAATTTTCCAAAAATTTTTTATACATTTATTTTTTACACAACATTATTTTCTATAAAATTTATTAAACTTTATAATTTCAATAATAAATTTCTTTTTGATAGATGGTTTTTATCCACGAGATGGCGGGATCAGTCATTATTTTTAACATGCTAACTTCTATTATTAAAAAAAATTGTACACGCAAACCGAATTTAATGTAAATTGATAATTATTGTAATAATTATTATATGTGAAGAAACACTATAAAAAAATATTTTTTTATTATTATTCGTTTTACATTTTATGTTGTAGATTGTGTGATGTTTCTATAAAATTTTCTAAATTTTTTATATCTTCATAAATTTTCATTCTATTTGGTTTGAGGTCCTTTTTTATTATTTGAAATATGTATTATAAAATTTATTTTTAAACTGGATTAATCATAAAACAACTATAGAAAATATAATATAATGAAATTCACATTTAGTTAACAATTTTGAGGGTTAACTGAACTATTAAAATTTATAAAAGAACTAATGAATATTTTTATGTTGACGGGAGTTACTTTAACGCCTTTTTGACACGCAAATTCTCATATAAGTTTCATGTTTATTAGTTATATTTTTAAAATGATTTGTTGCTTAAACAAATTTGAAGTAAATTAAACACAAAAATTTGTAATGAGAAAATAAATTTCAATTTGTCAGGTCGAATGAATTTGTAACTGTCAGAAATAGACATTTATTAATAAAATTTAATTAAATAAGTGTTTTAGGCGAGAAACAGAATTTTGCAACAGACAAGAGCGTGTCCGCCATAAAGCGTTGACGAGTTGAGTATAACATATGAAAATATTGTAGATCACTAATAGATCTGATCTAGCTTCTACTATTTTAAAGTGTTGAAGTGTTTGCCACCTGTTATTGACATTTCATTTATTCACAATTGTAGAGCATCGCGTTAAAATTAAAATCCTTATTATGTGACGCATGTACGGCCCTACATTCTGTTTCCGCCTTAATACTAAAAAAATAATGATGTTCAGAATCAGATAGAAGCAACTCAACAAATCGTTATAATTAGATATGCAAAGCCAAGCATTAAAGAAACATTAAAGAAATTGTTTCTTTCAATTATTTAATTAAGTCTTTAGTCAACAAAATTGTCAACAAACTCTTTAAACTAAACTTATTAATTTACTGTATTAGCTTTTATTTATATATGAGTTAATATTACAATTTAATTTCATAATTTTTATCAGGCCATAAATTCATAAAAGAAATATTAATAAAATTTAAATTAATTACATAGAAGAAACAAAAAAAAATAGTTTAATTATACACGAAATGGTGCTCATTGATGGGGTGCAAACTAATATTTTTACTTAATGTTGATTGTTATACCAAAAATCATGTAGTTAAACTTACAGCGTAATATATAAATTAGATGAATATCCAAACATTTATGTAATTAATTAAATAGAAGACAATAATTTAATGACCCAAATTTGTAATAACTTATTGTTAAAACAAAAATTATGTTTATTTAGACTAAAGCAGAAATTAAAGTTTAGATCAAAGATAGTGTACGCCAGCTTCTGGCTATTAACACTGTGACCTGTGACCTAAAAAATCGATCTATAAATACCCTTCTAATTTGGATTCTGTCGACTGCTCGGTTTTTGTAGTAGGAATATTATAAGCTATCACAGATAACTCGACATGAACCTCTGTGTTCTTGATCTCTTGAGAGTTTTTTTTTGAAAAATCAATGTTTTTTAACTATGGCTTCATAGTTGTAAAGAATATGCTCCTCAATTTCTTCTTCGGAAAAGCAAAATCTACATCAATTTTGTTTAGATTATATAATTATAACGAACAGTGGCCAGTGATTATAAAGCAGCTCAAGTTTGTTAAGTACGAATACGAATACCTATGTGGCTCACTTTTTTAAAAAAAATCAATAAACTGTTTCTCCTGGCGGATACTTGTTGAACTATTCCAATCAACAAACATAAAATATATTAAATAAGACCAACTTTATCAAAGGTTCTTTAATTCATCTTCTAAAAAACTAAATACACTAATGATTTTTATATAGATTTAATATTTTATTGTAAATTATTGATGGAAAAAATATTTATCAAAAATGTAAAATTTAAATTATTACTTAAATATGTCGCCTACTTTATATTCTTCCTTATTACAGAAACATATATTCTCAAAATGACCAATGTGGTACATGAAAATATCAAAATTTAAGTACATATTTTGAAACATTAAAATAAATTTTATGATCAAAAATATTACATAATATTTATGTACATCGTTTATCACACTTTATATGGCAAGCATTAAGCATATATGATTTACATGAATTTTGTGCCCAATTTTGTAATACATCTTAATATTAAAAGAATATAAAGAACGAATATAGAACATAAAATACAATGTTATTTTTAGTACATATAAAAAGCCTTAAATTTATCCTTATTTCATGACTAAAATATATATAATAACATTGGGGATAATTTATGTGAATGAACAGACCACCCACCATCATTTATATCCTTTTCTAAATAATTTGGTGGGTTAAAATTTTGACCATAAATTTTACTATACTATATAAAATTTCCTATATTATTGCATGATATTTTAATAACTTTGTAGAAAACAGATGGACATAATATTTTGACTTAAATAAAAGGATTAAAAGAATTATTTAAATGGAATTTCTGGATTAATATATTTTTTGAAATTAATGTTCTCTAAAATATTATGTAATGGCATTATCTATAATTTCAATTAGTTTATAAAGGAATATACAAAGTTACGATCAAAATTGATAATTTTATAATTAGGGAAATTTGGAATTTGCTGGTACGATATAGCAAGTGCGGCGTTTATGTTGCGAGGAATTGAATTGGCAGTTTTTTGTTTTATAATGCCAAATGAACAGGGACGTTTCATCGCTTTTGTAATTATCTGTAAAATTTTGTACATTTACAATTGAAATTATTATATCGATGAAGAGATTTACCTAATGATTATAAAAACATATTAAACGTACCACAATTCTAGTCATTATCGAAGAAATGAATTTTTTTTAAAGCTTTTTCATCATTTTTTTTATAATAACCATTATATTTTAATTAGAAGACCACATTCCACTTTGAAATTACTAAAAAACTGATGTAGAAATCCAAGGTTAATTAAAACCAATATATTTTTAATTGGGTCATAAAGTCATTTTTGTCGTTGAAATTGAACCCAAATATTTGAGGCAAATTTCCTATATATTTTGTCTAGCGACCCTCAATTATGTAATGTATTTTAGCCGAAATTCCATACCCAAAACTTGTCAAAACATTCATAACTTTTTTTAAAAAAAACATAGCTAATCAATCAACACTGATATAATTGGATTGACGGCGGACCAAGAATGAAACGAAGGTACACCTGCAGTTTATATGACGTGTTGATGTCTAAACGACTTCGAAACCTCGATAGCTCTTTCGGACACATGGTAGTTGTCACGAACTTCACAATGAACTATTTTTTCTCAACAATACGGGCTTGGGCTATGAAGTATAATTAGATAAAATATAGCTATAAGGCTGCAAGTAATTGGGATCTGTTTCAACCATTCCATATTTTAAATCTAACCTAACGTAAAATAACACTGACAAAAACTGTTTCTAAAAATATGCGTTATTGTAAAAAGTATTGATAAATATTTATGAATCAGTGCTTTTCAGCAATAGCTAAGGTTACTTAACACCAAACTATTTATACAAACAGCTTGCTATAGCTATTAATTTCCTGCACTATTTGTTTAATCTTTTATTCTTAATCTAACCGCTTAGCAATTATAGTGTTGACACTAATCTTATTGAAATATAGATTTAAAGTCATCTAAAAATCAAAATAAAAACATAATAAGAAAAGGGATCAAAACTTCACCATCACGGATTTAGCAATAATTTCACAAACAACCAAATTATAAAAGAACCAACCCTAAATGTAAATAATATCAACAGAAAAAAATAGGACAAAAATTAAATTGATTTAGTTCCTAAACCTAAATAAAAAAAAAAATATTCTGTATTAAAAGTTTTGTGCGTGGCTTTTGAATGATGACTGTTACAAAAATATGTCAACAAAAACAGGAAAATTTATTTCAAAAAGTCTTCACTTCTATGTTCTATATTACATTAATTTTATGACAGACAAAACATTCATAAAAGATTTACGAATAAATCTACAAAAATAAAGTAGTCAATCAAGTCAGTAAAGTCAGTTTTCATGGCATTCATTATATACATAAAGTGAGTGATTAATGGTTTTATTATTATTCGTATTAAGCAACAACAAAAAGAGTGGTTACTATAAACATATCGAATATTTTATGTATACATTGAAGTGGACTGTTCAGAATTTATGCAATATTAAATATCCAGAGTTAAATTTTAATATGAATTAACTTTTTCATTCAAAATATATAAATTTTGTATATCAAATTTGCACGGAATTCAAAAATATATTAAGTGAATTTTGAAATTATAACTTTTGATAGATTTACAGAATAAAAAAACTTTGAAAAAATTAAACGTTTTCGGAAAATATAAGAAAAATTGGTATTATAAATGGCCTCTAGTTCTTACAGAAATTGTAACAGACCAATAAATTGTATACAATCATAATTAGATATCCTATTTCTGTGTGTTCTCTTAAGATTCTGAGCTGCAAAGCAAAATTTTATCATCTACAGACTAATAAATTAAATAAAAACTTCGACCCAGCAATGAAGCAGAATATTTGCAAAACTTAGTACAACTAAAAATTCTTATAAACTTGTAAAAATTGTGATTTAATATTTAAAATAAATGATTAATGTCCTTCATATTTGATAAAATTTGTTTACACAGCTTTTTTATTCAAACAAAATAAATAAATGATTAATACATTCTTTAGATGACATATCATATTTATATTAAAAGTTCCAATCATTCGCCATTGATATGAAATCAAGAGTAGAATTGATATGAAATCAAGAGTAGAAAATGTTGGTAATAATTTCAATCAAAATATTATAATCAATATGTAATTTATATTATATTAATGTTGATACAAAATATTTAGTATATTACAAAGTCATTTTTGGTATCAAACAATCAATCATTTTTACTATACATATAAAATGTCAAAAAATATTATATAAGATTATCTTACACATACCGCAAATGGGAAAAATTACTGATGAATCCATAATCCTAATGAAAAATCATGATAATTTTAACATAAAAACTTTATAATTTTCGAAACATCATTCAATATTAAATAAAAAAAAAAAACTTGTTTGATTATTGAAGGGTGAACAGGGTGTTTGGCCACCACAGCATATATTATTATGCTTTCCTTATATCCTGCCAACAAATCTATATATCCTTCCTTATTTTTTGTTATGGCATTATAATTTCGAAGATTGTATTCTGTTGATCTGTGTCGGAAACATTCAAGTAGTGTCAAAAAAGTCAAAATAACTTGTAGAAATTAGAATTCAGTTTTCCCTAATTGTAATATATGCGATAGAAAAATTGAGTTAGTATGAAAATTGCGAAATGGATAAAACTATTTCCCAGAAATATATCAACTTAAATTTAGAAATTGAAGGAGTGATGAACATATCAAACAGTTCCTCCGCATAATGATATTTTGGGACACGGGACTACTTTATAATTGTTTCCCTAGCGAATATATTTACTTGTAAATAATTTTTTACAATTTCTAATGAAGTGAATTAGCAGGTGCCGATGGAGGAAAGTAGAAATCCTACATAAATGTTAGCCTGTTAATTCAAGTTTTAATGTTGTTTTTATTTATTAATAATTTATAGCGTCTAAAGATGGATAATAATTGCTGACTCCATTTAGGATAATAAAATTATTACTCAGCATGTGAGAAAATGCAAGAAATCAAGTTTTAGTATAAATATCATAGACATACTAACAATATCTCTTCTTAAGCTTTTTTTCGCTGATCCAAACAAATAATCTGTCTCTTTCACAGCTCAACATTTTCTTGGTTTGGAGCATGTGATACGAATTAGATACTCGATTACTTATAAATATAATACATGTAATGATAATATAAAATCACAAATTAATGTTGGGTCTTGAATGCCTTGTCAATTATTAATTAGTGAAACATTGGTGAATATGAAAAATACGAATCATCAAATTGATTTAATCATAATTATAATTATAATGATGAGATATGAAAAATATTTAATCATTATTATTGGGGATAACACTAAATTACTAGAAACATTAAAAAAAATTTTTTAATGTAAATACTTCAAATCTTAAAAAATACAAATCTATACGCCTATCGCCTATCCAACTTCAATAAAATATTTCTAAATAAACTTTTTAGGTAATAATTCGTACTTATCATAAAAGAACGCCTTCATTAAATCAACATTGGATCCTCCCTTCAAAACGTTATTTTCCTTGCAATTAAATATTTTTCGAATAAAAAAAAAAATGTTTTTATTTTAATCATTTTCCAGAACTTTGACAGTCCTTTATGATATTATTATGAGTCAAGCATCAGCAGCCATTCCAATTATACACAAATGTTTAAGGTAACACCCTCAAACATGTTTAAGTGTTAAAATTACTTCGTCCGCCTTTTCAAAGTGATGTTTAAAACGAAATTGTTGAATTTTCTAATAATAATTATATTATAAACAGGAAAATTATTTTTATATTGGTATGTAAAGTAATTTGTTTTCTATATAAAGGTGGACAGGAAATTGTTAATCGACGGTACACTACAATATAATTCCACATTCAAAGAAAAAATATGTATATATGCACTTTTCTGCATTTGACGCCCATTTCGAGTGACAGTGTAAAAAAGTACCATCATATTTGGGTCCATAGGACCATAGCTTCAGAATTGGTCAATGCAGAAGTATGATTCATATATCATTAGATTAAATGCCCTTTAAAACAAGCTATAATATAATTCTGATCCTAAAGTCCAAGTTCTTTGGAAACTATAAGCCTGCAAAGTTGAAATTCGCTAGAAAATTTGCCAATTTGGCCAAAAAAAACTCGACCCTAAAGATTTTTCCGGGGTACCGAACTACCGAACTATTTGATTTTTGCTGTAAAATCCGACAATGGTAAAAGAAAATTTACATATTGTAATATTAATATTATTTTACTATGCCCCTGTACATATTTATTACATGAATGAAATTATTAAATTTTAAAAAGATTTAAATTGAATATTAAAATTTTAAGGCCTGTACGGAAGTCGAGTGAAATGAAATTTTCATACAAATTTTACATCGTGAAATCAGAAATGAAAATTTACGCTTATGATTTCGCTCAGGTCGTACGCAGGTCGCGTGAAAAAGTTGTGAAAAAAAATGATTTATTTTTTTTTACAACAGATGGAGCACAAAAAGTCTACAATTATTTTTCATAGCGAAATAATGTTCTGAACATTATTTCACGATGAAATTGTGACATTTACATTTTTTTTTTTCAATAATTTAAATTTGATTTTTAAATTTGCTCAAATTTGATTTTTAAGTCAAATTTAAATTTAAAAAAAATTATAAACATAAACAAACATTTGAATTATCAAAATATTATCAAAATATTTGAATTATCAAAATGTCAAATTAACCTGTTTATTTTTCACAACTTTTTCACGACCATTTCACCGGAGACTTTGGAGAGCTTTGGAGATCGCGTTAAAATTTCATTTCACTCGACTTCCGTACAGGCCTTTAGCTAAATTAAATACTGACGTGACATCTCTTAAAAACATATCTAAGTATATTTTTAGAACTCATATAGCAAATACATTATTTTAAAATAATTTATTGTTTTAGCGCCATCTGTTAGAAATGTAGTACAAACTGTATATGAAAATAATTATAGTAAATACATAAACCATTTCGTAACATATTTTTGTTATACACAGCCAATATTTAATATTTTCTGAACTTTTGGATAGAATAGAAATGAAAATGAGAGAGAGCATTATTTTAAATTCAGTTTTATCACCGGAACCGGAAAGAAAAAGAAGTAATTCTGTTAATTCAATTTTCCCGATCTCGTCTCGAGTTAATTGTACTTATTGGATTTTATCTCATGTATATTTTTATAAACATAATCTGGATGATTTTTCTATGGCACAAATATTCTTAATTCAGGTCAGTAAAGTTTCAAAATCAAGGGATCGAGTGAATAAAGAAACTAGAACCAATTAGCATTTACTAGAACTAGAAGTAAAACTTTGATCTAAAAGTATTTGCGTAAAACAATTTGAATAAAAAAATTCTTATATTTAAGTGAATACTTCAGACCATTCTAATTACTACTTTTTATTTGTTTGACTGTTAACGGATAGATTTGAACCAGGTTTTAATACTATAGTTTAAATATATATGTAGCATTTTCCTTTCTACCTTGCTTTATATTGTAAACTTTTCGTTTTCCCAAAGTTATAAATGCTGTCATTTTATTTTAAAACAAGTCTTAAATGGTAGTAAAAGCATTTACTAATTTTTATTCATTCGGCTCATTATCTAAATATAATTAGTTTAAGGAGGAAATGTTTTTATATACAAAATTCTGTTGATTTTAATTGGTATGACGTATGAGATTACGGGTACCATCAACATATTTTATATGTAAATATAAAATAAAAACTGCTGTTTCATACATAAAATAATGAAATCAAATTTTAATTAAAATCTTTTTAATATAAATAATATTTCGTTTAAAAAATTGTAATAAATAAATATAATAAAAACAAATTTTAAATGTTTGTAATTAAAAAGGTTTCTTCACTATATAAAGAAAATTTTGGTTCCGTAATCCATAAATCCATTTTTATAAAATTAATGTATAGGTAGCCAAATTTCACGAAACCTCCATCATTGACTATAAGTTATAATCAAATATTACTTCTTACATTAAATAAAAACCAAATTCCATTTAAAAATTCTGATAATAAATTTGAAACAGAAGTACATATAATAATTTCGTCGCCGGAATATTTGCTTGTACCATGTGTACTTTTCATAGTTTGAGGTATATTTAAAAGTTTAAAGTTAAAATTTTTTTTTAAGAAAATAAAAATACTTCTAATATTTTGCAAAATTTATCAGAAATTTTCAAAACATTTTTTTACCTTTCTACAACTTTTAATTTAGTTATTAGATGCCACGAATGAACATAGTACACTACAAAATAAGAAATATTTAAAAAAAATTATAATACTCTAGTTCTAGAAAGTCCAATTACAAATATCAAAACTTGACAAATCTAATATTATAATATGAAAATTTGTTGTATTGCGAGTTCTTTTTGTTACGCTTAGAGATTGCGTTTTTGTAAATTAAGTTTTGAAATTTATAAAGCACAAGTTTCATCTTACAGTATGACAAGAGTCAAAAACAATAATAACAAATTTTTCTATGAATTCGCATATTACCCAAATAATATTAATTAAATTGACGGTTTTTTAGATTAATGCACGCAATCATAAATTATATTTAAACTAAAAATATAGAAAAATGGTCATGATGCAAGCCACTATTCAGCCGACGATATATCTCTGGTATATAGTATTCGATAATATAGGGTGTATGAAAATTATTGAGTTCATATTTATGTTATATAAAAATATATAAACCTTAACCGAAAAATTATTGATTTCTGGGTTAAATGTGACAGTGAAAGTGCTGACGATATTTTTTAATTATTCTAGCTAGACTGTTTCTGGTGGTTATTTTATCTTTGATGTTTTGTTTCTACCTGTTATGAATAGTTAATTCCTTATTGATATAAGTAAAACTTTCACTCCAGATAACCACGAAGTAAATGAACCACGAAATATTAATTTAAAATACCAATCAGTTTACCCTATGTGAATGATATCGTTTTGAATAAATTTCTTTATGGTTTTATATTTTACATATTATCAGTTTCTCAAAAGGTGAAAATTTTAGTCACAATAATTCAGCTGAAAATAAATTTCGTCAGAAATTAATAAAATTGAAATAAAAATCATATGGAACACCCTGTATACGGATTACATATACAATATTTTGTTCCGCATTATTTGTAACATATACAATATTGGTGTAAAGCTGTAATTGAATGTTATAACTAACTAAATATAAAAAATATTTTAAAAATATAATCAGTCGAATTTATAAAATCAATCTTACAAGTAAATCTCATAAAATGAAATTTTTTAATATATTAATTACAATTTTTTTATTCACTTTAGAATCAAAAGCTAATGATAAAAGTTTGTATTTTTTTTTCGCTAATAAATAATTTATTAATTTAATTTTTTTAATTAAATTTAATGAATTTCATTTTTTTTATTTATAGCAATTATTTTTTGTTATTTTAAACCAGAGATTTATAATAATGGAAATTCAATTCCATTAATTGAAATTCCTCCAAATTATTGTACACATCTAGGATATATAGGTTTTGTTGTATATCGTAATGGATCAGTTAATTTTCAGGCATTAGCTAAGAAATATGTAGATGAATCTAGAGAAAGTAATAATGGTAAGTATATTAATAATTCGATATATAATAAAAATTATAAATATTTTAAAATAATTTCATATAATTAATATATTTTTTTATAGTGGTGGAATTACAAGAATTAAATACTTTAAAAAATAATAATCCAAATTTAAAATTGATGATTTGTATTATTATATTAAAATCACAAGTTAAAATATTTTCAAATATTATTGAAAGTTATGAGAAAATTCAGTATTTTATTAAAACAGCAACTGAAATTATTGAAAAACATCAATTTGAAGGATTAGATTTATATTGGGATTATCCATTGAATAGGTTTCTAGCCGATGCACAATTGGATAAACATAATTTTATAATTTTTCTTCAAATGATTAAAATAGTGTAAATATTAAAAACAAATTTTTATTTATTTATACTTTATTTTTTTTTTATATAAAATGGAAAATTTGAATAATAAATTTGAATTATTTCTTGATTAAAAAGTCAAAACAACTTAAGTCTACAAATGATAGTTTTTCGGAAATGCATTTTTAATGTTGAAATAAATTTGCGGAGCAAAAAAAAAAAAAAAAACTCATTAATTTAGTGTAAAGTTATTGAAAATGGTCTTTACCTCTTTACTCAAAAAAGTAAAGGTCTGGTATTTAAAGTTAATATACAATTTCGTCGATTCTTCTTATCGTAATTTAAATTTGATTAAGATTTTTAAGACTTAAAGTGTTTTGATAAATTTTAATATAAACATGTAATGAAATTAAGGCTCTTAAGCTATTTTTTCTTAAACATAAAGTTATTAGTTATAAAACATTCCAATAATAGCTAAATATTTTAGACTTGAAACTACTTTAAACTTATATTATGCGATATCGAAAAATGTACACATAATCTAATTACATAATTTTGTAATATAAGATTTTGTTTCAAATTAAACTAAAAAGTTGTAAAAAGGGCGAACAACCTAACTGACTTTATAATATTTAAGTTTTGCTTATAGTTACTGTAAAACAGATAATACGGAAAAATAATCTTTGTCATTATGAAGAATGACGAAAGAGGGATTCAATGACAATGTACATCTAAATTTACGCTTAATTCGACTTAAGTTGTTTTTGATTTTTAATCGAGATTTATTTATTGTATAGTGAATTGTGTAAATTTACATGGAATTTTACCTCACATAAACAAAATTATATTTAAATATATTTGAATTTATATTATAATTTAATTCTATATATAGTTTCGTTACCAAAAATTATGTCTTAAGTGTTGTATTTGATCCGCTAACATCAAAGACTAATCCAATTATTGATTTACCAATTATCCATAAATATTTAGATTTCATAAATTTAAAAACATATGATTTTTATGGTACTTGGAATGGTAAAACATGTTTTCATTCACCATTAGAAGGTACTAAGAATCCAGAATTAAATGTCATGGCTGTTATCAATAATTTGCTAGCTAATGGTAAATAGTTTTTTATTGTATGTTTTTCATTTTTTTTTATATATATATATTTTAAAGGTGTACCACCGTCTAAATTAGTTATGGGCATTTCATTATATGGTCGTGTTTTTCAATTAAAAGATATAAAAAAGAATGGTGTCGGTGCACCAATCGTCAACACTACTTGTGATACATATTGTAGTATTGAAGAAAAAAAAGTTCCTATAACAATGGCGTATTCGAAAATATGTGGTAGAGTAAAAAATGAATATTATATAGAACAATTTAATATAATAATGAAATCAACATATACATATCATAATAATGAATGGATTAGTTATGAAAATGAAAGAAGCATAAATCATAAACTTAATTTTTTAAAAACTAATAATTTACGTGGTGCTATGATTTGGACATTAAATGCTGATGGTTATACAACTAGATGTGGAAATATATTACCATTAACAAATTTCATTCAAGAAACCTTAAATAAAACAAATTTTTATTCTAAAGTTGATATGCATATGGATGAAATTGAATCATTTGGTCGATATAATGTAATTAAAGAAGGTGATAATTTTACATGTACAAGTCCTGGTCTATTTCCAAAAATTTATGATTGTAATAAGTATAATTTTTGTGCTGAAACAAATGATATTATACCAATTGTAATGACTTGTCCAAAGGGTTTATTATTTGATAAAAAAATTAGTAAATGTAATTTAGCAGCTTTAACTAATTGTACGAAAATTGTACGAACACGTCCAATAATTATGAAAATGTCATTATGGGATCAGGGTCAACGTAAATCAGCTGAGAGAATGCCATTAGGACCGAAATTTAGTTCGTTAGAAACAATGCCAATTGGAAAAAGTCAAGTGCAGTTACATAAACTATTGGAGCTAAAAAATATCACAGGAAAATAAAATATATTAAAAAAACGATACAAAACTAGATCAAATTGAAAACTTAGCATACTCTAGCTGTAATTGTCTGTCAATTAATATATTAAAAAAAAAAAATGTTTTAAATTATATAATAAAAAATTTAAAATTATGTAATTACAGAATTTTCATGTCATACATAAAATTAAGAATAGCGTCAAAAAATTTCAAATAAACTTTGAATTTCATAATATTTTTCATTTGATATTATCATTAGGAAAAAGTGTCTATCAGTTCAATAAGTTTACTATAATCGGGTAAATATTTTCAGTCAAACTGTATTCTGATCGATATCTTTCGAAATTAACCTAGAAATAACTCACTTTCATATGGTGGAATTAGTTCCCAATTACAAATTAATGTCAATTTAGTTTTTGACAAAAATTTAGAATGCAATTTGGATTTAGCAGGGTTAGTACGATGTTTACACAAAACCAAATAAATAAATTACAAATCCGGTTGTTTATTGGTCATCATTTGGCGGGGGAATAACTCTACATAAACAGAGAAACTAAATTTACTTTAATTGGTAATTGGGAACTAATTCCACCATATCAATGAGAATGATTTCTTATTTATGGTTGGAAAATTACTACAAAGTACAAAGAGTTATTTTTTGGAAAGAAAAAGAACCAAGACTTTGCGTTACTTTTTTTTTGTTAAATTGTCATTCTCTAATAATTAACATTAAGTTAGGAGTTAGGAGAAGCAAAGTTAACCAGACTTTGGATAAACATGAACAATAATTATCAATATCATTATGTAATTAAATCATTTTCAGGTTGATTATTTTGAGACATGTTGTACTACATCTCAAATAGTCAATATAGAAATTCCAGCATTTTAACTTTTATCAAATATAATACTTTTTTCAAACGAACTTTTAACTTATAGAATTTTGATGTATGAATTATCTGGAAGTTTATCTATAATTTTTTTGACTTAAAAATGAAAACCATAATTCCAGGTGATCTTTTAGTCTACTAGCGTCCTATGTTTTTTAAATAATAATCATTTTATTAATAAATTAAATTGTTTTTTTTTTTTTTATATGTTAATTGAAAATTGAATTTTTTCTTAAGTTATGTCAACTGTCATTTTTATCATTTATTTAGATTCAATTGATTTAGGTTATGTTAATTGATTTTTTAGTTTCAATGCAAATTGATTTCATATCTTAATTCCACTTGATTTGATTGCAATTCTTATATTTTTTACTGTGACCGAAATTATGCTAAATTACGTTAACGTTAAATTACGGTCTTAAATGAACGTGAGTTAGAATTAGAATAAAGACCTGCTCAGAAACATACGATTACTAGCTGCTCTAAATTTCATAAATTCGTGAAATTATTTAAATTTCGAAAAATTCATGTAAACTAAACTGTGGTGAAAACAGGAAGAAGCCACTTTAAGTTATGAATTTAAATCGAGGCCTAATGATTATTAATTCGAGGGAATTTTTTAAATTTATTTTCAGTTTACAAAGAAATTCTACATTTTCAAGTAATTTTTTTTTGATAGAACTTGGAAATTAGCTTTTTTTAAGTAACAGCCACCGCGCATTTAGAATTTGACATAAAGATTTATTTGGTATACTGCGGTTTGCTGAATATGAATGGTCTTTGCTGCATTCATTTTACCATTACAATTCGAGATTTTAGCCTTGATACGAACATTTGAATAATTTTTGAAATGCGTGCTTGAGGCAGAAATTTAACGATCATTGTTTTATATTAAAGTAACTTACTTCAATTTTCTCTATATTTATAATTTCATAAAGTTTGTAACCAGATTTATAATCAATAATTCGATATTAAAATATATAAAAGCGCCGATGTGCATTAAATAAATGGACAAACAATTTATGATTCGAGTCCTAATACTAGATCGAAAGTTTCGAAGCAATTCGGTAATTAATATTAAAATATTTAGTAGTATCATAATATTTGTAAAGAATTTGGTATAAAATCAAGTAAAAATATAACGAAAGTTGTAGATAAATTCCATGTAATTAACGAATTATTAATATTTTTAATAGTAAACTAAAATAAAATATAAAAATAAAAAATAATTGAATTAATTTTTGAACAATTTCATATTTTCACCATAAATATTAACATTATATAACAACATTATATATTTTCTATTTTATGGAACATTATTTGAATAACAATTAACTAAACTATGTAAATTACATTTACCATTTATTTTATCAAATAAATATCCAGTTGGACAGGTCATAGTAACTGCTTGTGTATCACCAGTTTCCGTACAAATATGAAATTCTTTACAATTACTTGATTTTGGATATAGCCCAACACCAGGACATTCAAAATGTTTAGAAGATCGTTCTTGATTTGTTATATATTTAGTTTTCGTGGTATTATCCTTTTGTAGTGGTGGTATACGAATTTGATGACTTAATGCATTATCAATAAAATGTAATAATGGAAATTTAGGGCCACATATTTCTGCAACATCATCAGCATCAATTGACCAAATCATAACACCACCTAATTCTTGTTTTTTAACATAATTAATTTTATGATAAATACTCCTACGACTTTCATAACTAATCCATAAATGATCATTATATGCATATGTCGATTTCATATTTCTATTAAATTTCTCAACTAAAACTTCATTTTGTATTAATGCACAAATTTCTAAATATCCAAATATACCAGTTTCTTGAGTATATAAACCAGGTGGACCAGCACTTACTATTGGTGCACCAACATTATTATTCATTTTATGTTTTAATTCAAATGTATGACCATAAAATGAAATACCCATAATTAATTTAGACGGTGGTACACCTTTAAAATATATAACAATAATAATAAAGAATAATTATGTAATATAAATTTTTTTTTAACCATTTTGAATCCAATAATCAACAGCAGCAATAACATTTAACTGGTCATCAATAGTACCTTCTAATGGTGCATGAAATCCAGTTTTACCATTCCAAATACCATAAAAATCATATGTTTTTAAATTTATGAAATCTAAATATTTATGCATTTCTGGTATGTCATAATATATTTTAGCTTTAGCTTCTTGTGCAGCAACTGCAGCACTTAAGGTATAATTATTCGTATCTAAACTGTTAAATATAAATAAATTTTTAAATAGAATAGCTCGAATTACAAAAAAAAATTGATTATAAATTATGATATATTAAGGACGATTTACAGGAATTTTTCATATAATAATTTAACACATTCGCGACTCTATGTCACTAATTTATTATATTAGATTTTTCGCTGAAACTCATGTCACATTGATCACATTTTTACCATTAAGCTACAATTTTACGATAGTTTCGGCTAAGTAATTTTGTTGTACTTTTTAGTTTCTGGTGAATTTTAACTGTGGATGAGCCAAGTAGTTATACAAATATTTAACTATTTTTGGGGTTACTGAGTTATAGAGTAAACTGACATAATAATAAATTATAGACAATAATTAAATTTTAATTATTATGTGTCATTTATATGTGACTTTTAATCCTAGTCACATATGTGACTAAAAATTTGACTCATTTCACATTATATGGGTCATAATAATGACCCAAAAAAATGCGTAAGTGGCGAACGTGTTAAGTTGTACTTTAATTACTTTATGGGACATACTAATGACCAAAAAAATACGTGAGTGGTGAACGTGTTAACTTGTATTTTAATTACTTATTCCCTATACTAGTAATGAATAAACAATTTAACTAGAACATAATTTCTTTATGATTACTTCATGCAAATTCTCCTAAATCAATTAAAATGTCTATGAATCTGACAGGTGATGTAAAATTTCGGAAAGAGAAAAATTAATGCAAAGTAAATTATTATTTTCTGATTATAAATTAATACAGGAACAATAATTGTTTCGAGAATTTCATTTAAATTGACAATTAGTTTGCATTGATTTGTTGTATAGCCTTACGATAAGTTAAAACTAAGCATTACAAATTATGATCTTATATATATAATATATAATTAATTTAAATATAATTACGCTTCTTTAATCATTTGCAGAAAAGTTGTAAAATTATCTTTATCTTGTTCTGTGTTACCAAGTGTCCTATTCGGATAATCCCAATTTATATCTAATCCATCAAATTTAAAATTTTCCAAAATTTCCATTGCTGTTTGAATAAAACGTTCAATTTTATCAAAATTGCGAGTAATTGCTGCGAATTGTTGAGATCGTTGTTTCTGTCCACCAATAACAAGAATTGTTTTTAAATTTGAATTAATTTTTTTTAAAATTTGTAATTTTCCAAGTCCATCTTGAAATTTAAAAGTATATATTACTAAAAAAAATTGTTTTTTATTATTAATATTTTATCAATAATTTACCTAATAATTCTGGTGTATCTGCCCAGCCATCTAAATTTACAGTACCATCATCATCGACATCAACAAATGAATATGCAACATGTGTACAAAGATATGGATCAATATCAACTACTCTGAATTTACCTTGTTGTTGTCTATAAACAGCCCATGATGCATAGTAACAGAATACAACTGTGTCATTAAAAAAAAACATTTCACTATTATTTACAGAAATCGTTAATTTATAAATACAAACTTCTATCGTGAGCATTTGCATCCAAAGTTAATAATATAATTAATAAAATAACACAAATTATTAGTAAAATATATTTCATTTCAAAATTATAAATTCGACTGAATATTGCTTTAAGAAAACTTTCATATTTATAAGTTTCATACTTAATTAATTGTGAATATAATAATTAAAATGTGCTGATTTTTTTTTTGTTGTAAAATCTGTATTAATTAGCTGCATTACACTTACATGAATCGAATTAGTAACAAGAAATTAATTTTTTTAATGGAACGATGAGCGTTTTAATAATGAATCTCCAAAAAAGAATCGTCTTCAAAGACGCGATGTCATTCTTCGAACTGTAGCTTAAAAAAAGATAGTGAATCTCTAATGTAAGCATCGATACTATTATGAACTATGAACTATACGAACATGCGTAATTACTCAAGAGGTATATAATCACAACTGGCCGAAATATTTTATTAAAAAAATTCACTTCAATAGAAGTAGTGGTAAGACAGATAACCGGAACTTGAAGAAACCATAATAATGAAGATAACAAGGAAATGATAAAACAACTTGAAATTTTGAAATAATTTCCGACTTATACGTTAAGGGAACAACAGTTTCTATACTTCTCGAAAAAGAATGGTAAAATGCTATTTCCCCTACTTAGCAAAAATAAGCTTCGCGTAATAACTTGTATTTTTAAAGGCCACTGTCTAATTGAGTTGTCACCTGAATAAAAATGAAAAAATTAGAAAATATTGATTAGAAACCGAAGAGCAATTGAAATATGAGACACTTGGGAAAGATTCCTTGTTCGGTAGCTTGGATATCGGACTAACCATATAAATATCCGAAGAACAACATTAATTTAAAAAAAAATAGATAAATTTTAATTGTAAAAAGACTAATTTGTATGAGAAATGAACCAACTTGATTTGAAAATGCTATATTTTAACTAATGTGTTGACAATTGTTATTTGACAAAAATATTTTTAATTATTTTAAATTTTTCATATCGATATTAACAAATTGATATCAAAATATGGTAAATTTTAAATTTGTTGTACATTATGTTGAATATATCCGCGATGTGCACTAATTGTAATACCGGATAAGATATTTTTATCAGAGATTTTAAACAGAGTTACATTTTTTCAATTAATCAGCATATCGTACAATTTTAATATTATCTATAATTTTGAAAATTGGTATCATTTATTTATAATTTAATACTTAACAGAGATGAGATGTGGTACTTTTAGTGGATGAACGCTAAAATTTCCTATTTAAATTAAGAGTCATAGTTTTATGCTATACGGAATTGTAATATCTCATGTTTGCGTGAATTTTGATACATAGGATGGTATCATGATTGTGCACGTACCTACTTGTGGCTCCATGTTTAATATTACACATTTTCTAGATCTAGAGCAAATGTACTAATATTATCTGATTTGAATAAAACTAGGCACACATAATTCTTATCAAGTTTCTGCTTCTTAGATTTGTAGTCAGTAGTTTCACTGGGTTTTTGCTAAAAACTAAAATTATATTTCATATAATTTGAATGAGATTTCGCACACACAAAATGGTTGTGTGTAGTTGGTACACCTGTAATATGGTACCAGTAGTTTCAGTGAGTTTATAGTAAAACTTATATAAGCAGTTTAGTTTCTAGTATATTTGATTTATTTTCTAGAATCTAGATCATGTAACCTATCGGTAGCTCAATCGTCATTTCCACCGGTGGAGTCCACCGTTCAAATCCGCGGAAAAACTGCGATTATTTAAAGGAAAACTGCCTGTGTATATAGCTACAAGTAATTTTCATCCAAACATGCGGTTTAAACTAATTCGCTGTGAGGTGATAACATCAATGTCACAACAACAACAGAAAGCTGTTATAAGAACATAGAGTTGGTTCTGATAGCTATGGATATTATGAAATTCTTCTTATGATCTTTATTTTAATTCTATATTTCTTTATTTATTTTAATTACTTTGTTTACTCTAACTACTTTATTCTACTAATTAGGTCTACTATTCTAATGAGTGGTGGTGGTAATTTCTACTTTATTAAAATTCTTTACTTTTTCTTATTTTCAAACCATTTCTTATTTCTGGTCAGGGGTACCTAATTGTTTAGTTTAAGTTAGAAATAGAATAACTAAAACCAACAATTTTCTTGAATTGGCTGTATTTAAAACTCATCAAAATGAATTTTAAAGGCCTTACATTGAAATTATATGGTTTATATTTAAAATTCATTGACCTCACGATTTATTACAACTTAGATATTAACACTATTTTAATCTCGTAATCAATTCTTAGATTTAGTATGTTAAATAATATTCTGAATTACGTCACCTGATTCATTATTTACCATTATGTGACTTTTCACACTTTTCGAGATAATGGTTGATATTAGAAGGTATTCTTTTATTTGCCGTCATCAGATTTTTCGTATTCTTGTTCATTCCTCAGATATTGAAGACTCACTATAATATGAAATTTAATTTAGCTGAAACTTTGTCATATATGTTTCAAAAAACTAAAGATATGACAAATTTCACATATTAAAGCCAAAATTAATCATTTACTCCATATTTGTAAAAGATAATTTAAAAGAATTTTCCTAAATATTAAACGAGATATTCAAAATTATAAGGTGAACTACATTTTCAACTTATCTTCTGCAGTAATATGGAAGTTTTTAAAATATTTATGATCGGGAAAATTTCTACGAAATTAGATATAAAACTTCTGGTTTGTATGTAGTTAACTAAAAGTGTGAAAATATTAAAAAGAAATGTTTCGTAAAAAAATAGTTACAGATAATCTTACAATTAACACATAATACATAATTAAGGTCGCAGTGCTCTTTCGTGTTCCCCTTCACAAAAGCAAAAATCTTACAATTATCAAGTCAAAAACATTTCCAGAACTTAAAATAAATGCTGAAGTTTTCAATGATTTCAAAGATACTCGTTGTCTGTAAATTTTGACTCTTACAAAATCCGAAACCTCTGTCTTATAATATAATATATCGAACACTTCTTGAAAAACTCAATAAAAAAATATTATTCACCAGCATGTGCACGTAATATTGATACTGAATCATCTAATTATAGTTCATTAAATGCTACAATGTGTTTTTACCCATTCGACAAATGTTAATAATAGTTGTTCCAGTAATTCACATAAGAAGTCTTTACAGCCATTTAAGTACAACAGAAAAAAAAACCTTTACAGCCATTACAGCTAGATTAACCATAATGTTTACCAGTTGGTAGGTATATCACGACAAATTGCACATGATTTTAATTGTTGATTATTATTATTACTATTTAATGCTACATATAATTAAGGACATTTTGTAATTAGTATAATCAATGTAATGGTCCAAATTTAAAAGTAATTTATAATAACGATATTGCTAATAAAACTCAATTAAATCTGGAAATTTTAAGAAATCTGTTCGTTCCAGCTAAAATGTATGACAATTCATAGTGAAAACCTAATTTAAAGGTTCAACAATTTCATCAACATTATTAATATTTTCAAGTACTTAGCTATATATTCATACTAACTAAATGAAAAAATATTTATTTTATTTTCGATCAATTTTCGTCAATATTTATTACAATAATATAATAAAATAGTAATATAATATTTTCTCTTATACTATAAAGCCCCACGATCATCATCACAATTAGCAGCAGCTGGCCAATTACATTTACCAATTTTTTTATCAAATAACAAACCAGTTGGACATGACATTACAATTGTTTGGGTATCACCAGCTTCAGTACAAACATGAAAATCTTTACAATAACTTTGTTTTGCAAATAAACCAGTACCAGGACATATAAAAATTTCATCTGTAAATTTAATAATTTGTTGTTGTTTAATTGTTTTCAATTGATATTTTCGACTCATTTCCGATGTAATCATATTATTATTTAAACCTAAATGTATAGATTTAAGTAATGGAAAACGTTCATCACATATTTCTATACAATCATCACCATCAATTGACCAAATCATAACACCAGCTAAATTTTTCCATTTAACATAATTAATTTTATGATAAATACTTTTTTGATTTTCATAACTAATCCAAAATTGTTCATTATATGCATACGTTGATTTCATACGTTCATTAAATTTTTCCATTAATATATTATTTCTTAACATTAAACATATATCGGGATATGCAAATATACCAAAATTATCAATATATAAATTTGGTGAACCCATATCTAATATTTCAGCATCAACACCATTATCAGTTTTATTTTTTAATTCAAAAGTTTGACCATAAAATGAAATACCCAAAACCAATTTATATGATGGTACACCTATTAAAATTATTTTATAAAATTATGAAGTTTTAATTTGATTGTGACTGCATATACATACCTTTTTTTAGCCAATATTCGACAGCAGCTATAACATTTAATTGTGGATCAACAGTACCTTCTAATGGTGAATGAAATCCAGTTTTACCATTCCAAATACCATAAAAATCATATGTTTTTAAATTTATGAAATCTAAATATTTATGCATTTCTGGTATATCATAATAGATTTTAGCTTTAGCTTCTTGTGCCGCAACTGCAGCACTTAAGGTATAATTTTTTTTATTCAGACTGAAAAAAAAAATAAACAAATTAGCAATAAAAGTGATTCATTTAATTCGAGATGTAAATGTTTTTAATTTTGGTTTGAAAAATTATAATATCTTTTTAATCAGCTTTAGGGTCATTTAAGCTTGAGGAGGTCTCAAGTTGTTAAACTAAATTATTATTCATATCATCTCGAATTTTGTATTTCATATTTTGACAGGTTTTCTAAGGCCACGTACAGAGTGCTGATATGAGAAGTGTTGACACTGTGCTGACTCATTTAAATAAATGTACTCAGATTGGTAGTATATAAAAAGTATCAGCATCGCTCATAGAATCACTCTGTACGTGCAATAAGAATCAAAATTTACGAAATTCAAGTAATCTGCCAAAAATTTCTTTTTAGAATACAAAATTTCGACAAACTTATAGCCCGAGCAGAATCAACGCAGCCTACATAAGAAATGCCAAAAAAAGTTAAAATGTATGAAAAGTTAAAATGTATGAAACCGATTATAACAAACACAGCCTACGCTGCCTCGTCGCAGAAACGAGAAAAAAGTTAAACAACTTTTAACTTTTTCAGTAAGTACGCTGGTAAATGTCACATTAATATCAGGTCGAAAAATATTGTTAGTGTAAATTGGTAGGTAGAAAAAATTTTTCTCAGCAAAACTACTTTTGATTGTGTTCGGTAAATATTTTTTCTTACGTTGGCTGCGTACGTAGGCTGCGTACTTATGTATTTTGCGTTGATTCTGCTCGGGCTATTGGAATGCCTACACAATTTAATTAAAAAAAAAAAATATAAATATAATTACACTATTTTAATCATTTGTAGAAATGTATTAAAATTATTTTTATCTTCTGGTATACCACCATGTATTGGATCACTAGGATATTCCCAATTTATATCTAATCCATCAAATTCATATGTATCCATAATTAATACAATTGTATTTATAAAACGTTGAATTTTATTATAACTTTGTGTAATATCTGAAAAATTAATAGTTTCTTGTTCACGTCCATTAATTGCAAGTATAATTTTCAAATTTTTATGATTTTTTTTCATAGCTATCAAATGTTCCAGATTATCTAAATATTGTTGTATGTATATGGAAAAATATAATGAAAATAAATAAAATTTAAAATTAAAATTAATTATAATATTAAAGGTGAATTCATTGTTTCGTCCGACTTACGACGAACTCATGTCAGCGCATATTTTTTATATGAAAATTTGAATTTCTCTTATTTTTTAGTTTTTATTTTCGAATTTTTTTTGTCTCTCTGAAAAAGTTGGTTCAATTTCTACTTTACTGCGGTGCATTTTTGAAAATAAACTTCAATCGAATAAAAAACAAACGTCAAAAAAACAAAAATATATATAATTTTTTTGCTTTTCATGTCATATCTAAAGAAAAAATATTTCAAAATTATTATTTATATATGTTACAGTTAAAGTGTACACAGCAGTCAATGTGTACACTGAATTATATTCAAACCTTTCCCATATAAAATTTCATAAAATTTCCACCTTTTCCAATATATTAAATATTCAAACCATTTACTAGTTAATGCATGAATTGACTGCTGTGTACACTTTAACTGTAACATATACACTATGATTATTTTTTTGATAGCTTATCATAAAATGAGTCGCACTTTTAAGACGAAACGATGAACTGTGTTGAGAGAAATCAGTTCGACTTAAATCAGTTCGACTTAAATGCGACGAAACAATGAATTCACCTTAAATTGAAATAATTAATATTATTAAATAATTATGTTTACAAAAACTTTCTGAAATATATTTTGTATCTGTATTGAAAATTAATACAGAACCATCATCGCTTACACCAACAAATGAATATCCAATATGTGTACAAAGATTCGGATCTATATCTGATATTTCAAATTTATCTTTTATTTGTTTATAAAATGTTGACGATGCATAATAACAGAAAACAACTTTAATTAAAACAGAAAAATATAAAAAATTTAAATATTTTTAATTATTTTTTTTTAAAAAAATTTCATATACAAACTTTTATTGTGAGCTGTTGATTCTAAGCTAAATAATATGATTCCAATTAAAATATTTATTATAATTAGAATAAAATGCATTTTTGATATTATCTGCAGACGGTTACACTATAATTTTAAATGTAAATTTCAAGTTTGACTAATTATATCTTTAAATTATATTTCATATTTATAGTAATTTATTGAATTTTTACTCAATATAACAATCTGAAAATATGTTTTATTAATTATTATATCTATAAGATAAATTAATGAAAAAAAAAATGTTAAATAAACCTTTGTTTGCAAAAATAATGAAAATATTAAAAGTAAAATTGTAACTGCAAAGTAATTCGACAGCAAGTAAAATAATGATTTAAATTTAATGCAATTAACTTTAAAACGTTTACTCAGGTACGCAATAATTCGTATTTGGTCTACATAAAGTACGTAATTCCGGAAACATGAATTGTAACTTTTAATAAAAAACATACTTATATTTTTTAACAAATAAACAATTATTATCAATATCAATCATTCTGAATTTATCAATATATAAATCTGCAAAATTTTTAAAAACATATCAAAGAGCATATTAATTTTGTAAATTGGACAGTGACAAATTGTCCAATATAATTTTTTTAATCAATAATTTATAATCAAAAATTTATAATCAATTGAGGAAAAATGATAAAATGATGTTGAAATGTAAACAAATTGAAATATGATAAACAGAAATTTTTAATCTGAAATTTTACAAAATGATATTAAATTATTTATATTAACATTCTGACTGGTAGCATGGAAATGGTAAAAGTGAAATAATAAAATATTTTTTATAATTGTCAAATTGAGTTAAATATGACCAGAACAATTGAATATTCCAAATCTTTCAATATAATCTGCATTAGTTTTATCTTATGTAATCAAACTAATGAATGTAAATTTACAATATAATGCATCGGCTTCCAATTACGTCGTCACTTCAAGGTCTTGATCATAAGGAAATTGATTGTAATGTGAATCAACTAAAAATAATCAAAGTTTAGAGATTACGACGTTAAAGCTGCCAATATTTTCTATAAATACGGAAGTATTTTGCAGGAAGTTTAAAATAACTTTCATTTAGAACAAATTTTAAAATAGTTCTGTGGTAACATGTAAGAGTAGCTTAAGTCGAAAATATCAAAATGTTCAGGAGTGAATTTACAAATTATGGAAAAATGATTCTGAAAAATGTATTAATGCAATATCAACCAAATTTTTGGAATATATGTGAAATGTGGATGAAAATATGGTGAACTTATTAAATTCATTCCAATAACCAAGGATAGAAGTTTTTAAAACGCTTAAAAAGTACCTAAAAAGCCATAAAATATTTTAGAGAAATATTTTTAACTTGTTTTTATAGTCATTTAAGGTATTTTACAAAAATTTAAAGTTGATTTTGTATTAAAAATATAATGTAGTAAAGTGGCTTATGTGTTGATTGACTTCAAGAAATAATATATTATGTTGAATTAAGTTATTTTTCTAAAGCATAACCATTAACTTTCTTTGAATTTTTAACTACCATTAATTTTGGACTAAAGCTAGTTTTAAACACAAGCAAAACCCTAGAATTTACCTAGATATAAGCTGTCAATAATTTCTAATTAAAAATTACTTAACCTAAAATCTTTAAATGTTTTTAATAATAACTACCAAAATAAAGCGATTATTAATAAAAGCTCAAAAAATTAAATAGCTGAAAAAATAGATTAGAAAGAGAAGAATAATAATATGTAAAAACATTTTTTTTTTTACTTAAGTCGAGTTAAAGGACTCTTACATATTACCATACAGAGTTTATTTAATGACATATTATGTAAATTTCATTAATCATTAATTTTATTTGGAAATTGTTACCGAATTTTGATTTATTGCTCACCTGGTCTGAGGCTTATATTAGAGATTGACTGTCTCAGATAAAGTTTGAAGATTCATATACCGAAATTTCAAGTTTACATTGGATAATTAATTGTAAATAACAAATTTATTAGCTGTCTTCTCTGACTTTAACTAAATTGGTTATGAAAGCAAACTTAAATTGTTCTCTGAATGCTGTGACCTTTTATAATCTTCAAAACATAAATTAACTACAAAAATAATCTGAAATAATTCTAATAAAATTAAATATAATAAATAATTAATAATGATTTCCACGAATATAATTAATTACTAATTAAATCTAATATTTAATAATCTAAAAACCGAAAAAATATTTAAGACTTTCATATTTTTTTTCAATTTTCTGACTTTTTATAAACATAAATTTCGGAATTAAATTTTTTCCATGTGAATCTTAAGTATAATCAAATCTATATACGTAAAGTAATTGAAAACGTATATTTAATTATATATAAATATACAGATAAAAATCATTGTCATTTTATAGCTAATTAAATTGTTTTAATCCTTTTTATGTCCTTTTCCGTATATATTAAAGATATTTATCAAAATTTTACTCGCGTACGCGACATACAGAGTACAAGGACCTTTTTTTTATATATAAAAACAAGTAAATTTTGTTATCCAGGATATATAGAAATATTATTTTAGTATATATATTATAAAATGATGTATTATTTTAGGGTATATAAAAATGTTTTAGTGTATTATGAGCAATTAATTATTATTCTCTGCAATACTTCCTGGCTGTATTATCTTATATAAAATCGTGACAAATGTTTGAACTAATTTTTTTTTTTTTTGAATATATTCTTATAATCTATATTTGAAGAGGAACGTATAATTATACAAAGGATTAAGATGAATTAGTGTATTAAGGATAACTTAAATAGGTAAATAATTTTTTGTTTTTGTTAAATTATAAACTAAATTGAATAAATTATAATTATAACTAAGGATATTAATTAATATTTTAGTATATTGGAAATACATTATTAATACAATTTATGAAATCAACTGACTTTTATTATGTTGATTTGATTATCTAATCCTTGTCAATCTGAGATACAAGCTTTATCGTCTCGTTATTAAAAAAAATGGGGCCCTGAGGAAGAGACTGATTATTTGTTTGGATAAATGTAAGGAAACATAAAGGAGAGTTATTGTTCATATGTGTTAAAAGGAAACATAATATTAAAAAAATAAAGTTTATGCTTAATTTTGATTTCAGCCCCCATGTTGAAATAAGTTTACTATCTGCAATTGATTAAGCTTTGATTCTTTCTTCACCATAAAACCAATATTAATAGAAGCAGAACAAATAGTTACCGATTTCAGTCGGTTAATTTACATACTATTTTGTTAGAAACTGTCAAAATTCACTTTTCTTGACATATTTCTGTTTGCTTTAATTTCGATTCAAATCGATTTTCAATAATTTTTGAGTTACGTCAAATTTGAACTTTACTGAACGAATCGGTACTGAACTGATCGATGCTATGTGAACTTTACTGAACGAATCGGTACTGAACTGATCAATAATATGTGGTTCTGAAAAAAATCTACTACTTCCGTCCGAAAAGTCAAGCTGTCAATTACATTACACATTTCACTATATTAATTAATTTAAACATTTACAAATTCTATAATACAAAAAATTTTAAATTTGAGATATAAAAATGGCTTCAACATTATTATCTGGTCGAAATTCATTTTTTTTTATTCTTATATCCTTTAACTTTTGTTATATATGTTTATTTATTTCCTTACGGATTGTGACGCAATAAATTGCACAGGAGAAATTATTCCCCCTCCTAATTGCCGATCATTGTTCTTCACCCTCTTCGAGATTAATACGAAGAGAAAGAAGCTAACGATTGTGATATATTGGTTAAACTTAATGAGTTGAATCCTGTATTTCACGGGGAGCAGTCGTTAGTTATTTTGGTGGTGATAATTAAGTATTTAAATTTTAAAATAAGTTAACATTTTCAGAAGTGGGATTCTTATCTTAGGCCGTGGAAAATTTAAATTTAAAAAATATTATAGTGAAATAAATGAAGAATTAAATTCAGTGTGTTATTAAAAAAAATTAAATTAAAATATATATCTTTAAAATTATAGTTAAATTAAAATACAATATATTCGAGTTCTAATATAAAATATACATTTACAAAAATAATATACAATTGAAAGTGTAATAATATACAATTGAAAAAAAATAATAATAACAATAATATATATATGAATGTAGATATCATAGCTAATATATATTTTGTTATAGATATAAATAATGTACAGAATTAGATAGTTTTGTAATTCATGTTTGCACTTGTCTGTGATCATAAAACTTTAAATTATTTTCAAATGTGTGTATGCGTAATATATTCTTTGTTATGTTCTTTGTCCTTTATAGTTGTTATATGTGTTTTTGCTAGTGCGTGTATTACTTTGTGCATGAAGGGGAAATTGTGAAATTTAAATAATTGTTTCCTTTGTGATATTCTTTGTTAAGCGTGTTTTTTTTTTTAAGGAAGAAAGAACTAATTTGATTGTTTAATGTTTATGTAATATATATATACAATTAATAGAGAAAATAGTATTTTTAATAAAAGAAAAATAATTATAAAGGAGATAATTTGCGCGATTTGTTATTTTTTTATATATATGTTGAGAAACAGGTAGAATTAAGTGAATGTGAATTTTTAATATTAAAGGACAAAGAAAAAAATCTTTTATTTTATTTGTATGTGTTATCATTAGTTTTGATTTAATTTGTAACAATTGGACAAAGAAAAGAAATATGGTTTATGTGATGTGAATGCATGCAAATTTTCAATTATTTTTGAATCCGTAATTATTAAAACAAAGAAAAGCGAATTAAGATTGGTAAGTCCGTTACGACTTAAAATTGGTGAGTCAATTATAAACTATAATTTAATTAATTATATTGACATAAAAATATATAGTACATATACATAAATCAAAAATATATTATATTCAAAAACAGTACATTTAAAAAAAAAAAAAAACAATAAAATAATAAGTAAAATTTTAAAATTATGGAAACAAAAGGTAAACGTGGTGGTAGTAAGCGGGTTCGTGTAGGAAAAGCTGGTAAAGACAAAACAATAAGACCAAATAACGATACCACAAATATTGATGGTGTTGTTACAAATGTCTCGGTACCACATGATGCAAATGAAATAGCTGAATTACAAATTCAAATTGAGCAATTGCAAGGTGAAATTGAAATTATGCGGAGGCAATCTGAGAGTGTGCATGTCCATAGTGTAGACACGCCAAGTAATCAAAATGAGGATTATGCAATTAGGCCGATGATTGAAGTAGACCGTAACATTCGAATGTCGCTAACTGAAGCAAAAACAATTATTCCTCAATTTGACCCTGGTAAAACTTCGTTAACTGCATATGACTGGGTGTCTACTGTGGAGAATTTGCAAGACATATATAAATGGGATAATTTATCAACTATGTTTTTTGCGGGAAGTCAACTGTGTAATGCTGCTTCTGAGTGGTATGAAACTAATCGCAGGGATATAAAAACATGGTTTGAATTTAAAGAAAAATTTATTTTGGGATTTCCCTCAGTGGAAAACAAGTCTGAATTGCTGACAAAATTAATGCGACGACAACGATTAGTTAATGAACAAATTGAATCATATTTTTATAATGTTGTTGCATTGGGGACTCAACTAAAATTGGCGGAGGATGAAATTATTCGTTATGTTACATCAGGGTTAGGTGACCAAAATTTAATTAATAGACTTGAAGCTGTTAAGCCAAAAAATTTATCAGAGACTCTTCGAGAAATTAAAATAATTGAATCTATGGATAAACATTGCCAGATGAGGAAGCAGTTTCAAAATATATATAAAACTAATTCTTCAGTTTCAAGAAGTATGCCAAGTCAAAATTCAAATTATAGGGTACATCCTTATAATGTCCACTCGGGTAACCAATACAATAATACCAATAGAAGAATCTTCCATCCCAATTATAATAATGTCCAGCAGTTGCGACCTAGAAGTCAAAATTTTCCAAATAAATTTAATAATTCGAATTTTCAAAAAAATAATACAGAAAATCCAAGGTTATGTTTTAGGTGTAATAAACCGGGACATTTTGCTTATGATTGTCCAGTCAAACGGCAGAAGCCTAATGAACCTGGTTCTAACTCAAAAAATGTGCGTGCTGTTTTCGCTAGTACTGCAGACGAAAATGAATGCTACCAAGATATCTTGGTTGATGGGAAAAATTTGAATTGTTTTCTGGATTTGGGTAGCGATTGCACAACTGTTAAATTATCAGTTGCGAAAGATTTTGGTTGGGATTATGGAAGTAGTCCAGTTATTTTAAAAGGATTTGGTGGAGGATCTTATAAAGCTTTAGGACAATTGAAAAAAATGGTACAAATAAATGATGTTAATTTGGAAGTCGATATTATTGTGGTTGAAGATTGGTACCAAGATGTTCCTATTTTGGTGGGTCGTAATTTTTTGAATCATCCTGATGTATTAGTGGTTAAACGTTGGAAATCGTTAAAAGTAGGTAGAGATAGTAGTATAAATAAATTAAATGAAGCAAAATCAAATGAAAACATACTGGCTCGTCAAATGGTGATACAGAAACGAGATTTGAAAATAGAAGATTTAAAATTTGGAAATGAAGTATCTGATTTACAAAAATTATCACTTTTAGATTTATTAAACCAACATAGGAATGCAGTTGCATTAAACATTCAGGAATTAGGAGTGTCCAAAAATTTTGAAATAAAAATTGAATTAAAATCCGATGAAGTCGTGCGTTATAAACCATATAGAATTCCGTATGGACAAATTGAAATTTTAGAATCTATTTTGAAAGATCTGATGGAAAATGACATAATAGAGAAATCAACTTCAGAATATGCTAGTCCAATTTTATTGGTTAAAAAAAAAGATGGTAATTATAGAATGTGTGTTGACTACAGATCACTGAATAAAATAACTAAACATGAAAATTTTCCAACTCCCAACATAGAAGAGCAAATTAATTCTTTTGCTGGAACTGAAATATTTAATACCATTGATTTAATGAGCGGATATTACCAAATTCCAGTTGAAAAAGGTTCTCAACATCTAACAGCCTTTGTTACACCAACTGGCCAATATCAATTCAAGAGGATGCCGTTTGGATTGACAAATGCGCCTGCTGTTTTTATGCGAATGATGGCCAAAATTTCTGATGAAATGAAACCTGATAAATGTCCAATTTATGTAGATGATGCTATGATTCCAGCAATGAATATATCGCAAAGCTTGGAAAGCATCGGAAAATTTTTGAGATTATTGGAAAATGAAGGATTGACGATAAATATAAATAAATGTGAGTTTTTTTTGACAAGGGTTGTATATTTAGGACATGAAATCGATTCATCTGGAGTTAGACCAGGACAGAAAAATGTTTCAGCAATTATGAACTTTAAAACACCAAATTCTGTAACGGAAGTCCGCCGGTTTTTGGGACTTTCTGGATATTTTCGGAAATTTATTCTTGGTTATTCTATAATTGCAAAACCACTTAATGATTTATTGAAGAAAGATGTTATATTTGAATGGGGTGATAACCAAAATAATACTTTTGAAAAATTGAAAAGTCTTTTGTGTAGTGAGCCGATTTTAGTTTTATATGATCCAACATTAAAACATGAGTTACATACCGATGCTTGTACGATCGGATTAGCTGGCATACTTTTTCAAGTTCAAAAAGATGGTAGAAAAAGTGTAGTATCATATTATAGTCGATCTACAACAAAAGCTGAATCTCAATATCACAGTCATGAACTAGAGGCGTTAGCAGTTGTTGCCAGTTTAGAAAGGTTCAAATATTATTTATTGAATAAACAGTTTATTATCGTAACTGACTGTAATTCTTTAAAAATGACATGTCACAAAAAGGATTTGAACAGCCGAATTGCTCGATGGTGGTTAAAAATTCAGGAGTTCACCTTTGATATGGAGTATAGACCAGCCAAATTTATGATGCATGCAGATGCACTTAGCCGGTGTCCAATGGAAGGAAATGATGAAATTAAAAATATTGCTTGTAAACAGATGGCAATAGGAATGGATGAGTTGGATTGGATATCAACATTACAGCGTCAGGACTCAGACATTAAGGACATTGCGGACGTTTTGGAACACAAAAATATAACAAACAAAGTTAATGTAAATAACATAAAGAAAGAGTATGAAATTAAAGCAAATCGTGTATATAAAAAGACTCAGAATGGTTTAAAATTCGTAGTACCAAAAGGACTTCGTTGGAAGGTAATACAGTCGCATCATGACGACATTGGACACTTTGGAGTAGACAATACAATAGAATTAATTCAAAAGACTTACTGGTTTGCCAAAATGCGCACAATTGTCCAGAAATATATAAACAGTTGTTTGGGTTGTCTCTATAATAAGAGAGGTAAAGATGAGACCAGATATCATATCCATCCAATAGAAAAGATTGCAATTCCATTCCACACAATACACATAGACCATGTCGGACCATTCCCGAAGAGCAAAAAACAAAATTGTTATTTAATTGGAATAATTGACGCTTTTACGAAATACGTAATATTAAGAGCAGTTCGTACTACAAATACTATGGCCGTAATTAAAACATTGGATGAAATATCTCAATATTTTGGTATGCCTATGCGGATTATTAGCGATCGTGGATCAGCATTCACTTCTAAACAATTCCAAAATTATTGTCGAGAAAATAACATCCATCATGTATTAACCGCAGTGAGAACACCACGTGCAAATGGCCAGATTGAAAGGGTTTTTGGAACTCTAAATAAATCCATTGCCAGTATGACTAGTGATGAATCCGGTAAAAATTGGGATGAACATCTTGTTGCTATTCAATGGGGGCTTAATAATATTAAACACGATATTACAGGAAACAGTGCACAAAATTTGTTGTTTAATTATAAACCTGCAAATATGTTGCACAATAAATTGAGTTTGGCTCTACACGATGGTGACTCTGAAGATGAAAGTAATGTCAAAGATTTGGAAGAATTTAGGCGAACAATTGAGCATCGAATTGCAGATAAACAAAAGAAGGTCGCGGATAAATTTAACAAGGGCCGAAAAGAGCCAGAAAAATATAAAGAAGGAGATTTAGTTTTAATTCGTGCTGAACATGCAGCAACAGGTCAATCTAGAAAGGTGTTACCTCGATATAAAGGTCCTTATGTGGTTAGCAAAGTCTTTCCGAATGATAGATATGAATTAGTGGACACGGATACCACTCAAGTTACTCAAAAGCCATTTAAATCTATTTTTGCTGCGGATAAAATGAAGCGTTGGTTCCAATTGGAAGATATTGAATTCAATGAATTGAGTTCTGGTGATGAAGAATAATCAAAATTATTATTTTTGTTTTTGAATTTTTATTTTTATTTTTATTTTTATTTTATTTTATAATGGACTCTCTTTTATTTTTCTTTGATATCAAAATGAATTAAAATTATTATTTTGTTTCTATATTGATATTATTAAAATTAGAATTAAAAAAAAAAGAGATGGTTTCATTGATTTAATTATATCCATAAATTTTCTTACCTTATGGGCATGGAAATTGGAAATAATATAAGAAGAATTACAATGTGTTGATGGTATATTTTATGTAGTGAATACATAAAAGGAAAAAAAACCTTTATGAATTTTCCGAATGTTTTAGAGTTTGCAGGATACTTAAAGATTTTAGTTCTACATTATTAATTTTTGGGCATATTGCATTCAAAAAGAATTCCGGTAATAGTTTGTATCTGGAATTTGTTTTTCCAGTTGATATTTGTGAAGTGAATTCTTTGAATGTGATAATGTTAGCAAAATATGTAGCAAATTTTGAGTTAATAACCTGGGCCTAATTCATTTTATAAAATTCATTGAGAAAGGTTGGTGAAATTTGTATGAAAAGAGGAATAAATATATTAATGAATATTGAATGAGTGTGAGAATGAATAGAAGTTCATAAAAGAAAAGTTGATAATTGAAATTATAACTTTTGAGAGATTCAATTGTTGAATATTGTGTTTTAGTCAGAACTTTACCTGAGGGTATATATGACCACTTTCTAGCCAAAACGCTAGCTGGTAAGCCATATTTTTCCACTCATGATAAAGCAAGATTCAGTAATGTTTGTTGCAAATTGAAAGTTGATATGTTTTATAATAATGAAGAAATAATAGTAAGCATGAATTAATACATTTTAATAGATTTTATTACTAATCACATAATTTTGAATGTAGTATAGAAAGCATGATTTTTAAATTTATACTTTTGATAAATGTGCACATTACTTAGAATTTTAAAAAGTAGACATAAATTTGTAGTTGCTTAATTATATTGAATGTTAATTTGCTTTATTTTAAATATGCTTGGTTTTTGTATTATATATTATTTAATGTATTAGATAAGGTTATTGACAACATCGAGACGATGTAATTGTCGAATGGCCGAATGTGACGCAATAAATTGCACAGGAGAAATTATTCCCCCTCCTAATTGCCGATCATTGTTCTTCACCCTCTTCGAGATTAATACGAAGAGAAAGAAGCTAACGATTGTGATATATTGGTTAAACTTAATGAGTTGAATCCTGTATTTCACGGGGAGCAGTCGTTAGTTATTTTGGTGGTGATAATTAAGTATTTAAATTTTAAAATAAGTTAACAGGATATAATAATTTCCTTTTTCCGTACATCAGAGCTGGTAAAATTTATAATTTGTAAGGAAAATAAACACAATTATTTTATAAATCCTTCTTGACGCATTTTAAACAAATAATTTTAAGTTCTTTAAGCAATCACAATTTTTCGAACTGCCAGTCATTTGTAAATATGTCTAGTCTACCTGCATGAGCAGGACGCTTCACATATAGATTTCATTCCTTATTAAATTTAATATTTTGGTTTTAAATATCACAATGTCAAAATATACAAAACAATTTGAACATCTAATAATAAATATGAATCGTAAATTTACGTAAATACGAAGCCTTTACGACAAATAAAGTAAAACGTCTTATAAAAAACATTTTAAAAATTTACATTGCCAATTTCTAGTTTGTTATACGATTTAAAGGAAATTGTTATACGAGTAATTTCAGAGGTATTCGCCATCGATCAATCGTTATCGTTCAACTATATACAAAAATTATGCGTTGAAAAAATAGCGATTAATCATTTCTGATATTAATGGTGAATAGCTGCCTAAATTTTTCGATGATGACATCCGGAATTCTGAACTTCATTTAATAATCAGTCCGTATACGAATAATCAGTTTCATGACTATCCAAAAACGGAGTAAACTTTTGCAGCTAGTCACAGGAGTATTGAATATTTATAATATTATTGATAAATCAACATTAAAATTCTTATTTGAAATATACCTTAAATATTGATAAACGAGAAAAAACATAAATTCGATGTTCCTGGTCCATACTATTCAACGTCAAGCTTTGGCATCTATATTGTAGTTTTGATTGCTCCATACTAAGGCATAACTTTTAGCAAAATTTTGAAACTCACAGGCTTATTGGAGAAAAAGATATTACTATTCTAAACTTATTGCTGAAAAGAGCCTAATATTCTATTTACCTAATAATTTCTAAAGTTTGGAACTGAAATAAAACAATATTTATGCTGTCCTGAAAAGAGGTAATTTTCAATTAGAATAGTATGAACGTGGGGACATTGAATTGTTAAAATATTGAAATAGAATTTATAATTTTCAAAATTGTATTTCATAATTTTAATATTTATGTGAAGAATGTACTTCTATATGTGGCCTTACATTAATGACAAAAGAATATTTTTACTATTTTAAAATTATTCATTGGAAATTCATTTTAATAAATTCAATATCTTATTAGACATTTTACGTTTCTATATTGCATATGCA
Organism: Rhamphomyia laevipes; assembly: GCA_963920725.1. Classification (NCBI taxonomy): domain Eukaryota; kingdom Metazoa; phylum Arthropoda; class Insecta; order Diptera; family Empididae; genus Rhamphomyia; species Rhamphomyia laevipes. The sequence goes on along the minus strand of OY987258.1, from coordinate 50,504,077 downwards.
AACTTTTTGATGATTTCAAATTTGATTAAATATTAAATTAAACAAAACATTCAAGTATTCTGAATACTTCCTCTTTATTACGTATAATTCTAAAATAATATAATATAAAGTACCGCGATGTTCAACAGCATCTCGTAAACAATATTGTCGTATCATAGAATGACAACATGTTAATTGTCTCGTACAGCAGAGTATCATACAATATTGTATGAAACTTAATACATTGTAGTATACTAACTTGCACTGGGCCATTATAGTATCTCTAAATGAAAGGAATATCTCTCAAATCTAAATTCATTTACAGATAATTCAATATTTTTGGATTATATTTCTTAGTATCATCAAATAAATTTGTGAATTGATTGGTAATAAAGTAGAATTTTTATCCAAATAAAAACAAAAACTTTAAAAAATCAAAAAACATTGAATTATTTTTGTTCAAAATTCGTTCAATTCAATAAAAATAGCTAAAAACCACAACAAATTGTAATGAAAATTTTTGATCGCACTTATAAATATTCCCAGAATTTAAAAATTTAATGATTTTCTTTTTACTGATTCGTTATCTCATATATTTTGTAATGTAATTCGAAAAATTCAATTTATATAACAAAATTTATCTATAAGTATAGTCTCAATGAATGCCAGTCAGTGTTCCATATACTCTGGTGTATAATAAAATTCATCAATTAAATTTTACCAGTTGGAACATAAATTTAAAATTCATTCTGTTAATTAATTCATACAATATTTTGATTTAATTTGTAAAATATTTACATTTTGGTGTACATATGTAATACGAAAGTAGTTTTTTTTATATATTTAATTTAAATTCTTTTTATTTTTATATAAATATTCAATTTCATTACAAAACTTTACCCAGAAAAATTAAAATACATTTTTGTATAATGTCAAAAAGTTCGATATTTCATCATAATTTTTATATATGTTTTTAATGTTACAGGTAGAAAATGTATTTTTATTTTGTATGTGATTTGGTGGTTGAAGGGGGTTTTAACAAACCAAACTTCGATAAATTTCATTATTCTAAATCATTTTGATGTTAATCAAGTTTAAATTGTAGTGATGGCACCTCATACAAACCACCCTGGATAACTGACATAATCTCGACATTGAGATATTTTCTAGTAATTCGAACGATTTCGTATATAATTTAAGAAAACTTTTCTAGTTTTTTAATATAATAGACTAAACTCAGTTAGTACGAACGATTCCGCATAGTTTGAAACCTTTTTTTTTTGTAGTTAGTATAGTCGCAAAGGAGATGTTCTACTTATTATCATTTAGCGATAAGTATAAGTATAAGCCCCAAGACGTTAGTATCGATCAAGCGTTATGATGTCAACTGCTCTCATACAATGCATGGTAGTTTGATAGAGATTCCATTTCTTTTATACATAATTCTTGTATCAATTTTTATATAAATGTATTTTCTCTCTGTTAAATCAGATTAAGTGATGGAATTTTAGACTATATGAACCACTGTTGGTATGGTTGCAGCTAATACAAACGCTGATGGCTAGGAATGAAAAGGCTGATGGCTGTTTGGGCTACACAATGTAACTTTTTAAAAGATGGGTCGCTCAGAGTGGTTGTCATCGTACGAAACTGTTCTGGGTGACTCTGAATTCTAGAAAGAGAAAGAAATTATTAAAAATGAACAAAACGAGATCTAGATTATTTAATGGAATTGCTGAAAGCATGCGGTAAGGATAGGATTGATCACTATTTCAACGCACAAAGAATGTAAAAAGAATGAAGAGTAAGTGCAGCATCTACTGGCCCTTGGTCTAACAAAGAAGGTTCAGGAGTTTGTGAAATTTCTTCCTGGACAATTAAGAGGAAACAGGCAGGATGATTCCGGCTAAAGTGATTAAGTTCATTAGAGAAGTAAGAATGTTGAGCTACTATGAGAAAAAAGGTAGAGTAGCCTGGAGAGTACAGCTTGCATTTTGATAAGCTTTTAGTGTGTTGGAGAAAGTATCTCTTTGTCCTTAAAATCAACCAACCAATCAAAAGTTATTGCATTACAAAAGTATTGCATTACTTCATTTAAAATAAGAATTTACTATTTTTAAAATTTATAAACTTTTGTTAGACTGTATCCTCTGGAAAATATTTACTAATCTTTAAAAATTTACCCATTTATCTATAAATAAAGTAGATGTTAAATTGTTGCCATACTTACTGAATAATATTTATCTATTGAAATCTGTCGGCAATTTCGTTTATAATATTAGTGTATATAAGCGATTTTATATATTGACAAATTTTTTTGCAGTACTATCGCATTAAATTTAATTGAATATTCACAAAATACCAAAAGATTTTGGAATTTAACCAAAAAACAAAAAACACAGAATTTTCGGTAAAACAAATTTTTTTTTTTACTATACCTATAGTATTTTACTGAATAAACTTCTTTGCTTGTACTATTACATGTAGTAGCATCAAACTATAACAACTTTTAATAAGTGTTACAAAATAAAGCTTGAATATTTTATAAACGGAAAATGTAAATTTTTAGTAGTTGTTTAACAAAAAACAACGAATGTTTATTGTTATATACATATAAAAAAAAAATACAAATTGTGAAAACGGATGCTTTTCCGGTACAGTGTGTAATTTTGGTTCTGTTAAAGTTTATAGATTGTCCTTGTAATTTTTTTTTTTTTTTTGTTTTAAATTTTAAATTTCAATTATAATTTATTTAAAGTACAATTTTATTTTTGGAAATTTGTATTTACATAGTCATTTAAAATTTAGTTGTTGTATATTAATAATTTATAGAGGTTGAAATGACACTAGATAAAAAGGAAACTGATTGGAATTTTGTCTTAAAATGTAAAGTTTATTATTAACAATCTTTCGGAAATTTCTGAAAATCTGTTAACGACTATGTTTGTCAAATTAGTGAATCTGATATTCATTATATGCTTCTTGGAATTAACTATATCCTGGAAATTACGCTCCAGGAGAAAATCACCAAAGTTTTTTAGATAATGTATTAATCTGGATACACAGTGCCACAATTATCGTCAACGAACATGGGAACTTTTAGTTTTTCTTTGGGGAAATTAATTGCTGAGCCATGATTTGAATTGCTTACGCGGTAATCTAAGATTACATAATGAATTCGTGTAGTACTTACTTGAATACGAATTCAAGCTCAATAAAAAGTCAAACCTACAATAATCAATTAATGCTACTTGTTCTAATAAAAAGGAAGATATATAATCAAACTCAGATAAATGGACACCAGAACCTCAACAGGTCTCATGACAGGACACCGTCCTCTAACTACTACTATCTTAAGAAAATAGGTCTATTTGCAATATCTGCCGCCTCTGACAAGGAAACAACAGAATATATTCTCTACAACTGCGAGGCAGTCGCAAGAAGAAGACAAAATCTTCTGGGGTAACGTTTCCTCACTACCGAAGAACAGGCCAATATGGTCCTCTCAAAAATACTTAGCTTCTTTAAGTCCATAAGATTGGTGTAAGAATAGGGGCTATGAACGCACAATAGATCGTTAAGGTTGCAATGTTCTCTTGAGTTTCCCATTTAGGAGAAGTAGGACACTTTAAACAACATAGAAAATACGTATTTGTGTGTTTCAGTGCTGATTGTTATAATGCAATGAATTATAATGCAATGCTTAGGTATAAAGCTCTGTATTTACACAGTTGTTAACGGCACAGTAACGATGGTATTATGATTTATATATAGTTTTTGCAAACATTGAATTTCGATATTGTTATATTAGAAAGAAAATTAATTATTTTTAATAATTTTATAATTTTTACAATGATTTTTATATTCGTATAGATCCGAAATTTGTTATAATTAAAAAATAATACACAAAAAATTTAACTTTTCATTGATATTTTTATCTATTTTTTATTGCATAACATTATAATTTTTATTTATTTATTTATTTATATAATTATTAATCTTATTATTATAATTATTATTTATTTACATATACAAAACTTTTAGATATAATTTATCTAAATATTACTAATATTTATACTTGTTTTTATACATTCATTTTACATACAATATTTATATACCTAATATTAAATTAGGTAATAAAGTCAATTGGCTTTCTGTAAACTTACTTTTTGTACAATAATTTCGTAAATAAATTTTACAATTTCGATATCATCTAAAATTTTTCAAAATTTTATAGATAATTAATTATTGTAGTTTTATTGGCTGAAAATGATAAAGGATAAATATAGGAAGAATTTAAAATTCGATTTTAATATTATTATTTTAAATTAATTATTTCTATAATTTATAATTTTAATATTTAAGATATTAAAATTGGATAAAAATTAAAATATCAATTAATCTTGTATCGAAATGGTTTATTTTATGAAATTTTACAAATTGGTTGACCCATTACAGTCTGATCAGTTTAAATTTCAGACAAATCATTTGTACATTGATTTTTAAATAATATATTTGACAAAAAAATAATTAACTTTCAGTACGTTAAAATTTAAAAATCAGCCATTTTGAATTTATATAAATAAAATTTTAATTTAAATTACACTTTATATACAAAAGGTTAACCATAATTTGAATATGGTAAACTTATCCAGCTTCCAGCCAATAAACTCATACATTTCAAATCATTTCCATAAGAATATTCCAAAAAAGCTTAAAGAACATTTTAAAACAATTATTTATTTTTTAAATTTTTTATATATTATAATATTTGAGCATAATTTTTATATTGTTTTAATAATTTTAATATTTATATATTTTTAATTTATTTATTAATATAAATTCTTAGCGCATTAGAAATAATTCCTTGTACCATATAGAAATATTTTGACATGTTCAAAATAATCTGTCCATTTTCAAGCCAAAAATAATGAGGATTATTAACACGAGACATTTTATCGTTGTTTTGAATGGTATTGACAGTCACCTGATAGTTATCCCAAGCACATAATGTGTGCAAACTGAGTAACAAATTGAAATTTTACTGACGGACCGCTTCTAATTCCTAAGAATATGAAACAGAATATGAAGCAGACAGGAAGAATTAAAAAATGAAATTTTAAGACTTAAAATGTTTAGATGATAGAAAAGCATTAAAATTTTCAATAGAAGAAAGACAAAGTTCATGAAAAATTGAATTATATAAAAATGTGATATTAGATTGAAAAAGTCGAATCCCGACACTGTAAGTAAAAATTTAAGATTTTTCTTCAAATCACTGAATTTTCTAAGAGGGTCTCGGTCATATCAATCGATGGCCTGTCTCATCTCAACAATGTGATATAACAAAATGAACAATACTAACCGGACCGACGAACTACTTCAAAACTTAAGGAATTTTAAACTAGTATTGAGGATGACTCATTTACAGCTGAGGACAATAACGAATATGAATTGAATTTAGTGTGAGATTTAGTAACATTTTAGCTACTGATGACACAATACAGCATGTTTACAGCGGTACATGTATGTACCATCCTATATCAGGGTTAAAAACAATTTTTAATATTTCGGAATTGGTTATCTTTACGGACTGCATTCTTTGAACAAGCTGTACATTATAATAAATTTTGTTTTATATATTTAATCTCTATATTTTTTATTTCCATCTATTTTAAGCTCTTTAATTATTAAAGAATTTACAATTCTTTAATGAAGTTTATTATAAAATTTCATATTTATATTTGTAATTTTAATCTTAAAGATGTTTTCAATATAAATAAGTGCATTTTTATTTATGAATTTTTTATATAAATATTTTTTTATATTAATTATATTTAATTCTATATAAAATAATTTTTTTTTTTTTTTGGGTTAAAAAATAATTTTATTATAATATTATTTTATTTATAGATTGCCTATTTTTATGAAATTTGGGTATCTAAAATAAAAATAAAAATAATAAAAAAATTATTTATAATTAATTAATAACAATATGATGATAACAATAATAATAAATTTATATAAATAATTATTTTGAATAATTGTCCTGTATCTATTATTGTTGATGATAATAATTTTGTTGATGAATTACTTTTATTTTCGGTCAAATGGTCTGCTTCACGTTGTATTGTATTTTGTGATGGATGATCACTTCGATGATTATTATTATCAGGATCTGGGGGAAAAAAAATAATAATAAAATAAATATTATTTTTATTTATTTTAGTGATTTATTATAAATGGATTGTAAGGATTTTATATTTAGGTTTAGAATCTAATATATATAAATATAATTTATGTAATCATATTTAATAAAAGTGATGAAATTTATTGGTTGTCGTTTATCTGACACGTAAAAAAGACTGCATTAATAAATAATAAGGTGTTTTTTAAGCTAGACGAGCAACTAAATTTATATATGATGTTTTTAATGACTACATTAATTTATAAAAACAACTTCTAATATCTAAATTAAATTTGAATTTATCTTTAATTTTTGATATTGAATTAACTTTTTTATATTAAATTTACCCTTAACTAACATAAAGTAGACAATTATGGTCTATTTGTATTGCCTACACCTAAAACTCGATGTGTAGACAATGATGTAGTCTAAATCACGTTGTCTACGTGGCAATTATAACCATTCAAAACAAATACTTTTTCTAATGATACAAGAATTACAATTTTAGCTTCATTATACAATTTTTTTAAGGAATGTTTCAAATGATTGTAAATCATTACATAATTTCGTTGTAATTGAAAAAGGTTTTTTATTTACAAGGATTGATTTGTAAGGATTGACTGATACCTAATGAAATTTATAAATTACGACGAAATTATGTTCAGCCTGACAATAACAAAAATATGAAAAACCCAAAGTAATTTATTTACAAATTAATCTATAGGAGACCCTATGAGGATGTCTATGTAGAGGTTGTGAAGATGAACGCAAGACGATTGAATACTTTATGTCATTATGAGTATCTCATGCAACTGTGACGCCTTACTACGTGAAAGAACTGTATGAAGCAGCAGTTTTACGTTGTAAATCAATTACAATGATTAGCTGAGACAAGCGCACAGTCATAATATAATATGAAGAGTACGTGGGCTACAATGGGTATGATTCAGACCTGATTTCATAAACCCCCACCGATTTCTCTCTATATAAATCAAACTTGTGGAGACCAAACATGTTTCCCACAAAATAAATGTATAATAAATAATTCATACGAATAAAATATTTCACTATAAATTATACTTAAAGTTTACTTTTTTTGTGAATTTATAAATTAAATTAAAAAAAAAAAATTATTTCAATTAAAATTAATATTTCATTCATATTTGAAAATTCAAATTTCGCGCGCTAAATTTGTAATGTAAATTTTAGCGACCATTTTTCTTTTTCTTTTAATGATTTAATTAGTCACGCCTCTTTTTGTCAGTTAAAATTTATTTGTCGTTGTGTAAAGACGTTTCGGGTCCTGGTAGGAAATATTAATTAATGAAATAAAAATTTTAAATTTTATAAAAATTAACTCTATACTTATAAACGATAATAAAATTATATAAAATTAATATTTTTAAATGATTTTCAATTAAAAATATTATAAAATAAAATTTAATTTTCAGGTTTTCGCGTATTTAAAAGCGTTTTGATAAATTGTGAATTGAAAATTTGTGAATAGTTTTTTTTGTGTAGTTAATTTATTTAATTTAAAAAATATGAAATTTTAATTTAATATTAAAATATAGAAAATTATAAAAAAAGTAATTTAATATTTATAAAAAAGTGACAATGTGAAAATTATTAGTGTTTTTTAGTGCGGTAGCGATTGACTTGTTTTTATATATTAAGCTATTTTTATTTCAAATATCGGGTAAGTAACAATAAATATTTTAGTTTTTTTTTATAATTTTCTTAGTTTTTCTTAAGATTTTTATGTTTTATCATAGTTTTGTTAAGTTTGTCTAATTTTTTTGAAAAATTTGTAATTATTTTGTAATCTTTAAATTTCAGGTTTATATTTTGAAACAATTTCCCTCTCCTTCTTGTTTTCCTCAACTTTATTTTTCAATATTCATAAATTCTTTTTTGTTTTCTCCCTTTTTTTAAAAAAAGGATGAAGTTATTTATCTTTTTATAATATAAAATTTATCACTTTGAATATATCAAAATTGAAAAAAATAAATAAACTAATATTGAAATTAATCACTAATTTTAATTTTGATTTAAAACATCTTCGTTAATTGGACTATAAAAAAGCATTTGAAATTGAAATTTCAAAAATTGAAATCCTCAAAATAACTGAAATAAACTCAAGGAAATTTTGGAAGTATGAAAATTAATATGTGGCTGCAGCACAGAAGTCGCGAGATCCAGGCTTGCCAGATTTACAAAATTAGAAAGGGGTAGATAAAATAATATATTAAATAAACTATAGCATAACTAAGTTTTTTTCTATGAATCTTTTCGATTCGGAAAATGGACTGTCTGGTTGAATATGAAAAAGTCTTTACGTCGGCGGGAGTATTTAGAATACTACCACAAATATCGGTGGTATACCGTCAATCAACAATTTCGTGACAAGATGGTTTATAATTAGTTTTTACGTTCGCTTGGGTTACAATGAGACAGTGCAAAAATAAAAGTACTATTTTTTTCCATAAGATTTAAAAATTATATCCATATTTCATCAATATAAGCAAAACAAGCTCTTCATTTAGATTGATATCCTTAATAAGAAACAAATCAAGTACTTAAATATTTTCTGTCAAACTTAATTATTATGAAATTATGCGAAAAGGATAGATTTGTGTACCCCTTTAGTTATTTCTTAAAAACGGTATTTTGCTTAAAAGTCTGAATAATGGGGGTGTTATAACAATCGGAGGGTCTGCAATAAAGTACCTTGAAATTTGAAATACAAAATAACAGAATTTCTAAAGTACGCTGATAATTGAAAATTCTACAACCGAATTCAAAAGAAACCGAAAATAAAAAATGCAAATTGACTTATTTTACAAGTCGCAAGAGTTATAAACATTAATGTAATATCTACAGATCTGATCTAAATATTATAACTACTTTTAACTATAATATAAAATCATCACTTTTCATTCAATAAAATATTCCAATTAATTTTCAAAAACATCAATTTTTAGAAATTGTGGTCCTTTTGAAATAGAGAAATCAATTTTCATTCCTATAATAATAAAATTTTACCTTCTTTCAAAAATATTATTAAATATAATCAAAAACCAATGATAAAAAAAAACTTAATAAAATAATATCTTTAATGAAAAACAACGAAAAATAAAAAAATTAATTTAAAACATGAAATTTCGTTTTTCTATTTTGTTTTTCCTTTTTGCTTATTATATACAATCAAAAGTTTCTGTATATAAAACTGGTAAATCTATGTTGCATAAAATATCTTAGCATAAAAAAAAAAGAAAATATTTCTTTGCTAAAAGGTTTTCCTGTTACCGAACAAGTAAAAGCAAAGAAAATATTTATATATACAATAAAATAATAAAAAACCAATACTTAGCTAGGCTACACATAAATAAATAAATTTACTTACTTATATCTCGTATCGCATCTTGTAAATTCCAAAGACTTGAAGTAGCATAAATATTATTTTTTGATGTACTATTTTGTGAATCAGTTAAGCGCATCTTTTGAAAACGATTATTATTATTGATGTCTGGAAAATATTTATAGTAATATATCAAAAGGGAAAAATAAATAAATAAAATTCATCTATACATAAAATATTAAATTGAAATAATGTCAACATTATTATAAAATGTGTAAAAGATTACAAAGATTTTGTTTTTCGTTTTGCTTGTATACTACGGGATTTATAAATATATAAAACAAATTTCTATATACAAGGAAGAATTCATTTTAAATAATTCACTGTAAAATAATGTTAATTTTAAAGTTGGTTTATTTAGATAGAAATAAATGTAGTACAAATTAAATTGCCATAGTAAAATGAAAAGGAATCGATTTGAAAAGAAACTTACGACGAAATAAAAAAGACACTTTCATGAGTTTCTATTACTCTATTAATTTGCAACGTATGTGCCAGGACAGGAGGGCCGACATGCCTTAAGGCGATAAAGGCTTTATGTCTCACTCAAATAAGACATAAAATCATAATCGCGATTTTTTCGTATATGGCGTTATGTCTCATTTGAGTAAGACATAACGCTATATGTCATTTTATAAAAATATTTTTGATCAATATGCAAGCAACCCAATTTCAATACGCGCCGCTTCGGCCCGATTATGGCTAAATCACGATCATATTGCTCATTTGATTGAGATATAAAGCCATTATGGACTTATGTCATATGTCATTGCTAAGCAAGGGGAACCAGTATATAAAATTTTGAAAAAAAAAAGAGTTAAAGCGTATATACTAGCACTTTGCAAATTTACGCTACTTCCTGAAACTGATCTTTGTGCAGGACGCACCCCGTGAGATAAAAATGGTTAATAGAACAACGTTGATTATTTTGTTATGCTTGCATGAGGTAAATACTTCGAATACGAAGCACTTGTGCATAAAAGGATGACAAATTGGATAACGAATTCCTAACCTTTATCCGAGGTGAAGACAACTGTTAGCAAGATTTTAGGGAAGTCCTTCAAATATACAGTACATCCCTCAAATATATACAGTAACAGAACAGAGGCTGATCTAATTACCTCGCGAGGTAGATAATTTTGGGCAATATTGTTACTCTCTCCCCCCATTAGTATTAATTACATCAGGTTAATTGGTTGGTTGATTTCTAATTATAAAGGACTTAAGCATACAAAAAAAAATTTGTCAGACATAATAGAGTGTTATCGATGTGGCAATTTATTCTTATAATGATAACCAATTACGATACCAATAAATATTATAGCAATTATCTCTAATAATAGTATTTATAGATATTTAATTATAGTACCGCATTGCAGGTTGTAATACCTCCCTGAAAAAGATTTACATTCGTTCTTAATTAAAATATAACAGTTACTATTAGTAATATAATAAATATAACAGTGAGTAAATTCATAAACCAAATTTTATCTAATACAACAACCACGTAAAGAATATTTTTTTTAACCAAATTAAATTAATTTTTTTTTGTAAAGCATGGATGGCAATGAATTTTTACCTTAATTTGAAAAAAAAAAATTAATGTTTTTCCTGATAAACTATTTCTTAACAAAATTTCTTATTCTTTTTTCCTAAAATTAAAAGCTACTCAAATAATTTGTGGTACTACTCTGTAAATTTAAAACATTTTTTAAAAGTTTGATTTTCCTATGTTGGAAAAATGTCCTTAACGAGATCATAGCAAGAAAATTTATAAAACAAAGTTTCACTTTTATTAATATAAAAATTTCTAAATCTAAAATTCTACACTTTACCTTTACCTTTTCTGCTTGAACTCTTCACCAAGATCACTTTTAATGTATCCATAGCAATTGTTGTAGCTACTGTTGTCGTGGTTGTTGTTACCTGCGGTATATCTATAAAATGTATTTAAAAAAATAAAATTATACATTATTTAAATGAATATTTAATTATAACTATATACAATATTAAAATTGTAAATAAATTGAAATGTTTAATTCAAAACCATATAAATACTCACGATAAAGTTTAATTGCACCATCAGTTTCTCCTAAAGAATTTTTAGCTAAACATTTATAGGTACCAAAATCAGTAAAATGTACATCTCTGATTGTTAATCGCATAGAAACTTTATATACTTTTTCAATAGTTTCAGGTGTAAAACGTTCTCCTTTGTATAAATACAAAACAAAAATAATGAAATAAATTAAATTTGATGTTACAAAATTATTTTCTATTAAGATTTTTTAGTATATTTTTCAAAATGTTTTTTTAATAAAATAATAATGTGCAAATAAATTTTTGGTGATCTGTCAATTTGTTTGTTAAATTTTAGGTATAAATATCAAAATTTTTCACATTTTACTTATCTACTTAGGATATATTACCCTAAATCCAACAAAATTCTTATTTAAATGATTGGATGGTTGGTTTGAATAAAGAGAGATGTCAAATACCTCCATGTATTTAAGTGCGATGTGGATACAGAGATACAACCAAGAGTTGTATGAGCTCTATGACGACGTGCATATAGTCAAGAAGATCAAAATCCAACGATTACGATTGTTTGGGCACATCGCACATGGTCAGAATGGAAGAAAGTGCTCCAGCGTTAAAAGTCTTTGACACGCAAAAGAGGGCAACATAATCTTCGATGTAAGGATGGCGTTGAGACGGACGTCAGAATGCTGAACCTGTCTGGAAGTTGGATATTAGCAGCGTAAATAAAAATCAATGGAAACCTCGGCTCAAACTAATACGTTGTAGTGCCGGTTAACACTACAACGTATTCGTTGCACGCAATCAACTCTACTATTTTGATGAAGGTTTTATTTCTCCTGCTTCACTCAGACGAGTAACAAAATGACATCATTCTAAGAACTAGACTTAATTAGTAATCTTATTAAATAATTAACATTCTTCTATAATCTGAGTTACAATTTCGTCATATTGATATTTTATATATGATCTAAGTTGCGGCAATATGTAATTCGCTCCTTGGTACTAGCTCAGGTATCTATTTATATCATTAACTCAAATCTTGATTTCTTTCCCTGACCTAATTACTCCTAAATCTCAATTAAATGCTTACAATTAAGGACAATTTATTTCAAAAAAATATTTTCAAATCTTTGATAAACAATAGCCTAATTATGTCTCACAACAAACTCTTTAATTCAATTGTAATACTATAAATAATATTTCCTATCATGTGGACATATGTTTTTATATAATATAATTTTAGCTTCATTCTAGTAACTATTAGTTGTGTAACATTGGAAATAATAACGACATTAACAAAAAAAAAAAAGGATTATTTAAGCAGAGAGACAACAAAGCAATCTAACAATGTCTAATCGTAACAACAAGACGATTGAAAAATAGATTTTCTATATACATACGTACATATATAAAATATTAAATAACATTTTCTTATTTTTATATTCATCTGATGTATATTTTATGTGTCAGTTAAAAAAGGATATATCAAATAATAAATAATATATATATCTAATAATAAACACAAACCTGGTACAATGATAGTGTCATTCTTCATCCAATAGTTAATAGACCTTGGATATGCTTCTGACTGACATTCCAATGTAATTGTCTGTCCAATAGCAGCACCAACTAATTGATTTGGAATTTCAATCATTGGAGCAACTGTGTAAATGGGAAAAAAAAATTATTACGTATAATATAGAAAAAATGAAAATGAAAATGAAAGAATTAAATAATTAATCAAAAATTTCGGAAAATGAATTAATCAAAATTTAATTATCATTAAAAATATATTAAATAAATAATCTGTTATTTAATTCTATATTTTATTTTTAGTATTTTCTATTTTCTAATTTTTGTTACGTAGTAACAACGTTTAGATAATTATTACTGAAATTTCGGAAGGATTAATTCTAACATAATGATTAGTAATGAAATAATATGAAAAGATTATTCAATGTAAAAAAAACTTGGACAGTGCCAACAAATTTTTATATTTATTATTCTGTAGCGATTCTTTAAGCTAAGCATTGAAATTACGAATTTCAATTAACCTATAAAAAATTTACTCGAAATAGTCATAATTACGACAAAAACTCACTTAACCTTTTAAAGGTTTTCGATATATTACTCGAAATTCGAAAATTTCAACTCTTACAGAATATTGAAACTAATTTATTTTTCAAATTATCTAAGAAAATTAACGAATTATTAATAAAGTTATGTCCTTAATTGCGTATTCTATAAATTAAACTTTAATATAATTAATAATTTTATAATTTTATAATACTTACAATGTACAATTAGCATTACACGCTTACTAACAGACGGTGGTATACCATTTGTTGCAATACACAAATACGGTCCCATATTTAATCGATTTACTCTTGAAATGCTCAGCATTGATCCATCAAAACTGATAACTATATTTATACAATAATTTAAATGGATTTATACAGTCCAAAATCCAATTTCAACAAAATGATCCCAAGTCATGAAATTTCAAAGAAATAGAAAATTTTCAATGAAAATAATTTCAGTTATTTATATTATTTTTTAAATTATTATGTATAGGGAATTTTTTTTACAGGGTGATTAGATTAGCTTTTTAAAGGAAAGCTAAAGTATTCTGATATCAAATAAATTTTGATCCATAATTTTTTTGATTAATTTTCATATTTTAGAAATATAATTTGTTTTACTCTGGTTTTATTCGGTTTTAATTTGGTTTTATTCGGAATTCAAAATTAATATGTTGATTTCATATTTTCAAAAGTGAATTAAAACTCCGCGCGGCAACATATTATTATGATCTAATATCATCTTTAGAAAATTGCATAACATCTGGAAAAAGGGTAAAAACTAGGATCAAACATTTTTAATGTAGTTACGACTTAAATTCGTTTATCGAAATGCAATTATATTCTCACGAATTTAATTTGTTACTTCTCGTTTTTGACGAAGCCTTAATTCGTTAGGCCTCGTTTACTAATTTTTTTTAAAATTTCTGATATTATAAATATTTACTTTTGTCAAGTCAACATTATTATAAGAAAAACCAAGTGAATCACCAGTAATTTTCTTAAAATCGTCAATATTAACTGATGGGGACACCAAAAAAAATTCAAACAAAAAATGGGAAAAAAAATATTAAATCCTACCACGTTACATTCATATTAATCTTCATAAAAATTTACTACAATCGATTTTCTATGTATATATAGCTATTTTTCTAATTTTCTTTATTTTTTTTTTTACCATCTTGTCCTTCTCCCGCCAACGAAATTGGTTCACCATTTTCACGTCTCCATGTTATTGTTGGTGTTGGTGATCCTGTCGCTGCACATTGTAAAGTAACATTACCACCTTCTCTCACAACCATATCTGTACTAGTTGGATAATCTAGGATATCAGGTGGAACTGAAATATTAAAAACAAACATATAAAAGATAAAATTGAAAATGAAAAAAAAAAGGAAATATTCCTTACAAGAAATTTTAAATTTATTTATATTCCCTGCAAAAAAAAAAAATGTATATGAAAATGAAAATATCGAAGAAAATTGTTTTAAAAACAAATTTAAAATATATATTTTTTTCGGATAAAAATCAATAGTTTTAAATGATTTATTTAATGTGGACGGAGGAGATGAAATTTGAAAATATAACTTCTTTTTTGTTGGATAAAACAAAACTTTGAATTTATAACAAACTTTAAAATCAAAAATTTGAATTTAAATATTTAGTAAAAATCGAATTGATTTTTTATATAAAAGATTGGAAAATTGGTGCTAGAAATTTTGTTTGGTAGTATTTAAATTTACATTATTTCAATTTAATTTGTCGAAATAAAGAGTTTCGACAGATTAAATTTAAATATTAAACCCAAAATGTAAGAAAAATTATTCTTAGAGAATTCGATTAATGTTTTTGGTTGATAGATAGATATATGAATACTTCCAATAGTGGATAATTAAAATATGGTCATACAAAGAAAACTACTATAAAACTACTAACGAGTACGATACTTTAAAGTGCGTACTGCATAAGTAATTTGATTGGAGTACAGACGATTTTTAATAATTTTATTATAAATAAAGCTCTAAGTAATTATTTTTTATTAAAACTAGTGTTACCAATGTTAGTGTTATCAATGTTTCTGATTGGTAAGGCTAGTTTTACCAATACTCTTGAACTATTTTGAATAGTATACTTTTATATAATGCAAAAATGGAATATTCCAGCTAATCTCGATTTTATCTTCTAACTTACCAACAACGAACTGTGAAGCCGAGTTGGGACCATTGAAGTTTAAATTAGTTTTTCTAAAGAGTTCTATACGTCGAATCCCATTTGGCTTCACTATTTTGTTATACATTTTAAATATAACGCCGCGGAAAAAGTTAAGTTAAAGTCCTCTGCAAAATTTCATTCTCGCTGAATATTTTTGGATCACAATATAGTTAAATATGATTCTAGAATTTAAATTATAACATATTCGTATAAAAATTCATGAAAAAATTCGTCTCATTTGAACGTCTTCAATATTCTACATAAAAATCAGGAAATTGGCATTACATAATGCTCTGTGTAGTGTAACTATAGCAAAGTTGAATAAAATGTGAACTACATTCATTTGAATGTTCATTGTTAGAACTAAATAATTTCGGCTGTTAACATTTTTATGCGATTAATAATTATAAATAACCGAAATCTTAACTTCAAAAGTTTGGTCGTACAATCGGCATCTCAAGTTATTCAAACAGATCAAGCTGTATGTAATTTACATAAAAATTATATCATCTAAATTAATCAATACTATTCAACAATTTCTTTTATTGATTATTAGGAGCCAGTCCTTCAACTCGAATGAATCCATTCATTCGACTAGAAAGTTATGGGGACAAAAATCTCATATAAAAGACCCTTCGAATAAAAGATCCATTCCTTATATTCGAATACTACAGAATTGCAAATTTGTAGCGTTTAGCTAAGCAATGATTATGTTATTATAAGCAAATTTGTAGTTAGGTAAGAAATATTTTTGTTATCTGTTAATAATAATTAAATTATTAACCATCAAACATATTCACTTATATAATTCTGTACAAATTTTTATTATTAATACAGTTCTAGTAAACGATATTTTTACTTCTTGTAACTCCACTTCCTTTAAACGTGGTTCTTATAATTGTTTACTAGAACTAATATGGTTGTTATGTTCGGGGGGAAGACAGGAATTTTAAACATTCCTACAAAGACAAACCTTTCAGTGATAAACTTATGTAAATGAATTTAAAATCACATTTCTACAAAATTCATAAAATCAAGTTACATCCTTTTAGTATCAGAGAAGTGTAAGCTATAAAACTTGTATCAAGATATAACAAAATATATCAAAAACTTTTACTATAAGATTTGCAATATTATATATTCATTTTCTGATATAAATATTTCGAGTCTCGATTATTTCAAATTTTTATTTGCATCAATTTAGGATTTTAAAGTTTTAGTTTAAATTTCTATTATATTAGAAATAAAGGAACATAAAATTATAAATTGCTTTATGTTTTCTGTACAAAAAATATAAAAAATTTGAATTTAAAGTGAAGGTAAAAAGAACACGGGATTGTAAAAGTTATTTCTCTAGAGAATTTTTCTTTTTCTAGTTTAACATATTGAAATTGAAATTTATATATTATAAAAAAAATTGTAACACTGTATTTAAGAATATCAAAAAAACGAGAAAAAAATTGTCATGTGAGTTTTTTTAAACTGTTTTATGCTATTTTATTGTACATATTATTATGACAATTCCCTGAGAAAAGAAAAAACAAATATGTTTTTTGCCATTTTATGTATATAGAAAATAACTTTTATCATAATATATGTTTTTATACATAGAGACTTATTACAAATAGGATTTTGAAAAGTATATCTTACATGGGTTTTTGAGGGGTGTGGGGTTTATTATTGTTTATGTTTTTATGTGGAAAAGTTTAAATTTCATAACAAGAACAAAAAATTACTAAATATTCATTTTTTGTTTTATAAAATCCAAACCCGTGGAAATTTAAATTTTTTGAGATGGATTTTGATCAAACTCCAGAAATTATTTTTAATCCAGGATTTGTAATTGGTATACCTAAGAATCTTTGGAAATCCCTTGATTATTAATATCAGTGGTGGGAGTGGTAGCCATTTAAATTTACACTAATTTTCTTGTAAATCTTTGAAATTATTTTCATGCATATAAAAAGAGTGCCGTGCTTCCAACAACCAAAATTTTAATAAAAATCTTTTTATAAATAATACATGAAAATAAGTCTTGCCTCCCTGGAAAATTTGTGATTCCGGAAAATCTACTAAAATGAAATTGAATTAAAAATCTGAGTTGAAAAACCCTTGTAAAACGCAACACATACCCTATTCCAAATTCAAATTATCTAGCGGCTCATATGAATGCCGCTATGGAAAATAGTATTTAAAAGTTAATTAATCTCATAATTGGCAGCTTGTAAATTTCATTTAATGGTTTACTTGGTATTATACTCTCGTGCGACGAAATTTCGGCAAGACGAAGAGTTGGTTCACCTTTTACGTCGGAGAAGCCATAAACACTATGAAATTTGTTTATAAAATATTCTTCGTTTTCAGATTTCAGATAAGAGGAAATTGGTCCATAAAAATCGTCGCAGAATTTGTAGAGCTTCACGGTTGTTGACATACAGCTTTTAAAACTAATATGTTTAAGTATAATATAGTAATCTAATTTGAATTTTGCACCAGGCAAAGACCTTGCAGACATTATTGGTTAATAAAAATAGATTTTGTTTAGTAACCTTTCATATATACCACATAACATTTGCCGCCTAGCGTCTATAGCCAAAAGTACTTAAGTCATTTTTTCCATCTTTTTAGGAAACTTTTTTTTAAATAACTTTGTGATTTTCGCGTTAATGTAATGATTTGTTACGAGTCATAAAATCGATTTGTTTATATTGAATAAATTTCAAACAAAATGACTTAAGTGTTGATGGCAAAGAGACCATTATTGAAGACTTAATCAAACAAAATCATTATTTTTGAATAAAATGACATAAGTGGTTTTGTCCCATACGACGTACGACATAGTTATAAAATCCAATATGAAGTTTAAATAAATCCTTATAGATTATTATTAGATATCCTGTAGTAAGACAAACAAAACAAAATTTTAACTAACTTTATGGCTTTACTAGGCTTTTCAAAAAGGATTCTTTCTTTGTGTGTTTTTTTTTTATAATTTTTCTTCTCCATATAAATTTCACAAAACACAGGATAACTGACAAAATCGTAGACAGAAAAAAAAAGAAATAAAGAAAAATTACATTTGAAAAAGGTCAATAATTCAGGAATTCTTTTGCCAGAAAATTATTATATATCTGATTATTATTATTATGGTTATATTGACCTGGAAAAATGAAAATTTATTATATAAATTTTTTTTTCATTTTTAAATTTGACAAATTTTTTTTTTTTACGTATCAGAAAGGTATACGAATATTTACGAAATATTTTATGGTTTAACTATTTAAATTAAAATTACTTTATAATAAAGTATAATAATAAATTAAATAATACAAAAAAATTGTATAAAAGGAAAAATTTAGTGCATAATTTTTGGGGTTTGTTTAAAGGTTTAATTTTAATTTGATAGCCATCTGATTTTAAAACGATTTTATTTGATATAATTTGCTTAAATATGTACCAGAAATTTTTTGACTTTGAAAACAAAGGTCATTTTAAATATGGACAACAGAAAAACTAGAGGCATTGAGTTGCCTTTAGACACATTAAACAAGCTAGGTATAGCTACAAACTCGCTGAGATTATGTAGGAATAATTTCTGTCTTGTCAATGTCCTTCTACGAAACCTAGAGCGTTAAATTTTAAGTAATTAAATTGAAGGTAGCCAAAGTGATATATCGTTCATGGCAAAGGTATGATGGAGCGATGTGCTGTAGTATTATATATTATTAAAGCTTTTGTGGGAGGGAATGCCAATTTACCTCAATCATTGCAAACCGAATTCATTTACTAGTGAAGATATAGAAAAAGTTAACTACTGAACTGAAAATTAACGTACTTTTTACGGGTTAAAAGAAAATCGATGAAATATTCTGACTGTACACAATCCTTGGGATGAATATTTATAATGAAAACAGCGGTCATAAAATCGTTTAAGATGCAAGTATAAACGGCTAGCATATGTTTATAAAGTTGTGAAGGTATACTCCAAAATTTGAATACAATTATAATATTTGGCTAGCTGTTAGCATTCTTCCTCATCCAAAATTTGCTAATCAACAGTAGAAAAGGTTGGAAATATTTAAATATGTTAGTTTAATTTAATTAACTGACAGAAAGTCGTCGACAGCTACTTTTATTTTTTGGTGAAAAAGAAGAAATTAGCAAAACCAATTTGTTTTTTTTGGGGATGCTACTAGTGGTATTAACTTATGAATTAAGTTTTTATTAGCTAAATCAACTACGTATGTAAGTAAGAAAAGTAAAAATTTCTTTGATATAGAGTTATAATCGAAAGGATTAGTATGAAGTGGTGAAAACTTAATGAAAAGTTAATGAGTTTGATTTATATTTTTTCGATGTAGGACCCTGTATTGTTGAAATATATAAAGATGACCATTTACTATATGACAGGGTTGAATTAGTCATGGATATTCCACCAGAAACCGGTATATTTTTCTCCTGTGAAATACTAGTAATGATCAAGAAAATATACTCTGTTCCCATCAGCAAGTCTTTAATATGAGTCATTATACAAATCATTCGGCATGTCGAGTCAACTGTTAGAATCACGTTGAACCAGTCCGACCCTGTTCTATGATCATCGGAACCAATTGAAAAAAAAAATACGAAATAGAAAATTTAATTTTAATACGCACATTATATTTAAAAATAGGAAGGATTAGATTCATTAGACTAATATTAACCCGTCAATTTCGTGTATATAATTTAATTTTTGATTATATTAAATTTATTATTAGTTTATTAACTATAAGTAAAATATATTATTAAATATTTTATATTTTCGTTTATATAAATGCGACATATTTTTATATAATTTAATTTTAATAAATTAATAAATATTTGTTGACTGCAGAATAAAATATATAATATAATTTAATTATGAGACCACAACCAAAAAAAAAAATGGAGAACGTATCTATCAACAATAAAAATTGAGGTTAATTATTTTTTGTATACAAAATAATATTATGCGAAAATTTATTATTTATTTGAAATTGTTAAAATGACTATTTAGCATGCAGATTACTTATATAAATTCATTATTATATTAAATTTATTTACCAACAACATTTAAATAACCATTTTGGCTCTTCATTGGATCTGTATTTATTTGACACATATACCATCCTTTGTCAGACTCTTTTACATCACGAATTCTTAATACCCAGGCACGTTTTTCCACGTGAGTTATACTCATTCGATGATTTTTTGTAATTACGTGATGCTGTATTGTTAATACAGTTTGTGTATCAACTCGTAGCCACGCAATCTGTAAATTAAATATATAATATAGTATGTAATTTTGTGTTGTTGTACAGTAATTTAAGATAAATATATATATATACATAACAAAAAACGGATACGAATATATAAATTTGTAATATATTTTGTATATACATAATTTTAATCTTGTTCATCATAGTCTGGATTCACAAGGATAAATACCAGGTATTAAAATATTAACTTATGAGTCAATAAATTTTTTTTTTGTTATCGTTAATATGATTTTAAGCGAGAAATTATAATAAAATTATAAAAACAGATTTAAATTTTACAAAAAATAATAATTTGGAACGAGTCGAAAAGGATGTGAATGGGCGACGGAATAAATTTTATTGTTACATATTGTAATTCTTTAAATTAAATATAAGGAGATATGATATTTAAACGAAGTAAAATATTATTTGTCAGGATTGTTGGAATTCAAAAATGAATTAAAAGTGAAGCTATGAGCGGTGCTCAAGCTGTACTATATGCTAGAAGCTGATTATATGCTACTAATCTTTAATCTATATTTAAATTAGTGTGTACTGAGTGGAGCAAATCTGCTAAATGAAAGCTGATTTTTATATTCGATGGTATTAAACTTGCTGTAGAGTTTTTTTGGTGCTGAGCAATAGCAGTTTCATATATCAATTTTTGTTTTGTTTTGATGAAGTTGTTATCGCGAAAGGTTGGCAATTTTGAATCATTTTTCTTTATAGTGTTCGAAAGTTAAGATTTAATAACTTTTCACTGGATTTTACTCAGAACGTCCACCTAGATTTAAACTAATCAATAGTAAATCAAAGCAATGTACTCCTTCACGAACGCTACTTAGGATGAGATTGGTAACAAGTATGTTTTGCAAGAACAGGATAATTACCTAAAATCTATATACCAGTGTTCTGAAACTCGCGAATGGTACCAAAAAGCATTTATAGGAAGAGATGAAATCTTATATATAAGCTTTTGTATGGACGCAAATTGGGAGATTAAAGGTCACAAAAATGAAAGCTTCGGATCTTGTTGTATGAACCTATACCGCCACTATAATTAAACTTTTTCTGTAACGTGGCTATATATCGTTACTGCCTCCTAATTCAATAACGAATTTAATAAAAATATTTCGAGTAACGTTACTTGTACGAAACCCAAATTTTAATTAATCGTAATAACGTTACTATGTTACGTACCACTAAATTAAAATCACTTTTTTGTTACAATTTCCAAAAAATTAAATAATTTAGATGAAGTTCCCTATTTTTGATGCTAATTTATGTGTAATATCTTGAATATAACCAAAATTTATAATTAGATTAGGAAAATATTATTAATGCATTATAATATTTACTTCGTATTGCGTAATTGTATGACGTTAATGTAACGAAATTATAACAGAAATGTATTAAATTATATTTTGTTATTATAAATAACCTTAACAGAAATTAAATTTTTACGTAACGAAATTAATAACTTTATTATTTTTTTCGGTATTATTTTAAAAATCGAAAATTGTCATTATTGTAAAAGTTATTAATAAAATTGAGTTTAATTTTAGAAGCAGATAACTATAAAAATATTCATAAAGTTTTTTGAAATTTTAAATCTCTAATTAAATTAAATTTTTCCCCGAAAAAACCAATTCTAAAACTGATGAAATTCATCTTCCTTAAAAACGTAACATATGTGTCATTATAATTAAAAATTATTTATGTATATATCCACTTTTATTAATTTAGTGTATGTAGTTTTTCATACAACATATTATATGAAAAAAGTTTTTTGCATGAAATTTGTTTGAACAATTCTCCTTCTATCTAACTACCATACTTGTATATTTCGTCAGGACATGTACGAATTATTCAAAACTTATAAATCTAATAATATTTATACATAGATGATACTTTTTGGTATTAATTTTAGATGCACAAAATTTCTCTTTTAAATATAAAATAGGAATACTTTTTTTGGGTAAGCCCAACGCAAATAATGTATTATTATGCAATCAGTTTCTATCATAATTAGTTTATAACAGTATGAACACAATATCAAGTCCAAGTAAATATTCCATTTTAGTTATTTGTATATTTTGTATGATGATGATATTTATGCTTTTCAGATTAGTTAAGTATGAACTATAAAGTGCAGATATTGATTTTCTTATAAATTTTATTATAATTATGATAATAAACTTTTTTAATAAATTTTAATTGAATTTGTTACTTTGTCAAGTCTTATATTCATTTCGTTCCAATTAAAATAAAATTCTGGCAGATTTTGTATATAAAATGTTACAATACAATTGAGATTTATAAAATTTATTGAAACTGAATTTTCCAATTTAATGGGATATTTTATATTTCGAAAACTTCAAAATATTTTTAAATATAATTTTTTTTTATCAAATTTCGGCATATAATAAAACTTTAAGAAGCTTTGTATCCCATGAGTGTTTTTGTAAATAAAATGTAAAATCTATTATACAATTTTTAATGCTGCTACTGGTTTTAAAATTATTTTTATAGCAAACTGTCAGATTGAAAGACGTATAACAAATGAAAATAAAACAATTTATAAATTTTCTTGGTATAAATTCAGTCTAAATTTAACCGTGTCTATTAATTCAAGTGGTTATATCCATTTTTTCTATCCATACATTTTTGATATTGAATTTTTGATATTATTTTTGTAAAATATGTTGCACAGCATTTGTGGCGGTCGAGTTTGAAAAAATTAGAATAGTTTTTTTTTTATATATCGAAGTCGTCTAGGCATCAATGCCTCACATATTTTTTTTAGAATACTATTTTATACAACTTCTCCACAAAATCTACAACCCCTCTTTATAAAAAAAGTTTGAACAATTCGAATATATGACTTTGGATCTTGTAACTTAGCCCTTACCGCATACTTTGGAATATTGCGGAATTATTATTTACTTTACTACTCCCAATTTTGAGGAGGGTTTTTAGATATGAAATTAGCTTAGATTAAATTAGATAATATTGGGCCGTTAAACCTACGTCTTCCTACACTGAGATCTAAGATATACTGTGCCTATACTCTACTAATATATTTGGTCAGTTGATACACAAGTTTCTGTAGAAGCGCGGAGCTTTCATCACTGTTTGACTACACTGTTTTAAGACTACAGCCTCGCAACCTCAGAGGATATGTTCCGCAGTTTATTCATCATCCCAACAAAACCGACAGTCACTACTACCCAGACTTAATCAAATTAAAATCGTATCATAAAATTATTCAGCATTTTTTTTAAGGCAATCCTAAGTTAATCTTAGTATGTAAATGTGAAGTAGTAGTTTATCGAAATTATCAGTTTTTTTTTACCTTATATGTTTGTAAATTTTCCACAACACATTGTAAAACAGCTTCACGTCCAACTGGAATTGTTACATTTAATAAAGGTTCACCAAATTTCGGTAAATCTATAATTTAAAGAAATAAATTGTTTTATTTTATTAATTATTATTTATTATTATTTAACCTTTTTCTGGTATTGAATTTACAATAATATCTTCTCTAATATCTTCTAATTGTTCTTCATTAGTGTCATGATATTCAATTTCCATTTCTAAAAAAAGAAATTTTAAATTAATTTTAATGGCAAAAAGGTCAGTATTAAGGTTTTAATTATATACATTTTTTTTAATTAAATATTTTGTTATTATTTAATTTTATTTAATTTACAAAAAAATAAATTTGATTTTTAAATATTTGTTGCTCAAATTAATACGAATTTTGTTCAATATTTTATACATATTTCAATTATGACATGATACCGCCAGTATTTCGATCTGTCATTGGAAAGCCAATGACGTACACTTAAATCCGAAAAATGCATTATAGCCATGCAGTACCCGTGCAATAATTTCATATTTATGGCCTTTATAGAGTGTTTATGACACTTATTAATATCATTGTGCTCTATATTGTGGGGCTCTCTAAACACATTGCATGTTACAGAAATTCCACACTCTTTTAAGAATGTTAAATAACGTAAGAAAAGTGCGTATCGTAACTCGAAAAACCGTAAGTAAAGTGCGTAACGTTATTTCAATTCTGTACTCTTTATTGCAATTTTCAATTATAGACTTTTTAATATTATATTCTGGCGATGAAGTATCGCGAATGGCAGAATTTTATTTTTTAGTAAATTCTGTTCTATTCTGCTTTTCATTAATTATCGAATGAAAAATTTAAGAAAAAACACGATTAAGCAGCGAATGGCGTCGCTTGGTTTGATATTTTTAAATTTTCGTCTGGTTAGAAATCGTTCAGGCTTTCTATTGCACAATATTAGGTATACCAAATAAATTTTAGGGCAACATTTACTATATTAATTAATAACAGTTTGAAGAAATTTACAATTGACTACAGTGGCCACTCGGACAGTCTGATATTATTGATCACAATGGGCACTTGGATATTCTGATGACGGTCATCTGAAAAGGTTTTAACATAATTGATTTTCCTTTCTCATAAAGTTCTATAAATTATCTTAGATTTATTCGCTATGGGGAACTTCAAATTTAAATATTTTACAATTCCATTAAATGTATTTTATATGAAAATTTTACTGGCACATTTTTTCAAGAGTTTAACTTGATTTAAATTAAGCTGTAATTATTTCTTAATAATCATAATTGGCGTTTAAAAAATTGTTTATTTCATAACATTATCCTAGCAAATAATTCTATTTTCAGAAGAATTGTACTTGTAATAATAAAATTATCAGGTGTTTTTATCTTTAATTTATATTTAACAAACAATTTTGTTAATATTTTATAACAAAAATATATATTTATAAAAATTAAATCTATAATCTTAAATTTATGAGCAACATTTGCAAAGGTATATAGACTGTAGGAAGTTAATTAAAATGATATTTCTGAGACAAAACAATTGATAAAAGCCCACGTATTATCTGTTTTTTTTATTATATATTGTACATGACTGAAATAATAAAATCAAATATAAATTTTGGGTCTGAAATCTTGTTAAATAATACAAAATTTTATGTAATACGATTATTATGTAACAATTGTTTTTAAATTTATGTTTTTTTATATCTGTTTGTGATTCTATCTAAATTGAACAATTCGATCATGAAATGTATTGGTGGGTTCCTTGAAACTTGAAAATTGTTAATTGAGACTGAGATATTGTAAATCTTTTAAATTTAGAAAGAGTTGGTGAAAAAATATTCATGCAAAACAGAATATATTACAAGTGAAGTGATGTTGACACTAGATAATTAGAGTTATAATTCCCTATAATTAATTAATTAGAGTTTAATTGAAAAAATTCTCCAGTTAAGTTTTTATATAAAATACATTTTGAAACGAATTGTAAAATATTAAAATTTTAAATTCCAACATAATTTTTAGATGATTTTATGGCAAACCGCACGGCGGTAGAAGTTTATAGCACCCGATATCCGAAATACAGGAAACAGAATATATAAATATTTGTGTAGAGAGTCAAGAGTTTGATTAGATTCTATAGGGTCTAGATATATGTACCAATGTTCTAAATTGCCACTGCTACTGTGGATATATTGTGTGTGATATACGCATAATTAAAACTCCTTCCCCCAAGACCAGTATTTTCGAAGAAGTAATGCAGTCTTCTGGGTGAGTTCGACGACAGTTCTATTTGGTCCGCAAAGCCGTATCCAAGGTGACGAAGGAATGCTTCACATTAGCATAGGATGTGTTCGGCGGATCCCTCCTCGTATTCACACAATCTGCATATACATACTTTATTATTTTTAGCTACTTAGTGTCCGGTAAATAACGCAGTTGTTGTTAGTACTCCTCTACCTGCTTATGTCCATGAACTTCCACATTTGTTGGGCTGAGTGAATATGTATGAAGTGTTTGCCAACCCTGTTATCTTGTGTACACTTTCATTGTTTTTACATTTTGTACATTCATCCTTTTTTTGGTTTTGCAGTCGGTTTAAAGTTTATATTAAATTAAAATTTGTATTCAACCAGCTGACACATAACCAAATCTTTTGTACTTAATATTAAACATAAATTTGTATTAAATTATTTATGGTATTTATCTGTATTTCGGCGTACATTATTAAAATAGAAGATATTGGCTAAATCGTCATGGTCATGGATCCTTAAATGAAAATAATGTTTTAATAAATGAAAATAATGTTTTAAATTTCGAAAGAAAAATATTACGTCAATTTTCTGTCCGAAGATAAATAATGAAGACGGCGCCGAGTATAGTCAGTATACGAATAGATTATCTCTATGTAATAAGAATGAATAAGATTAAATTGATAAAATCACAATATCTAAGATGGGCTACTCATTTACCATATATTCAATTATTAATTGGCATTTAAAAAAAAACCCAACAATATTAAACTAATTCATAACTTGTGTTGCGCGATACCTTTAGGTTAGATTAGATTGAGAATTACGGAACTGTGCATAGTAATTCCATAGGTAATTGCTGCTATTGCTCATCTATTGTCTTATAGATCTTTCATTAAGTCCATACTATGTATGAAAATGTGGGTGTATTTAATAAAACTGTGGGTGTATTTACTATTGTAATCGTTTACAAGAAAGCTCTACGCATTCAAATTGGATGTTTGAGGTGTAAAGGTTATTTTATGTGATAATTAAGCCGGCATTGACTTGTAAGGTAGACTATTATTAGACGAATTTGGTCGATTTTAAAGTTCAAAAGGTTTGTGGATATAATTTAATCTAAATCATTTTTTCCAAATATTTATTATACTTTGACTCAAATTTTTAGTTGTAAAGAAAAACTACTTTACATAAATCAAAGAAAATTGAAATCAGTTCACAAAGCTGGAAATTATGCATGTAGATTTAGAGAATTTAATTCACTAATCAAAAAGGTATTTTTACAAATTTATTTATTTTAGATTTTAATTATTAAATCTGCAGTAAAATTTTTACAAATTATTATTTTTTTTTTATATATCTTTTTTGTACATTTATTATGGGTAGTTCATAATTTCAAAGATTTCTATAAATACAAATTCTATAAACTTCTATATACATTAAGGTAACATATTGTGGACAAAATATTTTGGGGAAATAAATTAAGAAATATTTTACATTTCTCCTAAAACATCAAAGATTTCATATTAAATTTTCATAATCAAATTTATTGATGTCTTTTGTTGTTAAATTTGAAAAATTTCAATTTGCTAAAATAGATTTTTTTAAAAAAAAACCGAAATATTTGAAAGATGAGTACAAAAAATTACTGTCGTCATTTATCTTTTTTTTTGTTTGTTAAAAGACATTTTGTATTTTTCAATATTACAAAAGGATCTTATAGCAAGTAATATTAATAATTTTAATTAAATTCCGAATATTCATAAAAAAAATACTTGTCAAAATACTGATAACATTTTTCTTATTTTATTATATTTTTTCCTAAGTAACAAACAATTTTCGATATTGGCATTACTAATTTTGACAGTTTTATATTATTGAAATTTTTACAGCATAAATATCGATGTCCCCGGTCCATACTATTCCATGTGTTAGAATACTTAGAATCTGTTGTGTTTTTGAGTGTTCCATATGAAAAACAAAAGTTCTTTGATTTCTATTTTAATTAATTAATGGCTCCTAAAAACCCAAATATTCTATCTTTACTTAATAATTTCTAAAGTTTACCATTCTATTACAAGTAACAACATCTAGGCATTATTTAATTTTATGTTTCAGTATTCTAACTCAAATATATCAAATACTATCTTAATAATAATTACATAATAATACGACATTATAATCGTAAGTTACAAATCATTCTCTTTAAAAATTCATTTTCACAACGTAAGAATCGTAACTGGAGAGTAGTTAACCAAATTCTATGTTGAGTTGGAAATGTTGCACAATATAAAATTTAAATTGTATGTGAATCTGATTAAAATTACCAATTATTCTATGTGTCAGTAGACTTAGAACACTATGATTTCAGTTTAAAATTTATGTTAGGTTGAGTTACAATACTCAATAACTAAATTTATTTATTCTAAGTTTTTTTAATTATAACTAATTAATTTGTTAATTAATTATGTAATAGTTTAATTAGAAATGATTCATAAATTATCTTTTTTGTAATTTTGACGCACTTTCTACTTAGGACTGAAATGAATAAGTATTTTTGGTTTCCTGAAAAGTGGAGTAGTTTTGAGTTAGAATGTTATGGACATGGCACATCGATATTTATTATAATTTTTTTGGGATTAAAATTTTCAAAAATTAATGTTTCATAATTTTGAAATATTATTGAAAATTAAATTAAAAAAAAAATAATAATAAAAAATTTAATTGCTTTTCAAATAAAAATGATATTAAAAGTTCAGCTCTAAGCCAAATTAAATTTGTCATTGCAATTTTATATTTCTGGTTTATACAAAAAAAAAAAATAATATCAATTAAAAATAATATTTTTCATCCTACGCTCCAAAACTCTTAAACTAAATTTTTCAAATTGAAAATTTCAATGCACAAACTCTATGAATAAATGAATTTGACTTCAGGGATTGCTTTGAGCACATTTGGTCCATATAAACTCTAGTTTCGTTTAATATTTAATTATTTATTATGATATTTATAGAGAACATCACGAAACAAATAAAAAAAAACTTGTAAAATTATTTGTGATTTTATATACGAAATTTAAATATGGCGATTTTAATTATTTTTTTTTTATATATTTTAAAGTTATATTACCAAAAGTTAATTAGAATCGTTTGTAGTATTAGAAATTGTCATTATTTTTATATCAAATGTTCAGTTTCATAATTATTGCATGAATCATTAGATTATTTAATTATTGATTAATAGATTTACCAAACGATTAAATTTAAAAAGTTTATGGTGGACATAAATTTAAAAAGTTTGGCGCCAAATTTATGAAAGTTATGAAACAATAATTTTTTTTCTTCTTATTTTTCTGATTTATTACCACTGAGTAGAATGTACGTAATATAAAATTTATGCTATTCGGTGATTAAAAATAGTGAAGTAAAAGAATTTATTGTTTCGTGAAACTTGGTCGGTTTAGTGACTTTACATTAGGTCATAATAATCATTTTTAAATATAGAACGTAATTACGTAATTACGGTTATGTTAAGGACTGTAAAATTGTTGCCATATAAATTTTTGGCTTACTATTTCAAATTTAGTCTCGAGAGACTTTAATTTGCTTTTAATTTTTTTTATAACTTTTAGAACGCATTACAATAAATAAGGAAGATATAGTAATACTCATCCAAAATGACATCAAACCTTTAACAGGCCTCATAACGAGACACAGTCTTTTGAACAACCGATTAAATTGGCTTGGCTAAAATATATATCAACCTTTGCCTAAATGAAATAGAATCGACAGAACATTTACTCTGTAATTACCAGGCACTCCATGTAGTAGACAACATATTTAGGGTTAAGAATTCCCTACCTCCGAAGAAATGTTCAAAACATCCTAGGTTTCTTTAAATCTTTCTTTAAATTACAAAAAAAAATGCAATTTACAAAAATTTTACAAAATTTTTTAATATCCTTTGAACAAAATGTAAAAATCAAATTTCCTATCTCAATTTTTTTTATATAGAAAATTCAATTTCTAAATATAATTTAAATACATATAAATTTTTTCTTTTATAATGATCCTTTTAACCACAATAAAGCAAAAATTTCCATTTATATTTACCTTCTTCACTACCATAAGCTATAACATTTAATATTTGACCAGATATAAATATAATCCAAGTTATCATCATAAATAATAATCTAAAATTTTTATAATCCAATTTTGTCATGATGAATTAAATCGTAAAAGTTAACATTAATACAAAATTATTTATATAATAAAAATATATAGAAAAAGAAAATAATTTTAACACCACTTAAATGACACTTAAAACACTAAAAACACAATTTTTTTTTAAACATTTAAAGGATAAAGGATCAAATTTTTAAAATTGATGCAACCAACAGAAAAATTTCAAGAAATTCATTTTTTTTTTTACTAATCACATCACAAAATATATTCCTTTCTAAAATAAAATAATCCTTTTAAAATAAAGTTATATCCTTTTACTGGGGGGGATATACTATTAATGTCCTTTTGTATATTTTGGTTTAACACTGTTATAAATTTTTATTTTTTTATCGGTCATAAGATCATTTAATCCTCTTTCTTAATTTACATTCTTTTTAGAAATTAGAAGACAAAGTGACAAAGTCACCAAAAAGACAAATGCTAAAAATGTTTATATCCTTAAATATAATAATCACAAAAGGATAAATACACACAACAACAGATAAATGTGTCTGTATTGTGAGTATACAAGCTCTGGGAAATGGAAATAAATAAACACACTGTAAAAAATTTCTTTTAAACGATAAACACTGTAATTATTTGCGGTTTTTTTATTCTTTGTTGTTTAATATCCTTTTTTTTCGCAGTTTGTTTGTTTAGTTTGTTCGTTCGTTGTACGTAGAGTGTTTTTTATAAAAAAATTTGTATTCATTTTTATATTATATAGCACGTGATCACATTATTATTATTTACTCATAAATTTTCGTTTTTATTGTAGATTTTTCAAACCAATGTCCACTATTATCCTTAATATTATTATTATTATT
This sequence comes from Rhamphomyia laevipes, assembly GCA_963920725.1. Taxonomy (NCBI): domain Eukaryota; kingdom Metazoa; phylum Arthropoda; class Insecta; order Diptera; family Empididae; genus Rhamphomyia; species Rhamphomyia laevipes. The sequence goes on along the minus strand of OY987258.1, from coordinate 50,472,187 downwards.
ATTATTATTTTTGTTGATGCTATTAGATAAATAATTTTTTTTTTTTTTTTTATTTTTTTTAACAATCACAGAAATTTATACCATGACAACAATTTATTTCACTTAAAAGGATTATATAAATTATTATTTATTAGTTATTATTTCTTTTTACATACAAACTGATATTAAAAGGACATTTTCTGTGTAAATTCTTTTTTAAAAAAAAAAAAAAAATTATTTTCAAATTAAAAATATTGCCGGTTTCAATTAATTACAAAATTTTGAAATTTTATATAATAATTATTGAATTTTCCTTTATATCCTTTTTCAAATAAATTATTTGAAAAATAAAAAAAATTAAAAAATTAAATTAAAAACCGTTAAAAACAGGATACCGAAATATGAAATATATTTAGGAAAAAAAAAATATATCAATTTTTTTTTATATATATAAATTTTTTTTTAATATAGACAACCAATGAACCACAACCGACAAATGTAAGGACGAAACTAAACTAATTTTCTCAAAACACGCATTGAATATACTATTTTTGTTGTGTGCTTAATGGTTATGAAAAAAAAAAAAAAGAAAATAAGGAAAATTATTTTTTCATTAAAACCTTTTTTTTTTTTTGAAAAATGAAAATATCCTTAAAATGTGCAGTGAAGAAGTGAAGATAAAGTTTTAAATTTTATTTATTTTTTCATATTTTATACAAATTCTCTTAACATTTTCTGATATTTCTCTTAAAATATGAAAAAGGTTCACGAAATTTTTTTTTTTTGTTAAAAAGGATATTTAAGAGTAAAATCAGAAAATGAAAGGATTAAATCGGATGTTTTTTTAAATGGAATTAAAAGTGATAACTTAATTTGTATAGAAATTTTAATATGTAGATATGAAAATTCTTGGCTTTTTATTGTTGGAGAGTTTTTCCCATCAGTTGATTTTCTTTTTTTAAGAGAGTTTTGAGAAATTTAAGAGAAATGTAATTTTATTGAGAAAAGCTTGTTCCTGCGTATTAATTGGTTTGAGTATGCAAGGTAATTTTTGGAAAGGTTTTATATTTTTTTTAGGTTAAATGTAGTATTAAAATGATATTTTTATTATATAGTACAAATAATTGGCAATATAGAAGGATAATCATTATTTTCAGTTAATAATGGTTAAAGTTAACTTATGGTTCAATTATACAGTTTTGTTGTTGTTTTTATATTTAGTTTGTTTTAGTTAGATTTTAGGGGAATTGTAAATGAAAATTACATTAATTGGCAGGGAGGGAAAACATTAATTCATGTTTGTTTTTATATTCAAATTTAAATTAAATTTGAAATTAAAAATAATTGTCAATTTTATTTGTGGTTAAGTTAAATTTATTTTGATTTTATAAGTTGAAAATGATTTAACCAATATTTTTTAGAATTAAATTAGAATCTAATTAATTGTTTTAGTAATATTATTTAGATCGAGTGATCGTTTTTTTTTGCTTATACTGTAATTGCCAGTTTATTCAAATTTATTTTCAATTTTTGATTGATCACAATCACAATCACATGTGTCCTTAATATGAATGCAGCCCAGGCTGGCCATTCCAAAAAAAGAAAATATTGAAATTCTATTTTACAATAAAGTCCGAAGTTTTTGTGAGGACTTTTTAGATGTTGTGAGGACTTTTGTGAGGACTCTTTAGATTGTGCTATCAATTGACCTGAAATAAAAAATGTGATTTATTTATTAATTCAACCTCTATTTGCTCTCAATATTCACAAATATAATTAGCAAATTGTAATTATATTCCATGTAATTTTTCAATTTTAAATGTCAAATTTCTTTGTGATTGCTTGCGTTCAATTTTTGAATATTTCAAAGTTTCTGCGTTACGAAAGATTGCGTTGAGTGTATCTATTCCCTTACAATTTATATGGGTTGAAATTTTCCTGACAGCGTGTTGCCGTTGTGAATGTGAAGAATAACTGGTACATTAAAGTTTTGTTAAATCAAACGCTTTCATCAATAAATCCACAATTCCTTAAGAACTAGATGCAAAGCATCGACGCCGAAATCGAGTCGCAATTACAAAGAATAAATGAAAATATCGTTAAAGGAGTGTACGGTGTGTACCAGAAGAGTAGTGGAGGCGGCTATTTGTCGTATTCATTCTGTTCTATATTACATTATAAGTACATTTTAGGTGTATTTGCATTTTATATATCGATTAAATTATTATATATTTCTAAATTAATTGTTTTTTTGCACATTTTATGTAAGTGCTTATTAAATTCATGGGCCCTAGTTTAAAGAACACTTATTAGAATTTTTTATATTTCTATTATATAATTTTATTAATGCAACATTAACCACTCCATATTTTGAATATAATCCTATGAACCAACTAATGATAATAATTATTCACGGAATTATTCACGTATGTATAAATAACTCATGTTTTTTAATACTGCATTTTATTTTTATGACCAAACTTTTAAAATCATTAATTAAATATTAAAAAAATTCGTATTTATAAAATTTCATTCATGCGTAATTTTATTCATACCGTAAATAAATATGTAAAAATGTTAACTTATATTTTTTTTGTTGTACATAGATCAAAAATTGAATGTTATTTATAGACTTATAATTAACTTTTTTAATTCCTTTCATTAATTTATATATGGACATTATATGAAAATTGTTTACCTTAAACGAAACTGAAAAAAAAAAAATGTATTTAAATATTTACCTGGTATTTTTAATATAATTTTCATTATTGATTTACATTATACTATACAAAAAACGTTGTTGCACCCACGACACGGTATTTATTTTGTTCTCTTCCATCAAAAAGTTTAAATAAAACAATTTTTTTTTAATGGAAATTTAATCAGATTTACAAAATATAAAAATATTTATATAAAACTAAAATATTAAAATCAATTTTAAACAACAATGTTTACTGGGATGCAGGGACATAATTGTTGATTGGGTAAAAAAAAAAATGTCAAAACTGATTTTCATTAAATTGTGTGCCCTTCATGCAAACACGGCAGTTCATTTTTGAGCGGAAAACGAAATACCTTTTTGTATGGTGCGTTTGTTTTTTGATAGGAAATTTCGTTTTAAATTGATGCGCTTTTGAAACAAAAGTTATGAAATTATAAAAATTTTGCGTATCGTAAAAGTCAGACTTCTGTCGCTAGAAAAGGAACAGAAAAAAGAAAATTTGCTTTATTTAATCAAAAGTTTACATCAATTTTAATTAAATACTTTAAAAATAATAAATAAAATAAAAATAAAAATTATTTTAATGGTTTTCTAAGTCAATTAAAAAATATAGGAACCAAGCCAAATGGAAACAAGAACAAAATAGAACGAAATAGCAACAAAAGTCCTTTAAACACTATTAGTAAAAACGCTTATAATAATGATATTTGCGTGTCGCTAAAAGCGAATCATCGGAACTCTGCTGGTGATACGTTAAATACGATACGAAAATATAATATTGACGTATACTATGATTTTCATAAAAAAAAAATGTATCGTAATTGTTTCAACTTTTGCGATTCGAGTTTTTGCTCAAAGGGCACTTGATAAAAAATTGTGGTAGAAAACTAACCATTTTTTTTATACACTACTGTATAAATAATTAAATTATTTAGTATGGAAAAAATGTTAAAATTTCATTATTTCCAGTTAATGAAATGCTAATCATGAATGACCTTTATGAACAATTTTTTGGATGTAACTAAATCAATTATAAAATTGTAATTAATTTACTAAAAGCCATTTACATTATCAGAATTTTCATAAGACTATAGTTGTATGCAATGTCAAAAACAGTCTGATGAAAAAATCATATGAAAATGCATTCGGTCAGATTTTGCAAACCCTCACACTGTACGATTTTTTATCAAACCAAAAATGAATTAAATATTTTATTAAAAATCTAATAAGGTAAAGAAGTTATAATTTTGAATCTCAATTAGAGATATTACAGGTAAGATTAATACAGCAATTTTAAATTATCCATGAAACTTGTTGGACTTATTAATGCAAATTAGAGTTTTGAAACCAATTATATAACAAAACTATTTCATCTATGAAAAATGTTAATCCTTAAGACTATATTCATATAAAGAATAACTTTTGAACGATCTTAAATTGATAGTTAAAGTTTTTGTAACCTTTTTTTGCTGCTTTAAGGACAAAAAATTTAAATTCAGTCCTTTTTATTTAACAATTTTTTTTTGCAATAAAATAATAACTTGAGTTCTTAATTTTTTTTATACAGTATTTTAAACAACTGAAATTTCCATAACAAAATCCAAAAAAAAATAAAAGAAATAATATAAAATTGTTCTTTTTATGAATCTTTAGGAACTTTTATTAACTTCGAAATTCCTTCAGGATAATGATTTTTTTTTATGCATTTCTATTTCTCATAAAAGTATTGTTTTTAACTCTTTTATTTTTATATTTTTCATCAAAACTAAGTCCAATTTGTAGGCTATAAAAAGATGCTATAATTTTCCTATATAAATAAGTTTCTCATTTTGCGATCCAATTTTTTTTTAGAAAATTGTCAACTTACAGCAATAAAGTCAAACATTAAAATTATTTATAAAAAGAAATAATCATAAATATAGTAAACATTGGACTTTCCGAATCTCCTACACTATATCTTAAATTGTAATTTAACGAAGCGCAAAATTTTCGTTATATATTTATAACTTTATTTTATTTCGTTCACCAATTCGCCATTCGGTTTGAAGGTAGGGAAAGGTAGCGAAAATCATTCTACGCATCTAGATTTTGATGGACCGTTTTACACTTCACATAATAGCTTATTTTACCATAGAGAACTTTCCTCATGAATGCAATAAGTCTAGATGGTGTCAGCCTGTCCGCCTCCTCCATGTTAGTCAAAAATATCGAATCAAGTATTGAAATTTTCTATATCTTACCGCAGACGAGTGACAGAGGATGATGTTCTAGTGTTTCCACCTCTTCGCAACATCCTTTATATAAATAGGTTCCCGTTAAAACTAATCTTTTTCTCGCATGCGTCCTGAGAAGAATGTGGCCCGTGCCTGTTCCGAATATAATCGGGACGTAGGCTTATTAATTAGAATAATATTTTTAATGTTAGACGTTTTTTTAGCGAAGGATTTCTTAGCGGTTGCTAGTGGAAACCCAACTTGGTTAAGAGAAGAGGAATTGAAAATACCTCCATTTTCTAGCCTATTATTGTCAGCTTTTTCATCACCTTCAACCTCATTATGTGCTGGTGACCAAAAGATTCATAGTTCATCGTTTCTTCCAAGTGTTTCATCCTATTAATTTCGGAAATTCAATTTTATTAAAAAACGTTTTATTTTCCACCAAATAATAAATGCCTTGTTAACACACAAAGTCAAGGCATTTGAAAAATCTGAAAATTCGAAGTTTTGTACAAAAAAAAGAAATGGAAAAAGAACCGAAATTTGTTTTAAAAAATCTTTTTTACTTCTTCTATATGCAAAAATCTGAACTTTGAATCCTGAAACTAATGTTCTGTTTTTGACTTTTTTTATACGAACTTCTTTTTACCAAAAAGTTTAAATTAAAAAGTTTACTCTTTGTGAAGGATTTGCACCAAAAAAAAATTGACTTTAGATAATAATATACATACACACATACATATATACATTGAATTAGGATTATGATGTAAATGGTAAAATATGTAAAGGATATTATACATATATATAATAATTTACAACTTTATTTAGGAATATTATTTTTTTCCTATTTTGGAAATTAAGTTAAAATTTTCTTTTTATATCGATAAAAAAAAAACTTTTAATTTTTCATTTTTTCAGCACTGGAAAGCGTCATTTTCAGTCATAATTTTTTTTTTTCGTATGTAAAGATCTAGTAGCTAGTATGGATTAACAAAGAAGATTTTTTTTTTATTATTAATTATTTTTTAAAGAAATAATATGCATAAAAAAATGGAAATTAATTTATAATAATTTTTTAATAATCATAAAATTTATATTGAAAAACTTCAAAACTTAATTATTAAATCTTAAATTAGCTGTGATATTCTGGTAAATGGTGCGATAGTTCAAGTTTGTTAATCATTTTGTATCCAACTACTCTTTTCACTGAGATATTATTATTTAAATTTGGAGGGGTTTTAGAAGTAGTTGTGGAGTAAGCTAAATACGAAGTACTGATATAATCTGAAGAAACATCAATACATACAATGGGGCTAGCTGCAAACCACGTATATAAATTAAGTAAGTGGGAGAACATATCGGCCAAACACATCCTGTACGAATGGGAAGCATTGATCCGATCCAGACTTCTTCGTCACTTTGAACACGTCTTTATGGACATGGATCCCATGAAACTGTCGTCGAAATCACTCAAAAGACTGGTTCTAAATCAAGGATAAATCAAATTTGGCTAACAGTATTTGCATTAATTCTAATCTAATCTACAACAAATTGAGAATTGCTAAAATCGATTTTTCTGAACGTTTCGGGGTAGCTTTGCAGATTTTAAAAATGCATCCAATTAGATAAATGAATAACCAATAATAATTATAATCAGATTAGAATAAAATTTGGTGAAACTACTTTATTTCATGATCTTGATGGTGATCTTAAAATTTTAGCTCCATTAAGATCAATATGTAACTATTTCGACTTTATATATGAAATTCATTTATGTTGCTTAAGGATACATTAGTGATTTTCTTTCTTCAATGAACTGTTCGTTTTAATAGACTCTTTTTTTATATGAATAGCTTAAATCAGCTTAAATTTCCACCAAGTTATATAACTTTTAATGGTGAGGTATTTTTTTATCATACATTTTTGAAATTTTATAACATTCATAAATCTAAATAAAATTACTTTAAATACTGATACTAAATGAAAGACGAATAAACTTGGGACGATATTAATTTTTAATATTTCGGATGTTTCTGCACAATACCATTATTTTTCTGCATGTACAAGCTGATGATAGATTAGATTAAATGAAAATGGGGTCATAAAAGCAGAAATCATATCCAGTTACCTACACTGCGACATAAGGTGACCTATTGTGATTACTCTACTAGTTTTTAGTCAGTTTCTATCTACAGTTCTGTAGAAGGCCAGAATCCTCCTGACAATCAGACTTTTGATGTAATTAGGACTCAAAAATCATTTAGCTAGATAAAGATCTCGTGAGAACTCAAAATTCCTTTACAGGCTCACAGTCGCAGAGGGAGAGGATGTATTCCGCAGTTTCTTCATTATCAGAACAGAATCGACAGTCACTATAGTTTCAGACTTTCCGATTTTGTTTAGGCAATACCTAAGCTAGCAGTGACCTGTTAACAGTCCAATTATTGTACGCATCTCGGTTTTTCTAAGTGTTTAGCCCTTTGTGTGACCAATTCCGAAATCACTTCATTTGACGTATGTTTATGATATTATTCCAGTAGATGGATTTCATTTAATTTTTCCATTTCCTTATTTGCTCCATTAGGCTTTTACTGATACATATTAACTAATTGTGAAATAAATATAGAAATTCATATAAAAAATGTATTGTCATTATTTGTATAAATTGAGCCTGATGCATAAACGCATGTTAGCGTATAACGTAATGGACAACAGCATCAATTTATTTCTAAAGTGTAAATTACAATTTCAGTAATTAAAGTGAATTTAAAAAAAAAAAAATACATAAAAAAGTTTAATATTTAAATACATTAAATAATAATTGAAATTCTATCCTTTTTATTTGAACCTGAATTTTATTAAATAATTAAGGATAATGGTCTAATATTTATATAAATTTTAATTTTGGTTACTTATATTTCAAAATTAATTAGATTTTAAATATTTTTTTCTACATTCTGATTGAATTTTAATCCTTTTTGTATAAATATTTTTTATCTTTTTGTATTACATTGGATATATAAAAAATGTATAAAAAAAAAAACAAAAATATAAACCGTAATTATCCTTTTAAACAACAATTAATTATATCTTTATTAAAACACATAAAGTTTAAATATTCTTTCATTTTTTTTTCTTCAAAATAATGAAAATTTAATAAAATGAATGGAAAAGTTTGTGATTTAATTTTTAATTATTAACATTATTTCTAAATTTGACATTTACTTTATTTAATTTAGTTATACGTAAAATAAACCAAAGAATTAGAAGAAATGAACAATACGCAAAAAGAATTATTGACGTATTGATTACGGAAGGGAGCTTAGCTATTGATATTTTTTGTTATATTTAAAGTTCCTTATGGAACTGCCTGTTCGATTTGGTGTCATTAAAAGCGATTCGTGTTTACTTTTTAAAAGAATCGCAACATTGCTAAAAATGTTATTGTTAAAAATTGATTTTTAAATAATTCTGTTTTAATAATCTGGTTAAATTAAATAACATTTTCATTTCATATTTATTTATTGATAAACGTCTATAATTCCTTAAATATAATACTAAATAGTTTCAATAAATTAAAATAAATAAAATGATATTTTCTATATAAAAAAACAATATTTTTTTGGCTACAAAATTTTTATCTGCAAGAAAAATTGACGATGTGGAAAAGTTGCGCATAATAAAATATTTAAAGTTTCTTTTTTTTTCTTTTTTTTTATCATTATTTTTTCTTTGAAATAAATACATAAAAATGGAAAATATTTAATGGGCAATTGACATTATAGAATTGTCATTACATACTGTTTAACGATTTATATATAGAATTGTTGTAGCGCCAAAGTACTTAACAAAAATCGTAAATTAACCAGAGTTCAGTAAATTCGGACAATATGGAAAATATTTATAATAAAGACTAAAATGGGTTAAGTTTTTATTAATTATTTATATACGTTTATATTAAGCAGACTCTGTCATACAGAGCTGCAATGATATTTAGAATAAATTACAAAGGAAATTGAAAACATGATGCAGTTTCGATGTACATTGTAAAATTGATCGTTGCGGTTAAAATACCAGCCCTGTCCTAAATAAATACGAAAGTAATAGAATTTATTGCAATTGTAGATTTCAACAAACGTTTCGTAAAAGCCATTAGATTGTTGAAATTAGTGAAAAATTATAATTCACAGATAGTATCATCAAATGGAATTTAAAACCAAATTTAAAATTTAATTTTACTGCATAAATTTTAGTCAGAGGAAGTAATTTATAATTTTGAGCAAAGAGGATCAGTATCAGATAAACACTAGCCTGGATTTGTCACCTTTGCATCTGTTAAACATGACAGTATGGCGCGCTATGTGATCTGGAGGAATCATTAACACTAACTTTTTTGAGATTAAGGTGCTGTAGTGGTAACTGTTACTTGATAACTCTTTGACACCAGAATTTGAAACTTTAGGCTTGATTAATATGTGGTTCAAACAAGACGATTGAACTTCACATACAGCCAATATTACAATGGTATTACTGAGATATCTATTTCCGCAACGAATATTCTCAAGAAATGGTAATGTCAATTAGCGCCCATGGTCGACGGATTAAACAGCATCAGACTTCGTTTTATGGGGATATCTAAAGAGTTACTTTTATGCCAAAACATCCGAAATAATTCAGCAAGTGAAACGAAAAAATAGTGACGAAATTAATGAAATATGTGTGAAAATGTGATGTAAAATGTTATAAAAAGTGCCCGAATTGTGAGGCTTACAGAGGATGACCAAATTAGGTGATATTATCTTCCATACGTAATTCCGAACATTTAATAATACATTTATCAGCATTTAATTAATTTTTTTTCAATGCTCCTTAAAGTTATACAAAAATAAACCTTCCCGAAGAAAATCTTGTACTATCATAAAATTTGAAAGTCAACAAGATTGACTGTTGATCTCTACTGTCTACTGAGATTATCAAGGAATAACCGCACTACATTATTTAAAAAATGGCTGAAAATGGCAAAATATTACTAACCTTTCGAAGACAATATTCAGGAATGTTCTTTTCTTCGGTAGCGAAAAACAGATTTCAGGAATGTTCTTTTCTTCGGTAACGAAAAACAAGAATATTAATCGTAACAAAAATTGTAAAGAAGATTATGGACATAAACCGACTCTGAAACCTAACAGTGTGTATAGAGATTTCTTACTAATTCTTGTTAAAACTATTTCATTTATAGACGTAATACTTAGTACATGATTGTTGGTTCTTATATTTGTAATTCTTCTTGTTCAATTCTTACATCAAACTGTTTAAATTCTTCTATTAACTCTTAATTTTTTTTCTTATTAACTCCCTTCACTACACTATGCTATCTAAAGGTAAATTATACTATTATTTTTTAATCTGATAAAGTATTTTTTTTTTATGCTTCATCAATTTTTTTAATAATAATATTATTATCAATATTATAAGTATTTAAATAATTTTCATGAAAATATATTAGATTTTACTCAATTTAATTGGTTATTTATATTTTCTTTTTTGCATAATAATGATAAAATATTACAAAAACAATCTTTTAAATATATATATATAATAATATTTTATTATTTATACAATTTATTTAATATTTTCCAATAGATTTATGAATTCAATTTTAAAATCATTTATAACAATATATAAATCAATAGGCCACAAATAATATCAACAATATTGAAAAAAAAAAGAAATCTATAATAAAATATTTTGAAACAAATTATTCACAATTTTCCTTTTTATTTTTCATTTTCATTTCGTTGGAAAATTTAGCACAGTTTTTTTTTCTTCTCTCAATTTTTAATATTTTCCATTTCGGTAACAATTTTTTTTAAAAAAGAAAAACCAAATCGTTTCAATATTTTCTGATTTATGCAAATTCATTCATATGAAATATTCATGTCGTTGAGGAATTTTCTTAATTCTCCACCATTGAAAATTCATCTCAAAATGCTATACCAAAAGTTTTTCACTTCTATATACCAAAAGAATATAAATTTATATTGTCGACAATTTTACATCTCCTTATAAAATATAATTTTGGCAAAAGTTATATATAGTTTTATACAGGACGCAGGCCGAGAATACTTATAGATTGAAGGATTTTTGCGGATTGAAAATTCTAGAAATGAAAATTTATACATAATAATAATAATAATAATGGAAAAGTTAATATTTATTTTATATATATTATAAAGATTCGACTTATTCGTCACAATTTGTGAAACGAAAATAATAAGATCCCAACATAGCAAACTTCTAACGAGTATTAAAAAGCATCATAATGATGATGATTATATTGAAAACCCTTTAAATTTAAATAATATGCAAGAATAAAGGATTTTAAAGTGAAACCCACTAGAAAATTTATATATTTTATATACAAAAATTAATGCAAGTTGAAGATTTACACTGTTAAAAAAATAAATAAAATATTTATTTCAGATTATTATTATTGTTATTGTAAAAATAGGTAAATTGACGTGGATTGTTAAGAAATTTGTCACAAACTGGTGTATTTAGAGTGACGCTTTGAAATTGTTACCATAATCTTTTTAATCCTACCAAGCAGAGCACAGTGTCAGAACCGCTCATAGAGGAACTCGGTACTTAGCCTGATGAATCTAAAAATGATATAGGTTAGTCCAAATTAATGATTTTGGAGAGAGGATTGCGTAACTGATCAAAACTGATTATGTTTGTCATCAGGACACCAGCTAATTATAAAACCAACGGTGGTAAAATACTTTTACTGATAGTATTAACTTATTTGGTCGTGATTCTGAAGAGGAAATCCATTCTGTAATGACTGAGCTTTCATGATATGTGACGGCTGATAGTTATAAACCGGAATAGCCTTCTTTCGTCGTATATGCAATTTATGCGATGCATAAAATAGACCAAAATTTCTTTTAAATGTTTATACTTTAACAGTTGTAGCATGGCCCTCTACATTCAATATATACATTTCAAAGAGGTCTAAAAGTTCTAAATTAATTTATCTATTCTCATCTTTCTAAATAATTAATTTGATAAACGAATAGCTAAATATGGAAGTCGTATACGAAGCTTTCGATTCAGCATAATTCATATATGATAATTAGAATCTTAGCGAAGTATGTTAATTTATTCGTACATAGTTCATTTTATGACCTGATCCGTTTTTAAAATGTCCAATTAATCTTTTGGTTATATTAAATTTCTTCGTTATGTTGTGTATTCAGCTCTATTATGCTAGCCAGACCACTTTAGCCAGCCGAATTCAAAAGTATACCAAAAATTGCAGCTAACTTCAGCTCTTTATAAAAAAAAAATCAGATTTTAAAAATTAACGTGTTCGGCTGCCGTAATATTACGCTATCAGACACGTTTTTTTTTTTTGAAAGTCGCTAAAGCGCGAATTTTTTATAAAGAACTGCAATTAGTTGCAGTTTTGCTGCAATTTTTGGAATACTTTTTATTTTCGTAACTATATTGGTTCAGCGGTATCAGAGTGTCCGGATTGCGTAATATTACGGTAGCCGGACATGTTTTTTTAAAAACCTCAAATTTTTTATGAAGCTGCAATTAGCTTCAATATTTCTTCAATTTTTGCAAAAGTGGTCGGGTTAGCGTAATAGAGCTTGTGTATTCTATTATGTATGAGAAATGAGATAAAAAAAAATTAATAAAAATATGTTGTTTAGATACATCTGCAAAATTCGTAGCATTATTTATATATTTTTTGATTTAATATATTTGCATTTTGATATTATTATACAGTGCATAATAAAAAGAATATTTAAATTCTGATTTATCCTTTCTTTATTTCGGACTTATGTAAAGTGATATAATACCAAAGAGAAAACTATCATCAACATAAATCCATTTATATAGAAATACATAACTATATTCACTACATAATATTATATATAATAAATAACATAATATGATATTATGTAGATAGCTATGTATGTCTAAATTAAACTTTTTAGAGACAGTGTATGTAATGTACTAAAAATGTATAATAAAATCATTACAAATTGTGTGGTGCAGTGTTGGTTATATGGATTTGAATTTTATTTGTATAACTATTAAAAATTTTAAGAAATTAATAAAATAAATAAATATATAACATAAAATATTTTCTTGTATAATTACTGAAATAAATTATATTTAGTTTTTGTTGATGCATAGTTTTTTTGACATTTATGTTTTGTACGAAATATACTAATTATTGAAATTTAAATTCTTTTATATCTGTCTCATTAATAACATTCAATTATTTAAAAACAAGATACTGCGTAATACTGTGGGATATACGGAATAACGAACTGCATATGGATCACCAAGCTATGTATTATGTTTATAGGTCACTCACTACGCGTTTAAGTTAAGTATTACTTGAACAAGATTGCAAAATCTAAAAATAATGAATGTCGGTTCTGTTCGCCTGATAAAGAAACTGCGAATCACATTCCAATTTAGAGACGACCGTACCTCGAAAAAAGGCTAACATACCTGGGTAAGGTATATCTGAGTCCTTACGAAAACAGGTGTCTGGCCATCTATAGAAACCTGAGTAGTACGGTAGGCACATTAAATCTCTTTAAGTCGCATTGATATGAGGGGAAAGTTCGTGCCTTTACAAACCCATAAGGATTATTACTAGTTGCATGTAATAATTGGATTAAAGACTCTTCAAAACATAAATTTAATGATTGTTCACTAATTTTATAGTTTTGTTTTTGTTGGGTCTCTTGTTATCATATCTGAATATGTTCAGATTTGATTTATATACAATATTAATTCCATATTAAAATTATTTAAAAATAATACATTTCAATCAAAATATCAATTTTATAATAAAATACTTTTCCAATGACACTAAAGTCAGTTTCATCGTTGGCTTACTTTGAACTTAAGGCCTTAAGTCTGAACCTGAGGACTGAATTTAAAATAAAATTGGTTATAAATTAGATTAGATTTGAATGAGTTTAGTGCTAGTGGTGCTCAATTACTGGATATATTGTTATTTACAACAAGCCATATAGTTATCTCAGAAACTTGTTGGTCCAAAGGTCTAAAGGATCTTTGAAGTTATATATTCGAAGCTCGGAACTCTAAGACAAACTATTTTGTAAGTATACATTCAATTTATCAAATATATGATTTTATTTTCTATGAAAGAGAAGGTCTGTAATTTATAAAAGTATTTTATTTGGATCATTATAATCTTTCAATTCAACTTAAATTCATTTTACTTAGTTTAATACAAAAAATAGGAATTCCGTATTTATATGTATTATAATTTTTATTTATATAGTTTAAATTAATAATTATTAATTATTAATATAAATTTTTCATAAATTTAAATCTAATTATATTTTTACAAATTCAAATTTCGCGCCCTAAAATCAAGTATAAATTTTACCACCAAATATTTATTCATTTAGTTAGTCACGCCTCTTTTTTCAGTTGAAATTCAATTGTCGGTGTGGGAAGTTGTTCCGGTACGGTAGTGAAAATAATTAAATTAAATTAACTTTTTACTTGCATAAAACTTTAATAAAATGTAAAAATAAATGTTTTTATAAATATTTGCAATTAAAAAATTATAAAATATCTTCAATTTTTCAAGTTTTTCGCGCATTTAACATCGTTTTGAAAAATTGTGTTTGAAAATTTTCAAGTGATTTTTTTATTTCTTTGTGGATAAATTTATTTATTAATGAAAATTTAAATTTAAAATATTTTAAAAAAAAAGTGTTAATTATAAAAATTATAAATTGCCGATTAAATTTTAAAATATTAAAAATTATAAAAGCAAATTTAATATAAGAAATTGAAATTTTTTAGTAGTTTTTTAGTGCGGTAGCGATTGACTTTTTTATATAAATATTCAGCCATTTTTAATCAGTTTTTTTTGTGATACCAGGTAAATTATTATATTTTTTTTTATAATTTCCTTAAAATATCGAAATATTTGTCATGAAATTTCCCTAACATTTTCATTTTAAGTTTTATATAATATTTTTTGTTAGTTTTTCCTCAATTTTTTAGGTTTTAATTAAATTTTTAAATTTTTGTAACTTTTTTTTTGCAATAATATAAAATTTCAATTTTCCTCAATGTATTTTAACAAAAATAGCATTTGTTTTTTATTCTTAAATTTGTATTAAATCAAAAAATCTTCTTTTTAATTATCAGTCCTTATATAGTTACTCTTAAATGAAAGTATACAAATTCAAATTTATCACTTTATTAAATATACACTTAAATTATTGGCCATACTTAAAATCTCTATCTAAATTAACTTTTTTTTTCTTCCTTTAATAACAAATTTTTAAATTTTTATGGTCTTTTTGACATACACACCGAACAGCCAACCAAACTGTCAGTAAAAAAATGTTAATTTGTATAATATCTGATTACTAAACTAAAAACTTTTACCTTATAATCAAGTCCTCCTATTAGAAAAGCATAAACCATGAAAAATTCTTTAGAAACCTGAGATAAATTTTTGTGTAAATGAAATTTTTTTTTTAAAAAAAAGAAAAACAATTTATAGATTTTATACGAAGAGTTATACAATAAACTATGAAGTGTTTAGTGTAATGGAAAGATCCTATCAATTTTTATTTTACATTTTGATAATTGGAAATTCGATAAATTTATATATCGTACAACAAATTTTAACCGATTTCAATGAATATTTGAAACACTTTTCTCTAGATTTGGAAATTCAGTTTATATTGAGTATACAAAATTTCGAATAATGTAAGGTACATTCTTGATCTGTTAGAGATCTGATATACGAGATGCTGTTTTAACGAAGTCCTTGTTTTCTGCTTCCCGTAGTTTAACTATTTTTGCTTCACCTTTTTAAATTATATGAAAAAGGTATTTAAAAAATTACTTTTTAATTAAAATTAATATAAAAAATTGCTCTTTTTTGTAAATTAAATATTAAATTTGTAGTTGTTGCATAGAAAATGTATGTTTATTCAAAATGTTGTTGCAAAACGTATAGAAAAGAGTACAATTTTAAGTATTTTAATTATATTCCAATAAAAAATTATGTTTCTCTATATTTCCTATATCCACGATGAAATTATAATAATTATGACTTGATCTCTTTCATATCAAATTGATAATTACATGAATTTTGACATTATAAATCATATTACACTTGATACTTTCGAGTAATTTGGTATGTATTGTAAACCACAGAATTTTGTAATCAAAAAGTGTTAACTCTTAACTGGAATAAGGATAACGACTGACCATAAAATTTATATTCAAATTTGTCTTTGACTTTAAGTTAGTGATAGTTTCATTGTATACATTTTCCAGTAAACAATGGTGTAATTAATGTTGTGTAAACTTTATGCTATTTCCGGGTCCGATAATGATATATATACAGAAAAGTCGACGCCAAGTCTATTCTAAAAGTTGTAATTCAAACAGCCGTGATCTAATAAAATAAATAGACTTTCGAGTTGGTTGGATAACAATTATTTATTCTACAGATCGACGTTTAACCAATTGGTTATGAGTGTTTTAACAATTACTAACTGCAATGCCGAAAAATGTTTATGTCAGGTTTTCCAGTTAAATCAACAATCTCATTTTCCCGATTGTATATTTAGTTTGTATGCAATTAATTGTTTAAAATTTTTGTGGAAATTCCATAATTCTAATAATGACAGATTTAGTATCTAATAATAAAATAAAAAATATTTCGGTATAATATTATTAGGGGTAAATGAAGATTTCGGGCAAAATTTTATAATGATATTACCAACCAAGTGTAGAAGTGGGTGATTTATTGGTTAAAGAAATTTTTTAGTCGAATTTTTTTATTTTTTAATAAAGATTTTTTTCAAAAGAATTAATTTTGAAGAAATCTTTCTTTTTTGTTATATAAAGGAATTTTTTAGTAATGAAATCTCATTTTTTTCTTTTTCTTACGTTATGAAAGATTCAAAATGAAAATTAAAAAAAAAAAAAAATTCAATTACCTTTACACTCGTTTAAGCAACTAATTTTTATGACACTGGTTTTTTTTCATTTTTTTTTTCTTCAGAATTTTAAATTTAGAAAAAAATATTCATTTTATTAAGAAAATTCCTGTAAAGGACATAAATTTCATTTAAGATTAATATCCATTTTTTTTTTCTTCTCTTTTTTGTTGTAAATACGATTACATATTATTTTATGCATTATTGCTCACGTAAAAGCAGTTTTTAAGATATATATTTAAGAATTTATTTTGTGTTAGTGTAAAATAAAAAAAATTTATATGAAAATTAATTTTTAATTTACTTTTTTATATAAGAATTTCTAAAAATTTTGCAAAAAAAAAATTTCATCTAAATAATTTAAGTGGACATAACCCACCCACAATTACCTATTCACAGAATCAGAAATAGCATAATCCAGTATGCATGAAAGTCTGTTAGAACGTTTTTTCCATTCTCTGTAATTGCCTATCTACTTGTCTTGTTTCTATACTTTCTTTCGCCGTTTAAATACGAAAAGTGTATTAAAAAAGTTTATGCAAAATTCATAACAAATGTGAATTAAACAAGAAAACTTTTATTAATGCTTAACTAATTATATTTCCTGACACAAAACTTTTAAAATCACTATCCATAAACTTTTTTTTTCTTCTTATATATAGTTTCTATAATATTTCTCTATATAATTTAAAATAACAAAACTTTAATTAATGAACCAAATCTGAGATATTTAAAAAAAAAATATTTTCATATTCAAGAAAACTAAACTATATTTTCCATAAATAGACACCGAAAAGTTTGAAAGAACAAATTTATATATAAATATATATAACAGAATTGCAAACAGCTTAAAACTTGCTCAATTTCGTGACAGAAGTTATCCTTTCATTTTCTAGCCATATCTTTATATTTATATTAATATTTTATAAATTTTTTTGCTGTTGCTTGAAAAATACCATATCGTACTACAGAATTTAAAACAACTGAAAAATGAAAAAAAAAAAATTATATTTCAAAATTCTCTTCTAAAATATCAAAAATAAAGTACAAAATTTATAAATATATAACATTTTTCCAGCTGGAATGAAGCCAAGATAAAAGCTTATTCAATGGATTTATTATTAAGTTAATCTCTTACAATTAAGGTAACAGCAAGTGGAGATTTCCTAAAAAAAAAGGATGAAAACTTAATTATTATTCTATGAAAATGATATGCCTTAAAAAATTCCTAATGAAAATCTCGAAATTAAAATTGTTGTATAGTCGTATTTTATGTGCACTAGTTTCATATTATATAGGATTGTTTGATACAATTATTTTTAAACACTATACATCTAAAAATTTTTAAATATCCTTTAAGCATAATCAAGGGAACGAAACATATTTTGGTTCTACTCTTTACTTTAATTCAATATTTATAAAGTTGAAATACATATTGTGAAGGTTCAGTAGAATTTTAAAATATATGGTCACCTCTAGTGATAGAAACTTGAATAATGTAAGGATGTTTCTGCTAACTAATACAATTTACTTTATCCAATAATTAGAAATGATGTATAAATAAACTTTGTGGGGTTATACTAACCATATAAATGGCCAGATAATAAACAGGAATTGTCACGCTGATATTATCATTTACTTTTACCCTCCACGTTGGTGTATCGAAGATGAGAAGACAATGAAACATTTGTTATGCCGTTTTGCCCACCAGTCCAACATAAAAGATTTAGGAAATTTAGTATATTTTTGTTTTATAAGGTGAACAGAGACCCGTCATAGTGAATTCATTATTTGAAGAAATGGAATGTGTTAACGTAATGTAATTATGCAGAGAGTGTAGTTCAGATGAGTGTCCTGTGAATAAGTTTGTTACGAGACGAACTTGACTTCTATTGAGAGAAAGAAGCTCAATATTTTGTTTTCTAGAAGAGGACGGCTCCACATTTATTTTGTTCAATAATTATAACAGAAAATGTTTTCAGTTTTTTTAAACAGGCAGACAGACACGATACATAGATTCAGACGAAGAAATCTTAACTAACTAACGCAACAGAATTTTAATTTCTCGAAAAATGGAAAAATATATATTTTAAATCATAACAGATTGAAACAGATGAATTATAAATTTACGAGTCATAAATTTAAGAGTTTGATTTAAAAGTTATTGTGGAGTTTCTAACATGGTAAAATGAAAAATTTGACGTACATATTGTAATTGATTACAGCCATAATTTAAATGATTATTTTACAAGAAATTAATATTCTTTTAATCAGTAATTTCAGATTGATGATTTATTGGACGATGATTTATTGGACGAGGATGATCTATTTGGAAACATAATCAGTTTTATAAGTTCTATTTGATCGATAAGCAATTAATTTAGTAAATTCAATTTGAGTATGAAGATTAATGAACTTTAAGTATTACAAAATCAATGGAATTATGATCACGCCAATGAAAAATATTATTCTAAATAATCAAAATCTGAAATATTTTGTCCAAGAAGCATTTTAGTAGTATTCAATCTCAAACTTTTTTTTATCCCTTACTCGTACACTCCAACATTTATAAGCGTTATAATGTTCTGTATTTTTCACTTTTGAAATATATATTCATACATTTTAGAATTTTGGAATTGGAAGTGTATGAATATTGAATATGGATATCAAGCTATGTGTCTGTTCTTCGTAAAGGGTTTTCTTAGATTAAAATGATAATAATTATTAAATATAAATTCAGTTATTTTTGTTATACTTTTTTGCATTTTGCATTTTAATTCAAAAAGATAATATTAAAATTTATCTTAGTTGCCATGTAAGCTTTCAATGTTAAATTTTTTCTTTAGAAAACTTTGAATTTGAATTTTAAATATCTTTGAAAAGACAAGAATTGAGAAAACGATTTTTAGTAATTTAATGAAATTACTTAATAACAATATTTTATTTGAAATATTAAACACATATTTTAAGCTTTGAAGATACTCCGGACTCTGCTGCTTTAGTGAAAATGTTGTAGTGAAAGAATTGTGGTCGTGATTATGGTAAAAAATTATGATTTCTGTTTTGATATAAGTTTTTTTTATAAATTTTGGTGTATATCTAATTTTTTTAGGATTTCCTCAACATCACAACAATCTTAATGTAACTTCAGTTATTCTGTTGTCAATTAGACAGGTTTTATGCCTCTTTATTTACAGTGAGTATTGTGCTTTTTATGTGAACGTTTCATGGCAAATTGTTTAAAAATCATTTGGAAACACAAGTTTCTAGAAATAGTATTAGAGCATTATGTAATCATTTATAGCTTACTAAATATAGATATATAATGCAATTAAATTTAGAGTTATTTCAGACAAAAATTGATAAAAATTTGTCTAACTTCAATAGCTTTTGAGTATAGCTTTTGAGTCTAGTCACTTCTTTTATAATCGATTTGAAGATATATTCATCAAAATCGCAGAAATATTTCTTAAGCGATAATTTAATTTATTTAGGCCTTTATACATAAAACTTAAGAGTGATTTGCTTATGCTTCATCGAAATTTCTTTAAAAAAATTTTTTGGTGGTTCTCAAATTATGACAATTAATTTAAAAAGTATGAGAAATATTTTGCCTGCCAACAATAATTTTGAATCAAATGGCTGAAAAATTTCCGTACTGCTATTTCATTCGTCATAAAATTATAGTATTAATAAGCACATTTACATTTTGTAAATTTATTACCATAAAATATTTTCAAAGTTTTTTTTTCCATATTTATATTTTAAGGATACTTGTCACATTATTGCATTTTGTCTCCTAAAAAGAATTTTTTGTAGAATATGTCATAGAGGATATTATAATCTTATATTATTCCTTAAATGTGCATTAAACTGTAAGAAAATTTTTATTCATGTTCTTATTTAAAAAAATAAAAAAAATTATATCAGACATAAAAAAAACCTCATCCAAACTACAATTTTCTTCCAGTTTTAAAATAAATAAAGTTTGAATGTTTCGAATATTAAAAAAAAAATCATTTTATACTTACGAGTACTAAATGTATTAAACAAAAAACGTATTAAACAAAATTTTCTCAGCTGTCATTTTTATGTTTCCAAGGATCAGCAAAATGTCAGAGATATTTCAGTGAAAATTTCATGTTGCAATTTTATCTTTTATCGTTGTTGCTTGCTATATAGCATGACACAAAAATATTTTATATATAAAATTATTATTATATTCAAGAAAATTATTTTAGTGGATAAATTTAGCACGTGACAATGATCTGCGTCAAGATGAATAAAACACTTTTTTTTTTTTGTGTGTCTTTTTATGACATTGCGAAAAGGATTAGAATTTTTATGTTGAAAATTTTACTATATATACATATACATTTAGGGTTTATTTTGTGCTCCTCGGTGATGAAAATAAATGTGAAAATAACCGAAAAAAAGAAAAACGGATTATATCTAATATAAAATAAATTTGTTGGCAAAATGTGCAACGGCAACAATAAGTTTGGTTTGTTGTTAATGTTAAATAAATTTTATTTTACTTACCATCAAGTCAAAAAAAAAAAAATATAATTCTTTAGGGAAATTTATTTATTTATATTTTATTGTCCAATTTTATTTCAGATTTATTTATATTATGATTTCCTTATTTCCCCTTGATCACTTAACTTGGAAGTATTTAAGTTTCAGAGTTTGCATCTTGATATAGAAAATTTACATGACTTTTATTTCCGCACAATTTTTTTTATTGCATTTCTTTAAATATTCTTAAAAGTTCCACTCTAATTCATGCTTTTATATTAAACTACCTGGTGTCGTTTTTAGTAAATGTTATATAGCTCTTCTCAGCTTTGACAGCAATAACAGATTTGTTTATTTGTATTGTGATGGTTTTTTGCTTCTTCTTCTTTGGTAAGCAATTGTTTTTTAACGATTTCCCTCTACTCATCTCTTTCTTACGAGAATTTGTTACATGCAATTTCTTTAAAACCTTCGATTCTACTGATTACAACCATTTTTTCTTATAGGTCTATCGGGTCTTCGATTTCACACTAGATACTTCATAAATGCTGCTTTTATTTGTCTCTGTTTTCAGATATTTTTATAACGTGGCCATTTCATGGTCTCTATCGCTATGTTCCATCAGTGGTGTAGTGCATTCTGGCGTTAATTCTCACCAATACGCCCAAATTTTATTCGTCCGGTAATACTTACTTAAATGGGCCGTTTTTACAAAAAAAAATGTAAGTTTTACAAATTTACTAATGTCTTATTGGAAAAGGATTTCCAAAAACCAATTGATTTCATTGCTGCTGTAGAAGGACAAGTATTACAACAGAACTAAAACAATGTAACAAAAGACGTCAATTCGTAATAAAATGTTTAACTGAGAAATTTGACAACAACACCATCACCATTTCTGAGTTTTAATGCATTGCACCGCCATCAGTATTTGAAATTGGTTACGTATATTTATATGCCTTATTTGCGTTTTATAACAACTGAAGTTTTGACGTTCTGAACATTTTGATTTACATTTTTCCAAATATTTTTTTGGTTTTTCATAAATTATTTTGTTAGCAGCTTGTATAACAGCAAGCATTCAATTCATATGCATCACAATAATTTCTAAATATCGATATTTTATGTTGACTATTGAATATCCAATGTTCAACAAATGAATTTAATATTCTGTTAACTTTATTTTTCTGATGATTTGTTACTTCCACACTTTTTGAATGATGATATCTGTCTTAACATAGCTTGTTATTAATGTCGTCAACTGTTCCGTGATTTATAACTATCTAAAATCTAAATACTCAGATATAAGAACTGCTTATTATTTTGGTTATTCGCGTTTATGTTGTTATAGTACAAGGTTTAAAACGATCTGTTGAATAACAAACTTAAATATTTAACTCAAAAGCGGATGAGTGGGCAGTCAGGAAGAAAATAATTATGTTAAGAAATTTGAACCAACATTTCTATTATAATTATTCTTATAGAAGTGATTGGACAATGAACTACAGCTGGTCTCATAATTGAAACATTCGCCCACAAACGTTAACTTTACAATTTCATATCTGTAAACTCTCCCAAAAGGATTCATAATTGTCTTAAGCTGAAAAAAAAAAACATTTTGTATTTTCCTTTTTGATTTTGAATTTAAATTATTTTAATTTTATGTAAATTTTTGTAATATCAAAAGCCATTTAGTCTTCTAATGAGTGTGTTAATTTTTGACTAAATGATAATGCTAATATTTGACTTAATTTAATTTTATTACTTGTATACTCATAATTATTTTTATTATTGCGCATTTAATATAATATTTTTATTAAAAATTTTTGTATTTAAATATTTCAATTTTAATTCATACGAGAAAGTTTTTAGTTACAATGTTTTCAAATTAAAAATTATTCGATGTTTATGTCCTTGGTCAGTAGAGGTAAACTAATATCAGTCAGAAATAAAAATTTAATTAAATAATATATTATAATCGTGGTTAAAAAATAAATAATTTATATATAATTTTTTTTTTAATTATTACAATTTAGTTTCCAAAGAACATAAAATAAATATAATTAGCCAATAAATTTAAATGTTACTGCAAAATTGAATGTTTAGCTATACAACATGGTTGGTTGGTTGCTTTGCAAGCGGTGATTGAGTTATTCTTCGCGCACTTGAGTTGTACCTTCCCCACGACGGTCGATTAACTTTCTAGCACGTCGACTCATTTGTCAGGTCTAACGAATGAGTTACCCTTAGTCGGCTTAAAGTTCCCTGCTTCTATCAAGTCCGTCAAGAAATAATGCTCCAAATGTTTAAACATTAAACCGTGTGCTGCATAGGCCATCGGTATATGATTCTGTTGATAGGGTCAACTTAGAGGCATGTTTTCTCAACAAAATGTGTTCTATTACATTGCCCGTGAAGAGTCTAATCAATGGTTTTGTCATAGAAAGGATTTTATTCATTTTCTTAGAATTATGGGTTACCCAGAATAGTTTGATGTGTATTCACCATGAAAAAGTTAGTGAGCTTTATAAATGCATATGGGACTAAGATATTTTGATAGATTTAGTGATGATCAGGAACCAAAACTGCGGTGTCGTTGTGCTTCCAAATCGAAAAAACATCAAATAATTCCATATTACTGCGACCAACCATAACTTTCAAAGATTTGAAAAATTTCTATATTATTTAATTTTTCCTTTACATCACAATATTTAATATTATAGAATTCCTCATAAAATTTTATATGAAAACATGTGGTTGCCAGTTCTGGGATTGAATCGTGTTAGCAGTGAAAACTTTTCTTTTCACCAAAATTTTCACCAAAAAGTCGAGTGTAAAAATTATCACTGGTTCTCTAATACTTTTGTGATCACATTTGGATATCATAAATTTGACGTCATGAATCTTTACTTAGCTTGACCCTTAATTTTTAAACCCAATTTTGCTTATATATTTTAATTTTATACCTCAGAAACTCTTCCATAAACCTCGCAAATCTCTAATTTTTGTATACTTTTTTTTCAGTTGCAAAAACTAATGGGAAATTACTTAAATAAACTTTTTCGGCTTCTATTTTATATTTCTATATGAAAAACTACAAAACTTATAGTTTTGGTTAGGAAATTTTTACTGGAAAATTATAAGCAAACATCAAATAAACTGGTAATATTAATTTATATATGTAGCAAGCTAGCATAGCAAATAATTTAGCTTTATACTAAAAAAAAGTTTTTCCGCAGTTAAGTTTCTGTTTGTTTTTTGAATTTTTATTAAACGCATTTTGTTTTTGGTGAAGATTAAATTACTATATAGCACAAAATTAAGTAAATAATGTAATTTAGGTTAAATACTAAAATAATCTTCATTAAATATCTAATGATATGATAAATAAATATAAATTAAAACTAAATATCATTATAATTGCAAACGGAAAACTTTTTTTTTTATACTGTTTTGCAATCAAATTGAATTTATTTAAGACATTTCTTTTTGAATTCACTGAAAATAAGTTTTAATTTTTTTTCCGCATAAAATGTTGGAAAATTATATTTAATTAAATATTTTATAATTATAAATAGATTTTTTTTTTATGATATAAAGATATAATTATAAATTTGTTATTTAATTAAAAGAAAAATGAAATTTTATGATTTTATTCAAGCGATGATAGAAAGAAATGTGTAAAAATAATTAATAATTTTACAAAGTACTTGAGTTTGTTGGGTAATTTCGTTTTGTATGGTAATTACGTAATATTATAAGAAATTTCCTATACTGACGTAAAGTACGATTTAACTAGCAAATTTCCTTAAGTGAATTCTATAATGCTCACGTGTACAAAATATCGTAGCTCAAACAAACAAAGTAACTCTAAAATAGGTCCCGGTTCATAGTGACACCCCGGAAATGAGAGAATTGACGTAATTGGAGGTTGTCTGAATCACAGTCGGGATCGCATTGCAATTCCTAAAGAAGGACATTAAAAAATGGATTGGTGATACTATCCAACACTGACAAGCTTACAAGAAAGGGGAAAGTAACGTAAAACTGATATGGAAACTCCCGAACGAAGTAGTCGCCAACAAATTCTTACAAAATAGCAAAAGCGTAGTATCCCTGGTGACCGCGTTCTCAGGAGAACATTTGTCTAGAGATTTAGGAGGTGGACTTGGATTTCATAAGCTAAGTAAATTGTGTCATTAATATGTACATGAACGAACTGCAAGAAGCCGGTGTACTGGGTTAGAAACTATTTCTGAAATTCGGTCGAATTAGTGGCTGACTCAGCCCGCGAACCATGAAGGATATTTTTCGCAGATTACTTAGGTATGAACATCAACTTTACCTGAACTTTGCGGGACGTACTCCATTAAGAATAATCTTTTAATTATAACTTTATTATCCATGTCACCATTGATTTTCTACGTTTGTATTCTATTCGCAATAATTATTATTAACTGAACTACATCCCAGCCTTTGGTTTCTATATTAATTTAATGTTACAGTCAACTAACGTTCAGTCTTTACTATATTACCGATAACTTTACTACGAATTTTCCGTTTTCGATTAGCCTAAAATACTTTGCAATTTAAAATTAATTTATACTTTCTTATCATCTGGCTAATTAAATTTCTATCGTTATTATTTTGATCCTGCTTGGTTTGTTTCACTCTCTTTAATTCTAACAAATATTCTTGCACAAAGTCTTGACATATTTTGTTATGAACTGTTTTATTCAAAAGAATAGGCTCAACAGGACAAATGGCAGATATGGACAAAACGCCGATTTTAGTCTGAGTCTTTCAATTGATAGAAAAAATTGAATTTGTTTTCAATTCAAAAAGTTTTTGAAACATTTTGCTGTTATTTATTTTATTTAATAAAACAAATATTTTGAAAATATGTGGGATCAAAATTGTAACCGAATAATAACAACAATTTTCCTTTCCATTGAAGTAAGTAGGTAAAAATTATGAAATTAAAAATAATTTATTTATATAAAAATTGTTAATTTTTAAAACTTTATATAAAATTAACTTACAAAAAAACCTGTCAATAAATAATATCGTTTCCTAGAGGATAATTGAAAAATATCCTTTGGGCGTATAAACATTGAAGTATTTATATGATTTAAAAACAACATGTTTACAAAGGAAAATACAATTTTGTATAGGGAAAAACTTGTTGTTTTTCTTAATATATATATATTAGTAAAATTGAAAAACTAAACAACCATCATACATGCAATTTATTTATTACAAAGCTTATCTTCTTGTTGACTAGAAAAAGGTGTTGACTCCTGAAACCAAGTCAAACGCTTTATTTAAACATAAAAATAAAAAACAAGAAAATTGCATTTTCCAGATAGTATTGATAAAAACATTAATACTAAGAAAAAAGAATACATATGAGACACACACATCCAAACATATTTATGTATACTTAATTTTGGTTTGAAATTTCACAAGAAAAACACACACCAAAAGTTAATTTTACCTAAGCTAAATGTGAATTTTCTGTTGTTATTTTTATACATAAATTTTTTATTCTCGGAAAAACATTATTTCCCTTAAGGATAAAATCCGTAGTAATTAATTTTACCTCCAAAAAGATTCTAATTTCTTTAAAATTATATATACAAAAAAAAAAACGTTTAAGGACCATCGTCCTTTTCTGAAAATTCAGAAACAAAAAATATGTTTATCCATCCTTGTATCCTCCTAAATAGGTGGACATAAAAAATAAATAGAAGTTTTTTTTTCTCGGGCTCGGAAAGATAAGGAAATATCAGATTTTCTCGCGATATCTTTATTTTTGTCGTCATAGTGGTTTGTTTTTTTATAAAAAGGACGATGAAACAAAAACAAAAATAACCTCTGACAAACCGCATAAAATTACATGATAATAAAAATTTTACGTAAATTTTTTTTATTTTTCTTATGGCCCAGAATTATATAGTTTAAATCTAATCCTACAGTGGATTTATATTTAGGAATTTTTAGGTGACTGCTGTTATCCTTAAGAGATTTATATTAATTATTCTACAAGAAATTATTTACTTATGTATTATATTTCTATTTAAAATGTTATTGTGTGTGTAATAAAAATGAAGATAAATTTAACTACGAGTATCTAAAAATAATTTTTATTTTAAATTTTTTCATTAATTCTTTATGTTTATTTATAAAATATTCCTTGAAATCGTAAAAGGAACAGAAACAAAAAACGTTGGTAGAACACAAAAATATTGACCAAAAATGAATTTATTGTCAGGGTCGTATAGAATTTGTGATTTGAGGCTTTTATTACATAGATTTGCAGTGTTAATATTAATGTAAAATTTAAGTTTAGGAACTTTTAATTGATCGTAGAACTTATTTCGGCAATGGATTATATTGTCGAGAGCATGGCCACATTCAAATACAAAAGTATAGATAATTGAAAAGTTAGATAGTGTATGATGAAATAATGTTGAGCATCTTTAACTTCAATAGTAGATAGTATACAAAAGATAATGCAGAACAGTTTGTACTTGCTTCCAGAAGCTTTGAATACTAGTAGCCTTTGTCATAGGTCAATCAAAGGATCTACATTAAGAGACTAGTCAAAAATTGATTATATCGTCGGCTCGTCATTGGTTTGTTATACACATTATTTGGCCGCACTCTGGATAATACATTTTATTGTTAAAACAATCACAGAAAAAATTGGTGCGACTTATTTGCTTTCTTAAACTGGATACTTTAAGTTCCCGACTCAATTAATTAAATAATTATTGCTTATTAACCCCTCTCGTTGTCGTTTACACGAAGCGTAAGCGTTTTTAAGACTAAAATTTAAGGTTTTTGTTGAAAATTGAATGATAAATTAAAAGTAATGTTTAAAATTCTTTAACAAAATTTTGCAAAGCTAGAGGAAAATGGTGAATAAAAATAAAGTTGTTGAGTTCCACAGAAAAGATTGAATTTTAACAACTGAAGAAAAGATTGAAACTTGAGTGAACGATATAATCAACGTTTCAAAATATAACAAAGTTTTTGAAATGGGGTTTCATCACCAAAGCAACCATCAGTACCAAAATTATTTGAGGATATCTTTATGCACTGTATATAGATGTCGAAGAAGGAAATTTGTACAGTTGAATATCTGCACAGTTTTAGAAATAAGATAGGTGGTTTTAATGGTACAAGAAGTTTGAATATACTTACTAACAAAATCAGATAATAAATACACCTCCAATTATTATCATTATGTATTAATTCTATATTATTTCAAGTGAATTGCTAAAAAAATGCATTTCAAATTAAAAATAATCTCAAATTTGAACTGCAAACTTACCAGAAACATAAAAAAAAATCATTTTATTCATATTTTTCATATCAAGAATTTGTCAGAATTCACGAGACAAATCATATTGTTAATGTTATAATATTTTCGGCTAAATCCATTTCTGTTAAAATTAAAAATTCTCCTTATACAAAAATATTCATTTCTCTATCCACAAGGATAATTTTAAAATGGAAATCACAAATTAAAATATAAATATTTTTATATGTTTCCTTTTGCCACAAAAAAAAAAATGATAATTCCATAATAATATAAAAAATATATTTATATAGAAAGTTTTGTCCTTTTACTTTTGTCCAGATTTTTATCCTTAATCCATGGCGCTATTTATGTATATACAATAAACATTAAAATGTATGCAATTGTAATATCCTTAATAGTCATTGATTTTTGTTTTTGGTTGAGGTAAATTATAAATAAAACGAGGCAAATTTTCTATTTATGTATATAGAAATTGTCACTTGTAAAATAAAATAACCTAGGGAAATAGATAGCTCGTAGTTATGTCCAATTGTGATTTATGTAACACAGTGATTTGTAATTAACAATTTCGTATCAACATGTTGATCATAGATTGCAATAACATTATTTTTTGTTGATTCTGAATTTCGTACCACTAAACTAGAAGAAAAACAAATCTTAACAAAATCGATCCATTTATTGCGAGCTCAACTCGAACACAACACTAAAAATTAATACTAAGTTAGATTAGGTTATTATAGTGGCGACACAGCCTCTCATTGTCTACAACTGAGTCCATACCGTGACCAATTTCATGGACAAGCATCAAACTTGTTGAGTGATAGAGTTCTCTCTTTCATTTAGCGAGTTTCTAGCAGTGACATAAAAGGTTTTCTAGGGTTACATCTTGCCTGGACCGCTGCAGTAACTCTATTAAACACTTACGATATGTTCAAGCCAACTCCCTTGCTTGCCGTCAAGTACTGTTTAATGAGGAGGTCGACTTGCACATCGATCGCGGAAATATGATTACCTCTGTCGTTTTTTCCTCGTTGTATACGTACACCACATAATTATTGAGTACGTGAACTGCGCTAAAGTCTTTTTATCCAAAATTATTCCTAACTATACTCATAAAATTAAAATATATAAATACCAAAAAATTTTCATGGATGGTTAAATTTAATTTTCACAAATATATTTTTTAATAGTGTCAATTTTCTGTCATTTTCATTTTATATATACACAAATATTATTAAAATATCGTTAAAACAAATTGTTTTTTTTTTTTTCATGTTGAGGAAATATAATAATGTCACTTTTAAATGAAAATTTTCATCTTGAAAAGTTAAATGTCACGTAATTTTGGTTATATGCAAGTTTTTGTATATTATATTTTAAATGTTTAAAGCGTTTAACAATTTGAGAAGAACACAATTTTTCTTTTTGGTATAGTTAAGAAATAGAAAATTTTACTTTAAATAACCAAGGAAATTTCTTACTGTTGTTGTTGACTACCAATATTTCGGATTGTTGGAATAATGCATAAAGAGAAAATTAGGTCAAAAAAATGTATTTTTCCATAAAAGCAAAAAATTATTAAAATTTAAAGGATGGTAAAATATGTCACGTATTACCGTAAGCGTTGCATATCCTATGTGATATTTCCCTATAGTTTTCGTAGTACAGAAACTGAATATTATAATAAATTAAAATAATATTAGTTAAAAAAGTAATATAGGAAACAGTAATATAGACGATAAATCATTTAAATTATATTTTTAAGAAATATATAAAAACGAATTGTTGTTAAAAATATCCTTATGAAATGGAAAATATAAATTGAAAAATTAATAACAAATTACAAGAATTTCTTTAATTTAAATATGAAATAGAAATCACTACCAAAATCAAATGACATCAATTGCAGATTAGTTTTATAAAGAATATATTATTGGGTTTCAAATTATCAATAGGTTCCTGAAAACTGAAGAGTTATTAAAAAAAACCGCAATTAATACTGCTTGTAAATTGATGAAATCATAGTTGGAACATTTTGCTACATTTATGTATTTGCAAAATTTCAAAATCAAACAATTAATTGTTTGGTACTATTATTTAGTTATCTCGAATTTGCGGAGGTTATAAAAAGTCAGATTGTGCTATAAAATAAATTACGTTCGTTAAAATCTATTAAAAATAAGACAAATTTATTTCAATTGCAGCTACTAATTTTAAAAGTCACTTGAGTGAAATATATAAAATTGATATCATCAATTAAACGTTAAGCAGCCCTGCTGTAAACATGCTGTTCAGTGCCTGTAAGGATTTTCTCAATTAATTTCCTGAATCCTTATATCTGATTCAACGTTGTCCTTCCCACCGGGAATATGTAATTTGTCTTCTGCTCCTTGGATTCCATATTCGCTGAATCCGTTTCTTCGATATGATCTAACCAACGAGTCCTTGAATTCTGCATATTTTCACTATGCCAGCATTTTTATTCTGATCATACAGCACAGCAGGTTATGTTATGATTACAGTGTAATCTATAAACTCATTCATTAACGTTCACGATTAAAGAAACGAATTTTGTGTAAGAAAAGAAACCCTGGGAACTACGAATCTTATTATCCACGACAAGGAATTCTATTTAAAGTGTAATTGCTATACGTTAAAATTTATTATCTGATGGGGGTTATTGTGTAAAATAAACTCCATTTCCCATTTTTCAAATGTTTTCACAATATTCTTTGCTAAACATCGCCTAATCGAATAAAATTCTGCAAAGATAACTTTCGTGTTAAATGCCTGCATATCAAGGATGTATTAGTTAGTACATACCTAATTGTAAAGCCAATGCATTTTAAATACGAGGAAAATTATATATTTGGAATCAAATAAATTCTGACTTTAATCAAGTAATTAGCCCCCATTATTTGTCATAGTGTGAATTAAAAAAGAATTAAAACTAATAAAATTACTAATAAATAGAAAATTAGAACTGTAGTTTAACAGAAACACAAAGAAGAACATCGAAATATCTATAAGTAGGTCATCAAATTTTATTTCAGCAAACAGTACACCTACAATAAATTTGTCATTTTTCAACATTAAAAGTAAATTTTCCCTTAGGTACCATGTAAAACTATAATAATTAGTATAAGATTTTCCAAGAATAATTTGAATTTCTTATTAAAACCATTTTCATTTGCTTTTCATTCCATTTTGACTTTGTTGCATTTCCTCACGATGTCGCGGTATATTACAAATTATAAGAAAATTAAATTTTTATTATTCTAACAAAGCAAGAAAATGAATCTAATTAGGAAAATAAATTAACACGTTGAAAAGTAAAATTATTTTTATTTCTTGTGAAAATATTTTCTAAAGAATTTAAATTAATTTTAACACTTTTCGCAAAAAAAAAAAAAAAAAAAAAAGGAAACAAACAATTGAAAAATAGTTGCACACATTAATTTGTGTACAGTACGGAAAATCCTATTTAGGACTCCTGTCAACAACAAAATATTATTAACATTAAAGTTAACGATTACATTTACGATATTTCGTCGGTCTGTCAGTTTTTTTTGTTTATTTATTTTAATATGTTCCAGCAAATGTTGATATAATAATTCATTGGTAGACCGACTCCCACTCCCACAGCGGCAACTTTTAATAATTAGATTTAAATGGTCGTTATACGTCATTGACACGAAGCGTAAGCATTTTTAAGAGCAAAATTTCAGTTTTTGTTGGAAATTGAATGAAAAATAAAGTAATGTAAAAAATTCTATCAACAAAATTTTCCGAAGTTATAGGAAAATGTCATAAACAATTAAGCTATTTATAGTTCCACACATGACGATACAAATAAAGAGTAGAATAAAAGGTCGTTTAGAAATTGCAGCTACACATAACGCATTTCTTACAATTTACCTCCAGATGGCGCAGCTAGTAAAAATAATTGAGCTTATTTTTAATAACATATTCTAAATTTTAGGCTATTCTATAAAATTTTTAAAAATGTGTAACGTACTCCAAAAAAGATCATAAAAATGTGAAACTTTTCCATACTAATTTGCCTACGTCGCACATTTTTTAAATTCTCCTTTTTGTACGATGTACAAGTTCTGATGTTACGTGTTAAAATTTATTTCGCGACAATTTTTGAAAAATTTATTGACGAAACGCATAATATGCATAATAATGCCAAGAATAATTTGAAAATTTTCTTCAATTTTATAAATTTAACATTTTCAGTTTTGTAATTTTAATATGTTCTAAAAAGTTTTGAAAACATTATTTTAACTTTTAATATTTTTTACGCTTCTAAACTTTCACTTTGGCGTTAATACTATTAAAATCAATTGAAATTTTCAATTTGACAAAATACACATACACACAACATATTAGAATCCTTTTTCTGATATTTTACGAGTATGTAGTTAAGGAATTAATAACTATGAAGTGTTGTGATGGATAGAAATACTCAAAAATGAATTTTGATCAAATCAATTACCGTCGAAAAAATAACAATAATTAGCTAATTTGAGCAATTTTTTTTAATTCTATTTTGATGCGTTCGAAATTAGTTTTGTTTTAACAGCAATCAGTGAACTACTATTAGAGTTCTCATCAAAATTTTCACCTTTTTTACACATCAGTATGTCGTGCTCTAAGTCTAAGTAATTTGAGTGCAAAATTGCCGAATCATATTTGTGTAGAGTCAGTGATGATAACACTTTGGCCTGTGGGTAATTTACGGACCTCCAAGTATTTTTATCCGACCCGAATTGAATTTCACAATACACTTCCGGATTATCAAAAATATATGATCCGAAGAGTAAATGCACGATTCACATTAATATATTTCATTTTTTTTTTAATAAACTTTCTTTTTGCTCAAATATAAACACCATCACGAATTGGAAGTAGTTGGAAAGAATCACTTGATTACTCATGGCACGGAGACGCTCTGATAATTTTTGAAATGGTCCCTTCCTATAAAACGATTGCGCACAACTGTATAGAGCAATTATTATTCAATTTCAAATAAATTTAACTATAATTTTTTGATATTGTTTATGCCTGTTTAGAGTCGGTAGCTTCAGTGGAATCATAGCAAAATTACCGAATTAGATAAAATACATTCTTGATTGTAACATCAAATTTCAACACTGAAATGACATATTACTGAAATTACAAAAACTGTTTATATATAACATAACTACTAGTTATCTACTCCCCCTAGGTTAGCAGTTTTTCTATAGGTTGACATCCTGTATCTAGGATTTTTGATTATATTATAAATCTTATGTAATTTTATGTTATGTATTCTTGTTCAGTGTAAAATATTGTAATAACGTGAAAATTTTTAATTAAATTTACGGTTAAATAGTTTACTTTCCTGTTTATTTTATTAAAATTTATTTTGTAGAAATTGTAAGTTTATATTTTTGTTTAATTTCCGTTTAATATGTGTGTTTATACTGTGGAAATTGAAACTTTATATTATTATTGTATAAACTATTTATAGAGAGAATGATAAAAAATTGTTTAAAGGAAACGATTTATTTGTATCAATTTTTTTGTTTAACAGGATATAAGAAAGGATTTATTTGAATGAATGTATAGTAAGTAGTTATAATATGACAAATTGATAAATTATTGTTGTAAACATTTTCTATTTTCCAATATTAAATTTATTAATTTTTACTTGTTAACTTATTGTATTTTAATGGCTTTAATATTGAAGAACAAGTTCAAAAAAATTCATTAATATTTTTTGTATAGAAACAAATATTCTTCTTCATTTGCTAGGGAAAGTCAGAATCTTAATTCTATCAATCTTCACGTCAAAGGTTTAATGCAAAAGAAAGACAAGCTCTTATTTTTAGTAGTATTTTTGTTAACGCTTTTCTTCAATTTTGGTAAGATTTCTCAATCTCTTAAATTGACCTATTCAAGAATTAACTACTGACAACAAATTAAAAAGAACTAACAAATTAAACCCTGAAGTAAATAAAATAGAATAATTATTAGTAAATTAAAAAAAAAAAAATCGTAGGTGTAAATATTTGCACAGTTCAAGAAGGAAACAGAATTTCAACTACTTCTCAATATTTCATTAATGTTGATATGGGAAAAATTATCTTTAATTAAATTTACGTACACCTTTAGTTATAATGCTAAATTCTGACTTACAATTTCTTGTACAATCTTATCATTAAGGCTGGGCTACATAGATTCTATGAGTTCAGTTCAGTTTCGATTCGATTCGACTGGTTAAGTAGACTGAACACATCGCTATCGATTGCAATTGATTAAATCACATCTTATTATGTTTTTTTGTTCAAACTGTCAAATTGCATGCCTCTTGAGATTCCCTTCAATTTGGATTCGCAATATTCCAATCGTTCCAAACTCTTTCGATTCGATTCGATTCGATTCGTTCCGATTCAACATATGTGTTCACTTAATCGATTTCCCATACAAAATGTATGAAACCGTCAAATTTGATCTTTACTGAACGAGTCCAAACTGAAACGATCGAAACTATGTAGCCTACACTTTACTATAAAAGGCTTTGAACTTAATCATTGTTTATTACTACTCTTCTGCATCATTTTGTTGGCGATTTCCAGATTGTTTTATTTACATATTAATTCAATCTATTTCAAGAAAATTCCATATAAAATAAATTTTATGCTGCAATTTTATCAATGTCAACAAATTATAATAGTGACAAGCATTAAAAATTATTTATATAAATATTTGTAATTTAAATGACTTTTATTGGCATCACTGTTTTAGACGTTTATGTGTACAAAAAAATAGTTTAAGATTTTTTTTTTTTTTATAAATTTTAAAAGTGACAAGATAAATAAAATTATATTGTAAATATTTTGTCTTAATAATCAGTAAATTTTGTCACGAAAACCTCTCTAAGAAAATTATAGTTTAAATCAATTAAGTGAATTTGCTAGTATATGACAGCTCCATCAATTTCATTCATTTTAATGTATTTATAAACTAACTAATAAAAATCATCATGTTAAAAGGTTTAAAACTTCAAAAATAATCAAAATAAATATTAAAAAAAAAAAAATTATTAACCACTCGACGGTAAAATGAAAACTTTAAGTCTTTATAAAATTTTCAATTATAAATTAAAATCCAATTTTATATACGATATTTATAATATTTTGTTGAATTTCTAAATCATTTATGTGTCGACATTTTCTTGTCACTCAAAATGTCAGAAATAAGAGCACTTTTAATATAAATTTTATACACACATCTTTCATATATTTATGTGATTCCCCCTATTCATAAATCCACAATCATAAATATAATATAATTTTCAGTGTCATTTAATTTGAAATTGGTTTTGATTAATCCACTTTTAAATATGTTGAATTTAATTATTTTTTCGGTTAATCATATTTTTATTATTTTTGTAAAATATATGGAAGTTAAATTATAGCTTGATCAAATAATCCAGTCTCTTTATTAAATTTATAAGGAGAATATCAATTTTTATAAAATTTGTTCAAATTTAGTTTCTAAGACAAATTGCTTGATTCCTTAAATCAATAATATTTGTAGAAATGGTTTGGGAACGAAAAATTTGTTTCACGAACTTTAGGAACTTTTATTATTTACATTATAGAGTAGACAACTATGTAATAAATTAATTTTATGTATAGAAATGTTAACAATATTGTCCACCAAATGTCGATTTTGTCAATTTTCGATTATAAAATCATTTGACATTAGAACGATCTTAAAAAATCAATGACATCTTATACTCTAAGCATTTAGAATTGAAAATAATTCTAAGTATCGCCGAAAAACCGTGAAAATTGTTTATAAAATATTCTAAGGTTTTCAGATTAAATCGCCGAAAAACCGTGACACTCCACACTCGACAAATTTTGCGATGGTTTTTATATAATGCAATTTACTTAACCATTGCTTTTTAGCCACTCACACAAAGTATGTTTTTTGACAGTTCGTGCAAAGTTAATCTAAAAACCATAAATATATTTTATAGACAAATTTCATAGTGTTTGTCTTCGCCCTGTCAAAATATTGTCGCACCGGACATTTCTGATTGATTTAAATCGTCAGTCCAGGTTTTTCGGTTGATGTGTTTAATTAAATCAATCTTGTTTTAATAAATTACAGAAATTGTTTTATACAAAAATGATTACCTACATAGAAATTTTGATATGTAGAAAATGTTATTTTCGACATCAAGTTGTGAACATCGCACGACACAACTCTTTATAACTCTTGTTTTTAACATTTATTATAAAAAAATTAAATTTTAAATTAAATGTTTTAAATGTAATAAATTAATGTGGTTTGTACGTGTAACTTTTAATGATTTTTTTGACTGACAAATTAAATAATGTTTTATTTACATACGTATGACAGTTCTTGACAAATCACAATTAATAAATTTCGTAATTAAATAATAAAAATTTGATTTTATGGACCATACAATTATTTCCAATATAACTAAAGCAAATTGGGTGTTCAGCAGTCTATTCTATAGCACAGGGGGAACAGGTACACTAAAAAAATCAAATAGTTTAGTTTACATGTAACAAAGCCCCACAAAACTTCCTAGTCATTTCAATTCACTAAAAATTAGAATTTCAGAATAATCTTTATAAATTATATATTAGAATTTTTCATATTTGCTTTGATTTGCATTCGTAATTCGTTAGAACTTTATTTTGTCTGAAGGGTTTTGTCTTTTTTTTATATAAAAAAATAAAATTGTATAGTTTTTTCTATGATTTAGCAGTTTTATGTTAATAATAAATATTCAGTATATAAATAATAGCTTAGCTAGAGGTCCTAAAAGACTCGAAAAACTGCTGAACGAATAAAAATTTCATTCGGAATATTCAATCTAGAAAAGTTTTGCCCTCTAGTAATTATTTATTTTAATCTTTATTATGCTAAAAAAAAATCAGTAATTCAAAACTTTCTTTTAGCATAAAACTACATTGAAATATTGGATTGAACTAAAAAATTGTTGGTATTGAAATATTATTAAATATTGTTATCCTTTAAAAATTATTTCAACTTTTTGAAAAAACATAAATTCGCCACAAACAATCAAAAACATTAAATAATTATAATTCGTTTACGGTGTTTGAACTTTTTAAAAACTACAATTATTTATTTGCAGAAAGTTTCACGTAAAATCAATTAGTTAAAACAAAAAAAAAAAATTTTTTTTTAAAACTTTCACTAAAATAAATTTTCGAGTATTTTTGATTTTCCAGCCACAATTATTAGTACTACAAAAAAAATTACATATAAAAAATTTATATAATAAAAAATTGAAAAAATGGAATAAAAAGTTTTATTTGTTTTCGGTAATAAAGTGAAAAAAAAAAAAAAAAAAAAATTATTCCATCTGGCATGGTTGGCTAACCCAAAATCTTTGGTTCAACAAATTTTTTTTATTGAATTTATGTTCAATTTGTTGGGATTGGTTGAAAATTGATAAATAATTAAATTTGAATTATAATTTGATAAAATTTATTATATAGAATGCTGTTAGAAATAATTGATTAGCCATTATAAGAAAACTATAAATATTAGTAGTACTAAATCTTGAATATGGGAGCCTCTATTTCGAATGATAATCTAATTTTTTCATCCCATATTGAGCCATTTTTTAATTTATAATCAGGATTGCAGACACTCTCAAGCTAAACTATTGAATCACAATTATTTGTTTTTATTTCTATACTCAAAATTCGGAGTTTGATTAAAATGACACCTTCTTAAATAGTAAAATAGTCTTTTGATTAACGAATGGGCAAAAGCCATCACGAATTATGGAATTATTACTATTGGCAAACAAAATGGTCGCTACGGATACAACTGAAAATGGAAATGAAATGTTTTTAAAAAATTACAATAACTGGGAAGTGGACAATATAAGTAAAGCTAAATTCAAATCGCAATTTATCAATTTGTCTAGTGGGGTTTTAAAATATTGACTATTGTTGATTGGTTGGTTTAAGTAACTAGTCCTATACAACATGACGATGACCCCAATTGGGTGACTTTAGGTCCACTTTGTGTCGTTCATAAACCGTACCATAAATAATGTAGGTACCTTAACTGCCAGCTCGCTCAGGTTGGTTAATTGCCTCGTATATCCTTTGCACTTGTACTTACATATCAATTTTGCTGCTGCTATGATTTTGTATAGAATTTTAAAACAAGTTTTACTAATTACTTCATTTTAATAACTAAACTACCAACGAATTAAATATTATAGATTAATTTCTATATTATCCTTATGAATTACGTTCTTGTAAAAGTAATTATAAAATTAATTTTACCAATCGATATTCTCTAATTAATAATACATAATGAATTTAATATTAAAATTACCATATCCTTTAATTTAAATAAACCTCTTCATTAATTTCTAAATACCATTAAATTGATTTAATATTATTTTATACCTTTTACGACCATTAACATGAGTTTATTTGATTAGGTTTATAATGAACCTCTGTATATAAATATTCAATAATAAATTATAATGACATATAAGCCCAAAATATTTGGTCACAAAATCTAATTTATTATTGATTTATAAAAAAAAAACTTGGGTAAATCATTTATATACTAAACAGCAAAATGGAAACATTAATTTTCCCTAATTTTTCAATAAAATAATGATCTCTTTTATTTATAGAAATTAGATATCGTTATTTATTTGAATTAAATTAATTTACGATTATTGTTTAGTAAAAAAATATATATTAGAAAAATATAAATTCTATTTTAATGAAAAATTATAATAAATATACGTGACATTTTTATAATTAACTAATTATATTAATTGTATTTTCCAGGATGAATTACATACACATCGTTATTATAATAATTGGTAATGATTATAGTCCTTGTATTCCGGTTAAAATTAATTGATATTAATTTAAAATTGAATGTCGATTATTAATTGAAGATAACAAAACAATTTAATTGAACCATAAGGTAAATACCAAAAATTATTGTTAAGAATATAAATATTTTATCATAAATTTAGTATAAAATGTCCTTAATTAATATTTTTATTTAGTTTTCCTTGTTGACTTCACTAGGATAGGAAGCATTAGGGCTACTATACAGATTTTCTATTTAACTCGATTTTGTGGCACGGCCCTTGTTTTACCAATTGTTTATATTTCTTTCATTATTATTCTTCTTCATGTATTTCTTGGCCGACCAGTTCCTTGAGGG
The DNA here is from genome assembly GCA_963920725.1 of Rhamphomyia laevipes. Taxonomy (NCBI): domain Eukaryota; kingdom Metazoa; phylum Arthropoda; class Insecta; order Diptera; family Empididae; genus Rhamphomyia; species Rhamphomyia laevipes. The sequence goes on along the minus strand of OY987258.1, from coordinate 50,432,110 downwards.
TTCCATTCTAGAGCTTGTCTTATGATTGCACTATTTGCTGATCGTATTAGTTTGTATTGTACCCATCTCCATATTCTTCTGCGTATTTGTTGTGTGATAGGTTCTAGTTCTGTAATTATCCACAGAGTTGAATTTTTTCTATTCTTCTGGGCCAGATTATTCTACATATTATCAGTAAGCATTTGATTACAAATACTTAAAGTTTGTCGTATCCTTTCTGTTGAAAATCGATGTTTCGCTTCCATACAACGCATAATTTGAATATCCGAAGTTTCGTCTTCTAGATAATTATGATGACTTTCATACTTTTCATACAGAGATATGAAAAATGACAGTAAAACAGACAGGTTGACGAAGAATTAACATATATGAAATTAGTTGTTTCTAGTTTCAGACCGAGAAAATGTTGATCGCGGAATTATAAGCTACAAAAATACTGAACTATATCAAAGTATAAAAGCCAAGTTTTTACCAAATTTACGGAAAAGCAAACCAAACTTGTAAAATCGTCACTTTTGTCAGCATTATTTCTCGTGATATTTATACTTTTGTTAACATTTTCACTTAGTCTACTTTACCGAAAATTGAATGTAAATGTGAAAACTTAATTTGAAAATTATATATCAATTTGGTTATAAATCAAATGACAAGTTATAAATCAAAATAACTAATCAAACTTTTAAATAGCTTAATACAAATTCTATGAAATTAATATTCGGTTATGTATTTATTTATTACACAATTTAATCAAAGCTAGAAAATGTTGAAAAACAATAATATTGACTATAGTATTATACTTTGAAACAATTATATTTCGTTGATGGGACCATAATTATTGTTATTACCATGTTATTGTTTTGCATAGATTTAGGCGTTTTCAATATTTAAATGATATGACTTTTATTATTGAATATTGGGAAGTTTATTTATTTACAATACCCACAAATATTAAGTGATAAAATTAAATAATATTTAATTAAATAATTGAATTTACTTGTATATCATAAATAATTGGATCAAATTTAATTATATTTATTAAATAAAATATTAAATTAGTTTTTTATATAAAGTGAAAATTCAATATTTTATTGAAAGGAAAGATATAATTAAAATATTACTATTAAATATATAAATTAATGCTTAAGCTTAGTATGTAGCTGGAATGAAATTAAATTTTAACGCAATCGCCAAAGGTCTCTAAATTCTCCGGTGAAATACAGATGAAAAAAATTGTGATATATATTTCGTAATGAAATTTGACTAGTTAATTTGATATTTTACATGTTTTTGATGTTAATTTTCAATGTACACTGTAATTATAATGCTATTTTTTAAATGAAATATAACCTTATACTGACCTGTAAATTAACCATTCAAATTTCGAAAGAATAAACAAATTTTATGGGGAAATATAATGTTCAGTACCTTATTTCATGTGAAAGAAATAATAGGCGACTTTTTGCGCACCATCTGTTGATTGAAAAACAAACTAAATGACTTTTTCACTTGAGCTGCGTACTATTCAAAAGTATTCATAAGCATTTCTGATTCCACAACGTTAAATTTATATGAACATTTCACTTAATTCGAGCTAAATACTAAGCGTTAAATAACTTCCAATTAATATTAGGCTATTATTGTTAAATTTTTTAAAAAATATTATTTTCAAAATATAATTTATTATTTGTTCATCGTTTTTTGAATGAAAATAAATTAAAATTAGTCCTTGTATTATAAATAAATCATAATAATATAATAAAAATCTAATAGATATTCTGCCATCAACAAACAAAAACAAATTTTTAATGAAAGATTGTTTTTTTTTAAAAAAAAAATTTTTTGGTTGTCATATACCACAGAGAGATTAAAATTACAATTGGTAGCTATAGATAGAAAAAAAGAAACTAAACTTTTTTTTTTGGAAATTTGACGAAGAAAAAAGTATATTCAACATAGAAAATGCCATAACTTAAATAAAAAATAACATTTATGAGATGAAGTGGTACCAGCAAAGCATAGAAAAAAAACCTGAAGATATGAAACAGTCATAAAATAAAATGACACCCCATAATAATTTAGCCATGGGGATAATAAAAGGAAACTCCTTTTATTTTATATATTAATATATTTTATTTTTTTTGTAACACACTGCAAAAAAAAGAGGAGAATATTAAAAAAATTGCATTTAGAAAGGTGGGACTTTGTTAAAATCACATTACCAAATGGAAAAAGTCGTTATACTGCACACAAATCAAATTTTCTTTATTAGGACTAAATAATTAATTTAATATGAGAAATATTCTAGAAATAGGAAGAGCTGTTTTTGTATAGTAGGAAATATTAATTTTATTTGATTTAAGGATGGTTTGGCTCAGAAACATTAAAATTACATTTTTTACTGATTATATCGTGCGGATTTTTCTGCTTAAAATCAATTGAATATTACTCAAATATAACCAATTTGATAATTTTATAAAATTAGGTGTAACAAAGACAATTTAGCTGGGGAGGTTTATAAACATGATACAAAGTTTTTCGCTAAAATTGATGAAATCAACAATAATTCGCATCACTAATTTTGACAGTTCTTGTTCACATTCTACTCCACGTATAAGACGTCAATGATAGAGTTATCTAGATTTTTTTTATTACTACTTGGATCTACTAATTTTATATGAATTCCGAACCATAAGTTTCTTTATAGTGACGAAACTTTTAATTGCAAAAGCTAATGGCTGTTAAAACTGAAGCATTTGAGACCAACTGGTCTCAAACGTTAGCATTTTGCTAGTCTTCAAAATTAAACATTACAAATTTTTATTATACTAGAATTTAGAATTTAAAGTAGGTTGAACTTAGAGTGACATCGATGCCTCCGCCTGGTGTTGAACCCAGCACCTAATGCAACGCTTTTGACATTTACATATATTTCTTAATGCCTATAATAAAGATTTATAAATTCCTGAAAAAATATTTTAATAGATTTCTTTGTAATATTCATGGAAAAACAGAAATGTCAAAATTAGTGATGCCATAATAATTTTTAATTTCTTATATCAATGGAAAACAGAAATGTGAAAATTAGTGATGCCAATACTAATAATTTTTAATTTCTTATATTTTTTCATCTGTTATGACAGACTTTTGTTAAATTATTATTAATATTTTTGTTATTATTATTTATAATAACTTAAAAAAAAAAAACGACTCAAAATTTAACCTTACATCTAAAAAACACTTTGAGCTCTTTTTTGTTTATTTGTATATTAACGAAAATATAACAGAGAAAATTTATTTTCCTTTTGGGTCATTTATTTCTTTTTCATAATAATGATGTACGACACTCATAATGTTAACATCCTTTTATACAACACCAAAACAAAAAAAAAAAAAGAAGAAAATTCACAATTTTATATTTTTCTTTTTTTTTTCGAAGAAAAGAACAAAACTTTGAATGAGGTTCCATAGAGTATCATTATTTTTTGATGGAAAAAATTGCTACTTAATAAATTGTTTTCCTTTCTTATGGATACATTTTTATTCATCCAGAAATTTTTTATTATTATATTTTTTTATATATTATAGAAATAATATTATAAATATTAATTTGTGAAGATATTTATCAAAATATAATAATGGTTCAGATTCAATGAGTATAATCATAATAATTAATAGTATTTCTATTATAAATATTATTTTTTTATTACTAAAGTTCATTATAAATATATTAGGAATCAATAGAACCTTACAGATTAACTCTACACCTTATGGTATTATAATTTACAGAGCTGTAATTTTTAAAAATTATATAATTGAAATTATTTTATTACGTAGTAATGCATTCTTAGATCTTAGATGAATTAATTGAAAAATTAACATCGGAAAGCTCCGCATTAAAAAACAACGTAATAATGGACAATGACAATCAAAAATTTACAAAACGACTGAAATGGTTCAGTCAACAAGCAAATCCTTAATCGAATTAGTCAGAAAATTTACATTTTATTCTTTAAAATTTGAAGATAAAATGCATTCTTCGGCAGTTATTAAGCGATCATGGAGAGAAGAATTTTTTCAACGATGTAAGATCAAGTTCGATGTCTGCTCGGAGCACTGTTTGTGGCCCGGAGACAGGGTCTCACTATTGCCGATATGTGTCGAAGATGTCAAGGATATAGCTGTGGTATAGGATTTAAGACATTTTTTAAGCATGTGAGTTATAAATTTGGTGAATTCTTATAATGGACATTGTTTGATTCGTGGAGAGAACTGATGATTGAAATAAAGGGGAGTGTTTAGTGGTTAGTTATTGATCTATTTAGTGACCTAGTGTTAGGTCTCACCTGTTTCTAACTAATGAACTACTGAATATGATAATTACGAAGTGATTTACATTGACTATGAGCAAGACTGTTGTAATTACTCTCTGATGATTAACTATAAAACGTTTAAAATTGCTAATGTTTTATATTGCAGAAAATCATTTATATTAAAAATATTATTATACAAAATACTATTTTTTATTAATATCTTGACCTGAACATGCTATAAATTATAGAGATAATTCTGAATATTTTGCGACTTTAGTAAAATAAACTAATGAATTTTAGACTTAGAGCCAGTGCTATTTAAAATATTAATTTAATACTTACAAGCAATTAGTAGTACCTGATGCATCAACGGTTTTTGTATTATCTATAATGCACTAAATTTGGTTCGGTTTAAAATTGTATAAGAAGTCTATAAACAGTTTGACTAATAATCACCCATCTTGTTGTTAAAGTCATACTGACCAGTAACATCAATAAACATTGTTGGGCTCATCTGCTATGTCATTTCAAAATCTGCAACAATTTATCTTTTAAAAAAAAGCAAAAGAAAGTTATCCAGGACAATCATGTCTTCGAAACTACAAAGTGCATATTCCCTTACATTTCATCCTCATATTTATTAAATATATACAAAATGGGTCAATTTTCACACAATTCTTAAACTTGCTAGTATCCTGCAAGGAAAAACTCTTCTATAATGTGTTTTGCCACTTAGCGTTCCTTCCAATATTCTTACCTCTGTTTTGTTCCAGTGACATTTTTTTTTAATATTCCTAATTCAACAAAATTATAAAATCTACGTTTTTTTCTAATAAATTTACATATTTTATTAATAAAATAATTTTTTTTATAAATAATTAACCTATAAATAAATTTTCAATATAAATAATACCAAAAATAAAGAAAAATTTTATAGAACTTTTCCTTATTTACTTATTAATTCAAAATATAAAACAACAAAGTTGATACAAAATGGTAAAATTTGCATTTAAAAATGTTTTTTTTTATATAAATAAATAAATTATTTTTATTTAATATCTGAAACTTTTTCCTATTTTTTTTTTAAAACAAATAACAAGCAATTAAAATTGATTTTATGCTAACGAATTTGCCAGTGTATCGATATAAAAATAACAAATAAGAAGAAATTAATTGACGGAAGAAGACTGAGAAAAATATCACATAAAAAACAAAAAAGAAAGAAAACTTGAAGGAAAAGAAAACTTTTTTTTTTTAAATGATTTTCTTTTAGAATATTTGAAATTATTTAATGAACATATTATATTCAAATAACCTAATTTATATAGATCAAAAGAAAATGATATTAGAATATCACAAAATATTTATAAATTGTTTCTGCAACAAAAACAATCCAATTAAATATGAAAACTAATTTGTACTGAATTTATTTCTAATAAAAAAGATTATATTTAATTTAAATATAATATAATTAAAACAAAAATTAATAAATCATTTTATTTCTACATCAAAACTATGAAAAATGTATTTCTTAATTATGGTATTTTCAATCCAATTCTCTTGCATCAAGATTTTCTGTTTAATCAATTAAATTCATCTGTGAAATGAAGATCAAAAATTAGAACGCAAAACAACACATAAGAACACTGAACACATCAAAAAAATTCATTAAACCAAACAAAATAAAAGTGAAAAATTTAATAACACTCAGTAAAAGAGTCCTTTAAACTACCACCTCAGTAAAATGGGCCTGGCTGCCTTAACGACAAAGAGACGACTGAACGCATCCTCTGCCACTGCGAGGCACTCGCAAGAGACAGACTTAATATCTTAGGCAAAGGTTTCTTTACTTCTGAAGAATTGGCCTTTTGATTGTTAATCAAAAGTCAAAAGGCCAATATTGCTCCCTTAAACATACTAGGTTTCTTTAAATCTATTAAATGGTAGGAGGAATACGGCTTTAAACGCCCTTTAAATAGATCGTTTAGATCGTAGTGCTCTCTCGCGTTCCCTTTCTAAAAAAAAAACACATAAGACCAAAAATTAGAATAGCCCTGATTTGACAAAAGAACAATAATTGATGAAATGTCATTATAATGTATAAAATTGAGAAACACAAGCTGTCCGGAATCTGTGAAATATTTTAATATCATCAATTGAATTATAAATTCAATTTGACTCAACTGAAATTTTTCCTAACAATCAAACAGTATTGTCAGCATGCAGAGGAATAAAATTCCAGTGTTATTTGGTGCAGCAAAGAAGATTCAGGAATTCAAGAAATTTCTTACTGGATAACTTATAGAAAACAGGCGCGATTAGTCTAGTTTAAATGATTAAGTTTATTAGAGAAGTAGGTTGATTCTACACATTACGATGACTGGAGAGTATACCGTATCATTTAATAATGCTTCAGTGTATGGGGAGAAAGTAGACTCCAATCCATTAAAATTCCCAAACCACAAAAATCTAAAATTATATAATTTAATATTAAAATAACTGACACTAACCATTTAGAAAGGATCATTAATTCTGTATTACGATTCCGCGAAATATTAGTTTATTGATGTTACACTTCAATAAACTTAACTTTCGAACAATTCCAGACCTTACCGTGACATATTAGTACTACATAAAAGCAATAACTTTACTAAAAGCTTAAATTTACTGGAAAATTCTAACTAATTTTAAATATTATTTCAAATTAAACACTTTAATGATCATAATAAAAATTAATTTAACATTTTAAATTAAATTATAAAATTATTTCATTGGAAAAACTTAAAAAAAAAATCTTAAGTAATCTTATTTTCCCTTGACGTATATATTTAGTGCAATTTTTCTAGTAAATGTCACTTCAATTTTCTCTATAAGAAACATGTCAATTTGCAATTTTGTATCCTCATCTCTATTCTCCATAGATTTTATTTTCTTGATTCTTTGTTGGTTGTTGTTATAGTGTTGTTGAATATATTATATTTAATAAAATATAAATAAAAAATGAAGTAATGAAAAATGCATAAAAACATTTTTCTTTTATAAATATATAAATAAATAAAAATATAAAATTTTTTAAATGATGTCAAGAGTAAAATCTTGAAATTCCCAATGTTGGGGAAGACACACATCACATCACCAATTCAAATGCAATTTAAGAAAAAATATATATAAATTTTAACTAATACATATAAAGTACTTAAAAAATAACATTTGCGTAATAATGTTTTTTAAAAAGTAAGTGCAATTGTCAGTTAAAAAAGAGGGAATAAAATTCTCTAGAGATTGGAAAAAAACTTTGGTATCATTATTTTCACAATTTTTGTTACATAAATATTGTAAAGATTTTCATTTTCAATTTATATTTATATTTAAGTAGATTTTAAAGATTTTATATCAAATATTTTAATTTTGAAGTTTGTTTATTAAAATCATTTTAATAGGCAATGCAAATTAAAGTGGATAGAAAAGATTTTTCGATTATAATTGCGGTTGGTTTGTTTTAATGGATAGGGGAAGTGGGATACTCTCCCTCACGCATTGATTGTTTTTAAAAGGCACTTTATACTCTCCAGTTGATCACCATTTTCACCGTAGAATATCGGACAACCTTTCTTCTATAATGAACTTAATAAAGAATTTATCCCACCAGCTTCATCCAAGTTGTTTA